>CM052547.1:20048555-20114746 GCA_028533065.1 Trachops cirrhosus | reverse complement strand
AAGGCCTGGGAGCCATCTCTTTGAAATGTAATCTGTGGTAAAGAGGGCCCCTCTCCCCATTTCTGTGGAAGGGTAGGAGCCTAATTTTAATAATTGGCAATTAGCAAATAGCAATGTAAATTACCTCTGACATCCTTCATAATTTTTCCTTTACCTTATTCCAGTTTTTATAAATCTTCTACTTTTTGTTTTAGCAAAATTAGGTTTAGTCTCTCCCCCATACTGCCATTGTCTTGAATGAAGTCTTCTTCCCATTTTTCACAGGTGCCTGGTGCACATTTCTTACACTATTATAGCAAGAACTGTGAAAGATGTGGTGGAGATATAAATACTGTTCTCATCCTGCAGATCTTACAATCTGATAAGTAGAAATAAACGTACACAAAAGAATTGGTGAAAAATGCTTCAGTAAGGGTAATAGAGGTGCTAAGAAAGGAGATGTCATTGTGACTTGGAAACAGTTTATAATGTCCAAAGAGTACCTCTGACTTTGCCGTTGACTCTGGAACTGAAAGGGTCAGGCTAGTTTCCCAGCCTGCCAGACTGCTCATGACCCTGTCAGCCAGTCTTCCAATCTGCTAGAAGGCCTATGACTCAATGATCCCAACTCAGTTGATGCCACAGCTCAGTTGAAACTCTCTCTCACCTCCCACAGCAGACACCTGGCCCAGCCACAATGGCTGGTGGTCAGACTGACCCTCCTGTGCCCGGGAACAGTGGGGCTCTTAACCTCACCCATTGCCCAGGCTCACATCCTGAGACCCTGAAGCACCTGCCCAGAAAAGCAAGAGACTAAGCCCTCCCCTATCCCCTCACACACCCCACACTTTTTCTTTTAAAAATCCCATTCCTGCCTCCTCCCACAGCTGCGTTCAGTCCAGACTCAGCCCACCTGTAAGCGCAGCATCAAATGAAGGCACTTGGATCAGATCATCCGATTCCTCCCATCTCTGTCTCTCATGCATTTCTAGCAGTAACCTTAAGCAGGTACCTTGGATTCCTCATCCATGAAATAGAATAGCTGATTTAACTATGTTATGAGACTTAAAAATAGCCAACAATTATTGAGCACTTATGATGTGGCAGATACAACATTCGAAATGCTTTACATGTGGTAAATCATTCAATTCTCACAACTTTATCATGGGGCTATTTTCATCCCTATTTTACTATAAGGAAAATGAGGCAAAGAAGTAGTAAATATCTTGATTACCACCTCATAAATGGCTGACCTACAGTGAAAATCCAAGTACTATATTTTACTGCTTATTTTACTGAAAAAAAATCTATGAAAGTTTTCAAACTGAAAAATCAAATACATGAAAAACAAGATGAATACAAAGAAGAAATGAATGTCCACTCTGAACAAAACAGGAAAACTAGTTGGCTTCTGAAATGGCTTTGATTTTATGCATTCTGGCATTTGGGGAGCAACACACATTAACTCTAAAAATTGTGCTCTCCTAATACTTCTTCCAGTTCTACACTAAAATAGCATAAATCTGTCTCTCTTTTTATTTGAAAACTCTGCTTAAATCCCTACTTTCTTGGATCAGAAGCATCTCTCCGAGAGTGATTTCCTTTATCATTCTGAGAAGGACAGATGGGAATTTGTGCCTTCTCTGCACTGAGAGCAAGGGAGAGACAGCCCTGGAGCCGCAAACCATTCCTTTTGTTTACCCTGCCTGGCCGCACGCCCACAGCAGCCTCTCGGTTCTCACCCTGGGAGCCTCAGCACAGCTGTTCTGAAGGTCAGAACTGTGCTCCATGTGTCTGTCACCATACTCCTTGTGACTTTCCAGCATCAGAAATGCAGAATCGAGCTGAGTTATTGATAAATATTGATGTTTGTCTATGAAAATGTACAAATGCATATAAACTAGTTGTGATTGGGGGAAATTTTTGTTCTCTTGACTCTCCTGTCTTGCCCTTCAGTTATTTGCACACTTCTTAATACACATCCTATGGGACCAGCAGGGATGAGGGGAGCTATGTAGACTTAAATGAAACCATCCAGGTACCGCATAGTTGTAAGCAAAGGTCTGACAGGGCGGAGTTAGAAATGGGTCGTGGGGCAATGTATAATTTTGCTCTCTTTTTTGAGTTGTTCTATGCTTGGCATTTTTCCCCTCCTGAGCCAGTTTTTCTTTTGTAATTGTCAATAGAATAAATATTTATAATAAAACCTTGAAAACATATTGTGTTAGCTTCAAGTTTCACAAAAGTACTAACTGCTCAATATATAAAACAAGCAAAATGTGCAATTTATTTACTTTAAATATTGATTTTATCTGGATACAAGGATTGGACTAGACATAGGTGTCTGGAACACAGCCATTTAACCATTAATTTGACAGACATTAAGTTGCGACACTCTAAAATGGTTTCTTTCTCCTATGGATTATTGTAACATTAACAATTAGACATTTTTACTCATGTGCTAAGTACAAATAGTTCATTGAGCACTTATAATGCTCCTAGTCCTGAGTACTATGTGATGCGTTACTCGGCTCTAACTAAATTATTAACTATATAACAAGCAGCAAGATGACTTGTTATTTTAATATAATATTTATCACATATAGTTTCTTACTTATACATATTTATGACTGCCTACCTGGCAAGAAGATAAATGATAGCTACATACATATATACATGCAATATAGGACAGTAGTACTATGTAAATGTAGGTAAATTCAGATAAAGAATGTACACAAAGTACTATATGGGCAATAAAATATAAATGGTCTAAGAATATTCTAAGATTTCTAGAGATCAGTATACATAGGGTAAATCACAGGAACTGAAAAGTGGATAAGCTCTAGCAATTTTGGTTTTAAGCCCAAGTACAATGTGGCCACCAAAACTATCTAAATGCTTCAATGACAAGACAGAGAGCCCTCAACACAGGGCACAGGGGAGGTAGAAGCTTCCATCTCCTGGGGGAAAAGCAAAGTATCAGGGACAGACACAGAACAAGCAAGATCATTTCTAGGGTGCCGGAGAGGAAATGACCGCAAGAATCCATTCACAGTAGAAGGTGAGAAACTGAAGACAACCACTGACGGCTACAGCCACTTGTGATCAATCTTAGGCTAGTGGAACAGCCATGTTATTCCAGGAACTCAGTCTGCACTTATACAGTCTATCGACACTATTGCTTGAAACACTTGTAAGACCCATTCCTTTAGTTCTAAATATTAGTGCTTTTTCAAACAAGTGCCTGTGCAGATTCTAACACCCCAAATGGACTTGCGTGATGCATGTACATATACAGAAATTGAAGACCGGACTGGCGAGGGAAGTCTTCATTCAGGAAATGAAACCTCAGCTAGGCATTGATAAGTAGGCAGAAATGGACAGCCAGAGAGTGGTGAGGGAGAATTGGGGCAAAGAGAACTCTAGGAGGGAAGGTGTGAAAGAAGCAAAGGGGATGTGGAGATAAGCGGAAGGGAGTGAGGCCTTTTACATGGGTTGGTCCAAATTATAGTTGGCCTGTGCCCTTTTAAATGTACTCCTAAACACTAATTGCAAGGGTAGTAAAAATTATGTGATTTTTTTGTAACAAATGACAATTTTTTGCTATCACAAATAAAAATGTTGATTTTTTTTTCTTTGTTTTTAGTTTACCATCTTGATAAATTATATAAAGGCTGGATGGAGGGGACAGGGGAGCCACAGCCTGTGTGAGGCTACATGTGGGATGTCTGTTCATAGTTACATTAAGCATTACTTAATTCTGCTTGAGGCATCCCATGAATAACTGTGAAGAGTGAGTTGGAAAGCAAAGAACAATTTAATAGCTCTTTTTCCCAAGGTTTTCTCAAATGCCTGCCAAGTCTCATAGAACATAACACTGTATCTAGCAATGCTGACTTCACATTAAAAACACTCGTTTGTGGACAAAGGCCTAAGAGCTAGATGATAATTGTAACAATCCAATGGAAGGCACCAACTCAGTTATGGCAGGGTCATTTATTATTCCCTTTTGAATCATATAAATTAGATATTTCTTCCTTGAACCTTCGGTTAATCACCCTAAATCAGTATCCATATGTTCTTAGCTGTTTAAGGAAAACTTTCAGTGGGAGACGATTTCAAAAACCAACAATGACAAAGCCATGTTTGCTTTGTTTGCTAGTCAATTGGGGTGAACGTGGTTGTTCACGTTTCCCATTTCCCTAAGTACCACGCCCCCTCTGTTCATAGTTATACCCTTTAGTTCCCATTATCAAAGTTCCCCACATCTCCTTTGCACATCTAAATTGTACACGTCTTTCAAGGCCAAGCTCAAAATATAGTCCCTTCTTAAAATGTTCCTTGACAATCCCAGTCTTCACTAATATCTCTCCTTCTCTCACTCTCTCTCTCTTTTTTTTTTTTAACCTTAAAATGGAATGACAAATTAAGGCAACAGAATACTATAGATTATGAACTCAGGTAGTGGATCTGGACATACTTGGGTTTGGGCCACAGTTTTGCTATTTTCTTTATGCTGTCAAGTAAATTACTCTCCTTTCAACCTCAAATTTCTCTTTGTTAGAATGAGAATGATGCAGTTCTCAGGGTCATTATATGAATTGAATGAGACAGTTTTCCAATGTGCTTTGGCGTGGTTCTTGACTGTAAACCCTGAATAAATGCAAAGCATTTTTTGGTAGGAACGATAATAGTATTACTGTTTGTTCACCAAATAGAAATTTTTAGTTTAAATGGAATGACTCTAGTTTTGATGTTCACTGTGACTACAATGCTTTTTCTGTCAATATAAATCTTCACTATCCTTCAAGACGCAGTTCAAATTTTACACGTATCATTAAGAGTCTCTTGAATACCTCAGTAACTATTAATCTTCTTTGAATTATGCAAGTATTCATAAGAACTTACTGTGAACATAAAGAGAGCTGTGCAATAAATCTGACAAGCTCACTGCGGGGCAGGGGAGCACATGGCTGGCCTGACAAGCTCAGAGGCCACAAGTACCCACACAGCATGCATGGTCTGATCACCAACTCCTAACCGGGCAGGTCATAGCAAGTGGTCATGTCCCAAGCCTGTAGCTTCCTTACCAAAGCTCAGCCTTTGCCTTAAGTGAGCACTGTCCATTGTTCTTATGCATCTAGGATGACATAGCTTCAATATGTCAGAGTGATTTCCTTTTTCTACCCCTCAAAGGCACAACTGCCAGCACCAGAGCAGGAGACCACAGAAACCCTCACTGTTATCTTGTTCCCTCAGTACCATCTCTCTGCAGTAAATGTGCACTAACTATCCTGCACCCACCATGGTAAAAGAAGTATGTGTTTTTCAATTTTGCCTTTTATCCAACCTAGAGATTTCCCTACTATTCTTTCTCCTGCCCTCTTAATCTACCACCAGCGGATTTCATGTAACTCTCCATACGTCTCCTCTTTTGATTCTAATATATAAAATAAGCTGTAAGACTGCTGTTCTCCAAAGCATTTCCTCAATCTGTTGAGATTTTGCCTCCCAGCTATGTCATCAGTATGGCTCAAATAAACTCATAAAAAATTCTCTATAGGTTTGGATGTTTCTTACATCAACATTATACAAAATTTTAACACAATTTATTAAATATAGAAAGCAGTATTAATTCAAACAGACCTTTGCTTGAATCCCTTCTCTGTCATTTCCTGGTTATATACTATAGACAAGTAACTATAATTGATCAAGTATAAGGGACTCCCCAAGTTGAAATGAGAAGATCCAAAAGAAGTGTTAAATTTATAAACTGTTACATATTTGCTTATAATATTTAATTCTAAATTTAGTTATAAATTTCAAGGTATTTTTAAAAAATAATGTATTCATTTATAGATAGCATTATTTTATCAAATTTTTGTTACAAGTTCTTTAAACTCTTCATAAGCATCTTAGACATCAGACTCCTATAGAGTTATTTCTGAGGTTATCAAACACTCTTTTCCAGATCTGGTTCAGACACTGAATTTTTGATTTTTGAAAGATACTTAAGTGGAAGTATTACTTCAAATCTCAAGGGTCATTTGCATAGTTTTAGCACAGTTGATTTTTTTTTTCTCTCATTTGTCTTCTATTAATAGCTGTGATCATAGTGATTTACTGTACTGGTTTTTACACACTATTTTTCAAAAAGATTTTTAGAGAGAGGGGAAGGGAGGCAAAAAGAGGGAGAGAAACATCAGTGTGAGGTTGCCTTTGTAACACCCCCTACTGGGGACCTGTCCCACAACCCAGGCATGTGCCTTGACTGGGAATTGAACCAGTGACCCTTTGGTTCTCAGGCCGGCACTCAATTCACTGAGCCACACCAGACATGACATTTTACTGTATTGGTTTTTAAAATGATATTCAGTCTGGTTTATAATCATCCCCATCATTTGGAATTGTGAAATTATATCTCCAAGGATCATTATTAAGTCAGTGTTAAATTTCTTGGTCTCTTAAGTTTAAAGCAATTCTACTTCTATATGCATTTAATGCCCCCTGTGACTAAGGTTGTTTAAAACCAGGATATCTTCCTCATAAGGCATTTTATTGTGTAAAATAAGGTAATTGAAAGAGTACTTCAAATTTTAAGGGATATTGAAGGACTCAATCATAAGACTATTCCTTTTATAAGGGATAGTTTCACCTTTGAGCATATGCAGAACTGACCCTCCTTAGGAATCAACAATCCCACTCACAAATGGTGTTGTCTGTAGCTACAGTTACAGAACTGTTTTGTGGTTAGTGAAATTCAATGGGATGTGGAACACCTAATATTGTGTCTGGCACGTTTATCATTCATCATGCACTTTAGAACTTTAGGAGTCATGATCATCATCAAAGAATAGAGATGCCCAGAAAACTTGCCCAAGGCAATGCAGTTAAAATGAGAACCCGGGATTCCCAAATATATATTCAGTTTACCCTTGGGTAAGCAATTAAAAATGCCTTTTTAAAATTTAATGCACTCTGGATGAAAGGAAATAATTTCAGAACTAGTTCAGTAGAACAGTAAGTTGTAGTAGACTTAAAAAGATGAAAGAGAGGTGAATGCCCTAAATCTCTGGCATACTGGGATTTAAAATAAAGGTCAATAATAACTGGGAAACTGTCCCAGAAATATAACTGGCAAGGACAGCCAATGTACTGACGCTTGTCATGTCCATTAGGGCTTTGGGTTGCTTATTGTTTGTTTCCTATTAGTGTAAATTTAAGAGTGTGTTCCTATATACAAAGAGTGTGAATTTATTCTGATAATGTTTGGCCTTTTTAATGAGCAGAATTTTCTAATCAAAATAGTTAAATTAGATATCTGCAAATTAGATATTTGTACTCTTATTTACATATGCCATTTGAAAATTGACCTATTATTCCATAAGTAAATATATAGAAGTATTTTATATTATTATCATTATACCTTTATAACTACTGGTATTTATTTCTAATAGAAATTAAAATAAATTCACAATACATACACAACTATTAAAACATGCAAATATTAAAATGTAAATATATATTATTTAAATGGACTTTCCTTTTAGTTCACATTGCACAATTTGGCAACACATATTTGGCAATTTAATAGGACCCCAACTTTTAAGTTTCAAGACTGATCATTACTTTGTTTCATCCTATTGCCCAGTGGTATTTTTTACTAGTCTTTTATACGAAGTCTTTGCTCTACTCAGATAGAACTCCGCATTTCCACCCACACATCCTCAAAATAATTCTCAATGTTATGACTTTATGTTCCACCTGAGAAACCTACCTTCCTTTGCATTAATCAAATTTGTCTAATTTTCATATCTAGTCTAATTACTCCAGAGAATTCCCTATGACCCTACTTGGTTTTCCTTCATTTTACTCGAAGTTTATATACCTCTTATTATCACACTAGTCCACTACAGAAATTCAGAGAGGAATGAGACCCAAGAAATCATGAAGTTTACAGATATTAAGACTGGAACCTCAAAGGGAAATATGTTTATATTAGCTTTTGTTGCCTGTCTTTTTGGTGTTTTATCTAGGAAATCATCGATAAGATTAATGTCAAGGAACTTTTTCCTTATATTTTCTTCTAGGAGTTTTACAATTTCAGGTCATACATTTGAGTCTTTAATCTAGTTCAAGTTAATTTTAATGAATGGTGTAGGACGGGGTCAGGGCCACACTTTAAAAATTATTGAGAGGCTTATGTATCAGTTATGTAAACAAATGGTTATAAATATTTCCATATTATAGCGTAAATCTGAGTTTTAAAAATTTATTAAACATTAATAATAAATTCAATTATATGTTAACATAAATAATGTTTGTAAAACAAAGTAACTATGATTTCCAAAACACAAATATTTGGTGAGAAGAGTGTCAGTTTTACATTTTTTGCACGTCTTTGTGGCTTACCAGAAGACAGCTAGATTTTCGTATCTGCTTCTGCCGTGGTTGATTTTATGTGTCAGCCACACTGGGCAAAGGAATGCCTTGTAAAACATTATTTGGGGGGTATGTCTCTGAGAGTGTTCCTGGGAAAGATTAGCATTTGAACTGGTAGACTGAACAGAGAAGATCCACCCTTACCAAAGCAAGTGAGTATCATCTAATCTGTTGGGAGCTTGACTAGAACAAAGATGGCGAGGAAGGACAAAGTTGTTCTTTTTGTTTGAGCTGGGACATCCTGTTCTTCTTCCCTTGGACACCAGACTTGATCCAGGACTTATACCATGGGCTTCCCCAGTTCTCAGGCCTCTAGACTCAGATTGAATTACGTCACTGTCTTCTTGATTCTCCAGCTTTCAAACAGCTGATCATGGGACTTCTCAGTCTCTATACTCCTGTTTTAGAACCAATTTCTATAACAAATCCTATGGGTTCTGTTTCTCTGGAAAATCCTGATGGATGTACAGCTTCTTAATTCCATATTTACCAATATGTTGTATGGTTAAAGCATACAACAAACATCCAAGCTCACACAGATATGGAAAAGGGAGAAACAATTTCCTCTTCAGACAGTTATGGGTGTTCCCCATTGATACTACACAAAATATGACAAGGGTAGCTTCCTAAATATTAGCTGCAATGTAGAAATCTGAGACCAACATGATAAACTCTTTATACTTGTCACATTTAAAAGTCATTGGTCAATGTTGAATGAATTTTTATCCATGGATTATTTTTCAAAACAAATCTTACGTTTATCATTAGGAGACCTTGGTTTACTTACTGACCTATGTTGAATTTCTAAATTTTGACATTTAAATATCAAGAAGTCAAATTCACTAATGTCACTACTGATTTCATCAGAAAGCTCTTTAAGTATTAAAAGGCTGTCTAACACCATGTGTTCCATATGTAGTTTCCAAAAATCCTAATTTTTATTTGAAAGTTTGATGATAGTGTCATTTTTCCCTTGAAGTAACAAGCTCATTCATTCATATTTGAGAAAATATCTACTTAATACCTACATCTGAATGACTATACATATATTGCCAGTTAGTCATTATTACAAATAAAATGAAAATGGCCTTCTAAGAACTAAGCGGCTAATTTAGCATGTCACTTGACTGCACAGGTGATTTTCCTGGAGACAACCTGTTAACATTAATTAGTATGGGGAAGAGGTACTGTAAGCATACTTACCATTTCCCTCATACAGAATATTAAAGACATATGCACTCAAGGATTGGATTTAATAAAAATTAATATCTACTGATTCATCAAAGACATTCTTAAATTAAACTGGCATATTTTAATGTGTGCGGTGGTCAAGAATAGAATAATCACTAGTAGAACTTGATACTACCAGATTGATTTACTGTAACTTACCAGCAGTTTCATCAGCCATAATTCCTGAACCATCAATACAAATGTCAACAGTGAAAAAAAGTGGAAGTGCTGTTTTCATTTTATTTTAAAAGGATTTGACATTATGTGTTATCTAAACTGGTCTTGAAGATCCCCAGTCTTCTAGTACCATAAATTGAGTCTGATCTAAGATTATATTTATATTGTATCACCAATGTCACTATTTTGGTCCAATATATATTTATTCATATATAATATATATTTATTCATTCATATGTGTGTGATTGATATATTTAAAAATATATACATTTATTTATACATATAGCCAAAGTAATGCCAGCAATCATAGAAATGTCTCCTTTTATGCTCTGAGAAAATCATTATCTTCTCCTCTTAAACCCGGGAATCCTATTTACAAAGAGTTCTTGTGGCAGGAATTTCCTCGTGTTTGCTTTCTGTTCTACATGTTAATCACTTTGAACTTCCAACTAAATTAGGATCAAGCACAGACTAATAACTTGACAGGTAGCTAATGACTTTTCTTATCTTGATTGTAACCCGGGGTTCTGTAGAATCATTTTCATTCTCAACTGTCAAATGGCTGCCTCAAAACACTTTTTATCCGTTTTGGAAATCCATAGGGGTACAGATATACTTTTAAAATACTTCTTGTATTTCTGCATTTTCTCTGTTTTAGAAAAGATTATTTATGAAACATGACACAGACAGGAGGTAGGATCTACATGCACAGACCAGGCAGGTTTCAGAAGGGAGGCAGTGCACCAAGAAAGGAGAGGGGAACAATATACTGCAGAGACCAACATGTATCTACTTGATAGTCGGTAGTAAGGCCCTCCAAATACATATGCAAAGGTAAATAAAACTGTTTTAGGAGTGGAGATGAGAAAAATTGCATATGTCAGTGAAGAGAGTGCTTATTTTAAAACAATGTTTAAGGTGAAGAAAAAGAAGCAAAGGCAAAACCCCTATTACAATAATCATCTTGGGAAAACCACTTATTTTATCACCACCTACACTAGCCCAATGAGGAGATAGCTGTATACTCACAGATCCCTCACTTTATTTTGTACGAGCTGTAAACTTAATAGCAAATATAGCCATGACAGTATTTCCTAAGATGAGAAGAAACCAATTTGTCAGATAATTCAGGAGGCTACACGGGCTCTTCAACACACAGGCTCCTACACAAGTCCTTTTCACTTGAGTGCCCAGGTAAGATGCTTTGCTCACTACATTTTCTTGCTTAGGGAACCACAGTTTGAAAAAGGGGGGAAAAATCAGGAAAACTCTATCAGTCTTCAACTCCTTATTGGGAGTTTTACCATTCCCTTGTTTCATGTATATATTTTGTTGGCAAGTTTTATTATTAAATATGTAGTTTGATTTTTATTTTTAATGAACATTTAAAAAATATTTTGTTTAAGATTCAAGAAGAGAGAGATGTCATTTGTAGCATGAAAAAAGAATAGGGCAGATATAATAAAAGATTTACTGGGTTTATGAGCCATAATATCAAAATATTGTATATTTTTTATTAAAATATGATTCTGCTTATCACCTTAAAAGATAGTCAAAATGATGGCACTACTTTGCACTTCATTCCTGTTACATTAAGCTAACCATGTTGCCAACTACAGTAATTTCAAATCTACAACTTTTTATATCTATGTCATCTTCACACATTTATAATTTCCCTGCAGTTTGAACAATTCAGATATCCTAAGATCTCTAATTTTCATTCCTATGTTTTCTACTAAAATAATATTCAACTACACAGACGGATCAATAGGCATATGCACCTTCCTCCCGGGACAGGTGCATCCCCTGCCTAGTTTAAGGATGCAGGCCCCTCTGACACAGAAAAAACAAATCTGACTAGAAGACCAACTTACACCAAAACAAATCTTAAATTTTTACCAGTAAATTTTTAAGTTTCTTACTTATTTTATTTTGATAAGGTGCCCACAGGTAGAAAATTTAAAGAATGTGTTCTCATATCACAGATGAGGACAGTGAGGGGTAAAGAAGCTGAGATGAGACCCTGTTGACTCTGTACTTTACCCGTCTGTCCAGCTGGCCCAGGATTTTCAGATAATCACAAGGACGGAGGAAACACCATCAACAGCTACCTGGTGACTCCATTCCTGGCAGGTCATCTGACACACATCTATCAGAGAGATCCCTCCAGCTTCTCTCAGCCTAATGATTCTCTCCCTACATGCTTTTTAAAAAAAGATTTTATTTATTTATTTTTACAGAAAGGGAGGGAGAAAGACAAGGAGAGAAACATCAATGTGTGGCTTCCACTCATGCATCCCCAACTGGGGACCTGGCCCACAACCCAGGCATGTGCCCTGCCTGGGAATCGAACTGGAGACCCTTTGGTTCCCAAGCTGGCACTCAGTCAACTGAGCCACACCAGCCAGGGCACCTACATGCATTTTTTAGTTAGTAGGACAGGGAAGCCAATGTAGCAATAAATCTATATTTCCCTATTCATTAAATTAACTTAGGAGAGCCAAAGTTAGAATTAGCAAGACTATAGGATCCTCAAAGTTATTACATATATTTGGATTAACATATTCACATGAGATAACCCTCCCCCTTTTCTTGTTTTTTTCTTAACACCATGCAGTCTCATTTAGTATGTCCGTCAGTTGTTTATATCATGTCCAGGCAAATCCCACATGTCACCTTCACCAAACTAGGTATGTACCTTCATTTCCTTATTTTATCATTTAGTTGGAATATGGTGAATGGTTTTGTGTCCAAGACTACTCTGTAGGTGCCTGAATAACTAGCCCATCATTGGTTATGTTTAATATTTTTAGTACTTAGTACTGTTTAGTCAGTTTAATTCATTTGACACTCATAACATCATTCATTTCAGGTAACCAGGCTCAATTCTCAATTGTTTTTGTTTTCCAATCTGTCTTTGTCTACTTGTGTACAATATCATTTATAAAGATAGTTACCTCCTTCTATTTGCCTTGTGGGTTATGCACATGAAAACAACTTCAAGTTCATTGTCTATTTCAATCCATAGACAATTGATTCAATGAAGTAGGGCAAGTTAAGTTTTACAGTTTATGAATGAAAATGATAAGGAATGTATACATTATGTGATATGTTTAAGTTCATGTACTGAATCCCTGATGAAGCCAAGCAAAAATCTCACTTCTACTTGGATGTCCTTTGCATTCTACTTTCCTACTCTACAGATTGACCTTTTTGTTTACCCATAAATTAATTTGTAAAACAAACACAAGCACACTACAAATCAATTTCTTATTAGCAATATGGCATATAGAATTTTCTTGATTAATGTCAGCTTTGATTGAAAGATCTAATTCTACTTCTGCCCTCCTGAACAAAATAGTAGTAAACGTCATATTTTGTTAACAATATTTTTCTCTCCGAAAGCTGATTATTTTTATCAACATAAGAAGTTCAGAAATCTCTCCCTCCACACAAACATCCTCACTGTCAATGTGGAGCCCTCTAAAAGAGCATGTGTTTTAATTCTGCTTTTAGTAGTTTCCAACTGTGTCTTAGAATAGTTTAAATTGACTCTAGTATCAAGCCCACTAGGAGTATTACAAGTGGTTCCTTTAGATGACTGGATTATAGAATGGAGCAGTTACATGTAAAATAAAATTTTGTTTCTTGAGCTGAATTTTATCCAAAAAATGATTCTTATCAAATTTTCTAAGTCTTCTTTTCAATACTGTCCACCACTAATTCTCAATTTAAACATAAATATTTTACTTCTTGGCCCTTGCACGGGACATAGGCACATTTAGCCATTCTCCACAAACTGCACGTCTTTTCTATCTAAAACCTGCTCCATTAATTAAGACAAGCTCAGGGTGCATGAACTCCACGATGCCCATCCTGACTTCACAAAGTACATTTATGTCTTACCTGGACTTTTCTTTCTTTCTTTTTTAAAAATTAAGTGGTCTCAGTTACAGAAATGAATTTGGGGGACTTTGGCATAGTGATGCTAAAAAACATCTTGAGACCAAATTAGATCATGTGGTAATTGAGTGCAGTTAGGAAAGAAAAAGTCTGAGGATTTGCACCATAAGGAAGAACGAAAGGAAAACAACTAAGAGGATATAGAAGATCCAAAGTGAAAGAAAATCAAGCAAAAGCAGACAGCATTTCAAGGAGGAGACAGTGATTGGCTTTGTCAAATACTGCTAATAAATTATAATTCACTTTTGCTCCCATACCCTTCTTATCTGATAGAGAGGAGAATGGAGATTAACCGAAAGTTTCCTTGATTTTTTTCCCCATTTTTCTAGGACAGCCTTATACCTTTTAGGAAAGCCCTATCTCATATCTAAGCCCTTTTGTAGTTTTCATTACCACCTTTTTTCTGATGCTGTCATAAACTTATATTTCCTCGGCTCCCAATTTTAGCAGTTAACTGGTATACACAAAGGCATACATTGATTTTATAGGCCTACCTTTTATTTACCCCCAAGAAAACATTTAACCCTTCTCGGTGAGGCCAGGCCTTCTTCCTTGGCTTCCTTCCATGGTGCTCATCAGGGCGCTTTGCCAGCATCACCATCAGACAGGTGAGTAAGACCTCAGCAGAGAACTGCACCTGGCGCCTAAACTGATTTGGCGGTATCAGTGAAGTCACTTGTGCTTTTTAATTATTAGAATCCACATTTCTAAAGCAGAAATATCTACCTAGTCCAAAAGAAATAAATCATTTATGTGATATCACATTGAACAGTATAAACCACTAAATGACCATTATCACAATAATGGATTTAGTTCGTTTTGCAATAATTGTAATGCTTGCTTCTACATTATTTCTTCTAAAATTTGCCTCAAATTCTCTTGATTATGAGGTATAGAAAGTAAGCTAACAGGGGTTTGCTTTGTCTTTCCTTTTAGGTTAAAATAGAGAAGTCTTAAAGGCTCACTTTATATTTCTGATTTAAAAAAATGGTTTGCATGGATGTCTCAATGCAAACATCTAAAATAAAAAAAAAACAAATCCAATAAAAGCAATGGAAGTGCTGTATGGTGCATTTTTATTACAGGAAACTGTTCATATTATGCAGTAAAAGCTGATTCGTGTCACATCATTTATCAAAAAAGGAATGAAAAACTTTGAGGCTGCCATGCTAACTGGGAAGGGGGAAATTTTTCTTTCAACTTTATGAAAAATAATACATAATAAAAATGATGAAAATAACTGTCAAGTAAGTTGACAGTGGTGAGAGGCATACACTATTTACCTATGGCATTTCCTTTCCACAGAAAAATCTTGAATATGTCAAAGTCTATAGAAAACTTGACATTAATATTTTAAATGCTTTCCCCTTCCTGGAAACTAAGGAGAGAAAGAGGCAAGAGCCCCACATCTGCCCCTGACCACAGCCACCTGGGGGCTGGGCTCAGGGGTTTACAGTTCTCTCATGGACTCGCCTTTCACGAGGCATCCCTATGTGCTAGATAACATTATCTTTATTTTTCAAAAAATAGAAATAAAAAAGCAACTGAGTTCATAGAGTTAATATGTAACAGCATTTAAACTGAGTTCCAAAAAGATGCCCTTCCACTTTTTTAGTGTGTTTTTTAAAACACTTGGAATGCTATTACCCTGTTATTTCAGTATTATTTTCTTTCTCCTCTGACCTTCCTCTGCCCTTCTCATCCACCTTCCCCCTATCTCCTCCAAACTGAACTCATCATAGTTCCTCAGAATCTGCTTTCCTTCCTTTTTTCTTATCTAGTCAACAGAACCCGTATTCTTTGTGTCTCTTAAATGCTTTTCGACAACTTTTCATGACATGTGTATGCTGGGTTCAGCCAGAGAGCTCAGTTAACCAGAACTGCAAAAATTAAACTCCTGTTTTGTAAAGCATTCAGCTGTGGTCCCTGACTCCTTAAGTGAAGACAGAAATTATCTCAGGATGTCAGAGTAGTAGAGTAAATAGACTTTTGGTAAAAGCAATGAAAGTTAAATTTCCATTTTTTTCTGCACTTGCTGCTGGCTGATTTTAGATATCTCCAAATGCCTACTTGCCCATCTACAACAAGGGGAATTACTGTTAGACTTTCATAGTGTGATTGAGAGATTTACATACTATAAACCTGTGTCTACAGGGCGTGTCCACACAGTAGGCCCTCAGTAAATATTACTCTCCCTCCCTTCTCCTTTACTTACTTTATTGCTGTGTAGAATAAAGGTAAAGGACAGGAAACCAGGCACATGATCTAAACAGGAACTCGAGATCTTAAGGAGGGGTCATGTAGGAAACCTGAAAGTCCATGGTTGTGGATTGTCGTACAGAGAAGGGGGACAAAGTTCCTTTACGTCAGTAATTCTTTACTCAAATACAGGCAGAAAACAAACTTCCATGTGTAATTCTGAGATCTATAGCCCAAATGGCATCTCCTTCTATCCCACCAAAAGAAAAAGAAAAATCACAATATTGCAAGAGAGTGAGAGTGATAGTGATAGTATTGCAGAGAGTAATTTACAGGTCTGTATTTCATTTTGCTAAAAGTAGTTCATTTGCAGAATTGGGCATTTTCCACATTTGTTACAAGTCACGAGGAAGACCTTCACGTTCAGTCTCAGCAGAGGCTGAGAGGATCCACGACAATCGAGGTTTGGTTGTGACCATCACTCCGGGTCACTCTCTGGCGTAGAAGCAAGACTGCCCCACAGGTTTCCACAATACATTTGCCTTTTCAGCCAAGTGCCACAAACATTCCCTTACTATAAACTGAACTGACATGGAAAGCGAGTATGGGGAAATAATATATGTGCCACTAGTGGGAGGACCTAAGGGATTTACTTATTTGAAAGGCAAATTTAAATATTTTAGAGAACACCGAAATGGCAAGACATGACCTTCTACAAAAAGATAGCCAAGTAATAGTACATATAATAGAGTAGAAGACTTGGATTAAAATTCTGTCTCCATCATTTTGACTACAATTTTGAGTTCTCATAACTTAGATATTTGAAGCTCTATACTCTTGTCAAATACAGGGTTTGCACCATCCTGTATATTTCCTTTCACATCTACATATTCTGTTATTCTTTTTTTTTTTAAGATTTTATATATTTATCTTCATTTATTTATCTTCAGAGGGGAAGGGAAGGAGAGAGGGAGAGAAATATCAATGTATGGTTGCTTCCTATGCATTCCCTGTTGGGAACTGGCCTGCAACCCAGGCATGTGCCCTGACTGGGAATCGAACCGTGATTTCTTGGTTCACAGGCCCGCGCTTAATCCACTAAGCTACACCAGCCAGGGCCATATTCTGTTATTCTTGATCATAATCTTAACTACCAGGAAGATATGCAGGCTCTTATATAATGCCATGGAATATGTGGTTTTAATGATCTGACCTCTGGAGCCATTATCCCAACAGAACTTGAGCTCGTCTCTTCTGCCTCTGTATTTGAGGATGTTAATATTCGTAACTGGATACCCCTGTGTGTGAACAACCATTCTGAGTTCAGAAGGCCCTAAATAATTGTCTCAAAAAGTTTCCTTTCAGATTTATTACTATTAATTCTAAGAAAAACAAAACAGCCTGGGATTTGTAAACTTAATATCATGGAAAATTTTACCCCATAGTCATATAAAATTAAAACAGGAACCACTTCTGAGAAACAGCGGTCCATTTCTAATATTTTAAGCATTGAGTTTATGTGTATTGATGAAAGGTAACTCACTTTAATTCAATTTCCAATAGTTTATTATACTATTGACTTCCCCTCCCTAAAGTTTATTGAGCTAAAAAGGTATTAAAAATAAATACAATAGAGCCCATACCAGTAAATATTAAATTGGAAAGATAATTAGAGCTATTCAATCAGACTGTCCCTTCTGATGAGACTATAGGAAAGCAAGCGTGTTGTGGGACATTCAACTGTGCCTTCAGTTCTGACATATTTTCTTCCAATCCCTGCCCCCTACTATGATCACCTAGCCCATTTGGCCACACTGCGTGTTTAAAAGTGGGTTGCCACTGATTCCCAGACAATTGCTTTATAAAAGGTTTTGTCTTTATTCACAAAGGCTTAATTGAAAATCTCCAGTCTCTGAGCGAGCCTGGTGTTAGCTCAGATGCAAATGGAGCCATAAGGACCCTTCGCTCAGAAGCTCTGCCTGCTGGAGAATCATCCTGGAGGATTTCCACGGGTCTTTAATCATGATCAACCCATGGAAATTCAGCCAGGCTCACTGCATAAACTGTTTATTTTAGTTTTAGTGTTTATTGTAATTGCTTGTTATCCTCTACTACTGTCACTCTGTCAACATATTAACTTCAGCAGCTATCAGGGGAGAATTAACTATTCTGAAAGATAAATATATAGGCCGCCCCTGTCAGGCCTTCAGAGGTTGATCCAAATGAAATTCTATCTCCCTACCTCCCCACTCCCAGTGGAGCTATAATAGTGCATTCAAAGTCTACTCCCTTTTTGTGGAATTGCTGTATAAGTAGGCATTAAGATGTTACAAAATAGTAAGATTATACTTTCTTGAAATGGACCTTAGAAATAAGCTCATCAAACCCTTTATCCAAAGCAGAATTTCTCACTCTTGCATTTTTCATAAATTATCATCTTTCATAGCCATTTGAACACCAAAATACATTTTAAAAAATATATGAAATGCATATATAAGTGAATAGTTATAAAATACCATATAATGTATTATATGTAATATAAAATAATATATTAGTAATATTAGCATATAGTAGTACTACTAGTATATAGTATTGCTGTACTCTGAGCTATCACTATTTCCTAATAAATTTATCCAACTTTATCCACTTTACATAAAGTCAGGTTTCAACTTCTAGCTACTGTCTACATAATCTTAATTCCTAATTTACTTCAGGGTTTTATATTTAAACTATTATGCGCACGCACTTTACCCTGCTTACACTGCACATAGAGGTCAACTTCAGAGCTGGACCATCTGAAAGTAATAATTGTTCTTCCTTTCATTCTTAGAATACTGCATTCTTATCCTCTCAACTCTCTCGTCTTTTTCTCTTAGTTTCATATATTGGACCCTTTCCCTCTGAATGGCTCCTATGTTTTGATGAATTCACAATTGTATCCTCTGGCCCACTTTATTAATTTTGCACGTATTCCCTCGGCAATTTTATCTTCCCCACTGGTTTCACTGGCATCAATTATTGATGACAGCCATTCTTTCCCTCTTTCTTATACCCAGTTCCTGAGTGAGCTGCAAAGGACAGAAGCTGGATCTAAGCAGCTCTATGCAGTGTTTCTCATGATGGTCTGTTTTTACAGTAAGCAAAAATATGAACTTGGCGCTAGTGTTTTAGTTGGTTGAACACATCGTACTCACAGCACGTGACACTGGGCCTCTGCTCAGTGTCTGCAGAATGGGCTACACTCTGCTCAGTGGGCTACCGATCTGCTCCTAGAGGCCTGTCCATAAAATTATTTACTTGTTTATTTACCCATCTATTTGTTTACTTATTCATTTGTATTTGACTCATAAAAATGACTTAGAAAGCTGGCATTTAAATAATGCAAGAACACAGTGCTGCCAAGCTAAAATGCAGACTATGTGGGATATCAGAGTCAGAACCGGATGCACTTAAAAATAGAGTCAAAGCTGAAAACATGAATTTTAATTAGGATTCTAATTAGGATAAATGATCGGTTTACACATGGGCTTAAAAAATCATTTTAAAATGCAGAGATGCTTGAGAACTTATTTAAAAACTAGTTCATGCAGAATGAGAGAGCAGTTTGTTAGACTGCATGTCAGTGTGATCAAACAGTGGTATGGCAAAGTTACAAAAAGGGATAGGAATTTTAGGCTGAATAAATAGAAAAATACTATACTTAAAAATTCAGGTCGGATAACACCCACAGTCTGGTCTGCTGTTTTGGGCATCGTATTTTAAGGAAAACATTTATAGCAGCATGCATCAATATGGAAGATCAATGAGCAACAATGTCTAGTATCAATTTCTGTTTGCACACTGGTAAGATAAAAATGGAAAACTTCTAAAAACAGTAAGGCCAAAAAGAATAGAGGCATTAGTTATTCTGTAAATCCTCCCTGGGTTTAGGATTTTTTTTCCATAAAGTGGCTCTTCAACCCACATACATGGACCTCATTGCTGTGTCTTCTTTCACTTTATTCACGGCCAGGGTTGCTTCTCTTGATAACCTGACATTGCTGATTCTATAGATGTTTATATGCTTGCTCATTTTCTCTTTATGTTCTGGAATCACAAAACCACGTTGTTGTCAAGCATTTTGAATCCTTATCCCCTCTCTATTTTTAAAATAAAACAAACCTCTAACTTGTTTCATCATAAGCTTTTTTTAATGGGCAGTACACTATGGATATTGCTGTTAGCCCTCAGGGAATCATGACTCTGTCACCTACCAGCATTGTGACCTTGGACAAGATACTTAACCTTGCTAAATCTTAGTTTCCTCATCTGTAAAATTGAGATCAAAGCACCACCAATCCCTTCATTCACTGATACATTTTTAATTAAATACTCATTAACATCTACTTAGTAGTCAGTAAACATCGACTGTTCTTTTCAATTCCAATGACTTCATCATTTTAACCTATTCTTTACTCAAGTATTATTTCCTTCTTTTGGGAAATGCAACTGTCTATACTGAATTTTCCCAGCTTCACATTATCCGAAGACAGGAACTAAGACACACATTACTCACTACTAAAATAAATTATAAAGAGGAGTAGAAGTAGCTTGCTACCTTTTGAATGCACAAATATGTACTTGTATGTCTTTTTTATTCAAAGAAACCTATTCATGTCTCAAATGGCTGTTTATTAATTATAAATTGTATCTATTTATAAATTATATAGCAAATGTGAAGTTTGTGATGCTGGAGCCAATTAAGTTATCTTTACCTAATTAAAGTATCTATATACCTATTCATTGAAACATTCCTTCAAGTTATTCAGACTTATTTCCTAATCTGGTCCTAGAACTTAGACCCTAAAAGGCATACTCAAACAGGTGGTAGTTATTTTCATCATGTAGATTAGTAGGGGTCAGCAAACAGAGCTAGATAATACATTGTCACTCTACATAAATTGAAAGAGTATTAAAAATAATGTTGGCAACTGAGTTCAGCAATGTTATAAGGCTATAAAAATAATGTATTTAAAGTTGAAACAAGTTCAGAAATACTTGTTTGAAGAAAGCAAATAAATTAACCAGATTTATGTGTACAATATGGCTGATTATTCAAGACAACCGTTCATGGACAAGAATCAGCTTTCAGATATCTATAAGCCTCAAAACAAGCAGGTTTCTCAATGTACAAGTCAGAGGTTCAGGTGAGGTAGCGTAGAGACCCTTGGGCAAGAGAAGAAACACAGCCTAATCAGATAAACTTCCTTTGACCCCTAGTGGCGGGCCCTTTAAAATACCTGTCAAACTGAATTTCAGAATTACTGGGGAGTGGCAACTGCCGTGTTTCCCATTTGTTCCATTTTTCTGAAATAAGGTCTACTATTGTATTCAGTTCCTGTTCTGTCATTGTATATGGGGAGTGACAGGAGGTCTAAAACTTGTCTTTTTGGTGCACAGGCCACTGGAAAAGGAGGAATCAGGTAAAACAAGATGAATATCACTGTCCTTTTACCCAAAAACCGCCTGCGTAATCACACTTCTTCTTACCCTCCTGTGGCAACTGTAGACACCAGGTGAAGAAGATGACAGTTTCACAAGATGAAAGGAGCACAGATTCCTGACTCTCTAATTGGAAAGGAGAAAAAAAAAAGCCAGCCAGGAGACTTGCTCAAACTATATCACAGGTGGCAAACACAAGTCCCGTGGGCCAAATCTGGCCCTCCACCTTGTTTTATCCGGCCGGGCACCTTGGTTCTACCCAGCGGCAGCGCCAAGCTCTCGCTTAACTGTTCAGAAGTAGTTAGTTACATGTACACAGTCCTAACATTACATTTGGCTCTTTGAAGGCAACTGTGAGGCTGATGTGGCCCCCGGTGAAAATGAGTTTGACACCCCTGATCATATTAGAATATGAACTAGAAGCAATCCTCATTTTCTTTAACCACTGAGATTTATTTTGTTGTTGTTCGTTACAGGAGTTAGCAAGTATTACTCTCATTAGTTTCTAGACTTTAGAATAAAAAAGCAGCACTCTCCAGCCACTGTCAAAGCATTTTATACTCAATAACAGATGAAAATAAAACAATGAATGAAAAGCATTAATAAATAAATAATGAGAAAATAGTTCAATTACCCTAAGGAGGGTCAGACCTTAGAATCTCACTTGAAACATAAGATCAGTTGCTTTTTGCATGCACTGGAAATGTAGAGCTGGAAGCTTAAAAGAATATTTTTCTATTCTGGTGTTATCTGACTTTAGTGCCCAGATGGAAAATCTTTGCTGTCAGTTTCAAAAGTCCATTGAAAACAACTGGTATTCAACCTCGTTTGATCTCCAGCTACTACTGTTTGTTACTGAATCCTGTTATGTCAGTGTGAGTGTGTCTGCAGTCAAGTGTAAACAATGACAACTTTTCGTTTCTGTGCAGCTTTCCTGTTAGCCGTTCTCTAAGTGGAGCATGGAATTCAGTATGCTCTCTTTTAGCCACAGCGGTATAGTAGGTTGCAAGGGTTGCCTTGGCAACTCCATCTAATTTAAGCAATAAGACAAAACAGAACATGTTTTATGGGACAATTAATGCATGTTTTGGTACATTTTAACCTGATGTTATTTTCTGCCCAAGGTGTTTATTAATAGGCCTATAAAACATTTTGCAACCAACACTGCTCCAATAAAAATGGAAACATTCATTTTAAAAACTCAGCTTCAGCAAGAACTGTTTTAATTACTTTTCAAGAGATGTTTCCAGTTTAAGACATAGAACCTGTGATTATTAGCTAGCATTGGACTGGGCCCTTAGTAGGACAGATTACAGGTAAATTTTGAGGTGTGATGCTACTTTTAAGAAAACAGTTTATTAATGTCATACTTTTTGTTATATTCAGGTCTAAAAGGAAAACATTAGCCAAAGGGGTATAAGGCATTCTGACTAGCAAGTGAATCAAGCTGCTTATAAGCAAAGAATTATAGTAATAATTAAGAACAGAATCACAGATGGTGGGTTATATATCAAAAAAGCTGACAATAAACTTTGAAAGTCAGGATGTTCCAGGGGAACTTTACAAATATATCAGCATTTCCAAAAGAACAATATACATATCAGGCATAAATTGAACAAGAACGAATGTCCATGCCAACATGGATTAAGGTTTATATTCTTAGGAAAGTAAAGATAAATGTCTTGCATGTATCCCCAAGATTTCATCCTTATTTAACAAGATAAAAGTGATTAAGTCATGGGCTTGACCCTCAAAGCAGGTGCCAGCTGTCACAACCCACTGCCACCCAAGTCAGCCTCTATGTGCTTGAGGGTCATTACCATCCCCAAGTAACCAAAGCTCAGAATCTCTAACTCCTCTTTTAATTTCCAAGAAGGAATGAATTTTAAAGCCCACACTCTGTCATTCTTTGTTTTCCTAGATGTGCCCTAGTCAGGAAAGAGATCTGATGTAGAGTGTGTAGGGTTCTAGGCTTTCTGAGGACAATAGAGACTGAGGTTTCTTATTGGAGATGTTCAGGAATTATTGAGGCAGTTTCCACCAGGGCAGGTGTGTGTGTATGTGTAAATGTGAGTGTGTACACACTTTTTTTTTAAGAAAAGCAAAAGCAAGAACAAAAGAAAACACTCATCTTTCTTTGGATATCAAAATATGAGACTAAAGACCAAGGTTCTAGTTCAGTGGCTCCTAATGCTTTATGTAAGTTATATATATTAATATGCTAAAATACACTGTTTTCATATGGTAGGTCAAGGCAGTTTTGGCTTACAGAGTTAGAAAAGGGAGGAATATTTGCATAGCCTTTCTGGGTAAATGTAGATGTTTTTATTTGCTATTATAGCAAAACATGACTAAAAGACAGTTGTAATGTATGAGTCTAAAACCATATAAGTAAATGGGCTGTACATTTTTACACTTTAATCTATTAATTTGCCTTACATTTTGAATGGATTTTTCCTACTCATACCTGATTTTCTAACATCATATAGTGATCATTTGGAAAATATTGGTTCAGTCAGTGATGCTGATTTTCCAAATGTTAACACATTGATTATGCAATTTCAAAAGAATCACATTTATTTATATTGCTACCAAGCTTCTAGACAAATCATTATATAGAGAGAAGCTGTTACTACTATTGTACTTCTATATGCCACAGTAATGCCTTATGTCATTTTATCAACAAAATATTAAAGTGACATGTACTCAAGGGAAAAGATTCAATAAAATTCATAATTTGTAACTATTAATCAAGGGCATTTTTAAGTGAAAGTGGCTTCATTTGCTTCACTTTCCTTTTCTTTGCTTATTTATTTTGTGAAAAAATGTGTTTATTATTATTTTTAAATTTATTTTTCCTGAATTTATTGGATGACATTGGTTAATAAAATTACATAAGTTTCCAGGGTACGATTCTACAACACATCATCTGTATATTGTGCTGTGTGTTCCCCACCCCAAGTCTCTATTTTTTTCCTTTTATCAGTACTCTTTGCTTTTATCAAGAGGAATACCATGACTGCTAGTGCAAATTAGTGTCACTGCTTTGAGTTGTGCTAAAGGGCCAGCAGCTTCATAGAAATAGAGGTTAGTACAACTTAATATTACTTTGAAAATAGTTTTGACCTTACAGGGTCTCAGGGGTCAGTGGAATGCACTTTAACTGCAACTATTCTAGATTAACATTTTGCAGAGAAATGAAACCAAATTGACTGGACTTTAGTAAATGACTACTGAATTTGCAAATGCAATAGTTATAAAATTTTCAATACTCCTCTAACAGATGAGGCCATATTTAATGCAAGACAGTTAATTGTGAGTAAGGATTTCTAGGCTCAACATGTGGAAAGAATTATTTTTCCTTAAATAACTTTTTATTATGGAATATTGAAGGAAGATTCCTGTGATGTGTTTATGGGGGATGTATTGGTTGAATTGTTCATATTTTCTCATAATTCTGGGCCAATTTCATTATCTCCATGGTATGGTCTTGTAAACTGTGTGTCTCAGTTCTCCAATTTATATATTTGTTACCAATAAGGCCATTTTATTCTGGATGGATCATTTCTTCCTCAGTATTTTCTGGACAAGATAAAGTTCTCAGCTTTTCTGTTTTCCTTGAGAATGGGTCATACCTTTCTTGTTTTAAGCAGCCTTAAATAAAGTGTTTGTGTTCTAAGAACACTGCTGATATTTTAAAACATAGTACCCAAAAACTATGTCATACATACTGAGTCAGAAGAACAAAATTAAAAAATAACTGTTATTGTGAAAACTACTGTCCATTAGAAGCACAAAGGCTAGAGGCGAGATGATTTTAATGGAAAGTGAGTACATATCTCTTTGGAAATAAAATGAATTAGATGTGAGTTTGCTTGGGAACTTCAGCAGGTATTGGTGTTAGTAACAATAAATGCTAAAGACATTAAGGTAGGGTTTTTGGTTGTGCTGACTTACGAGAAATGAAAAAAGACTCAAGGCTGGTTCTTTTGGCAAATGTGGATGATGGGTTAGAGGAAGAGTCCAGCAGACTTCAATGAGCTGTTGGTTGGCCAACTAGTCAGCATTCAGAGAGTGTCAGAATAAATGCGAACAAAGGGTTAATAAAAAACTGGAAGGCTTAAAATGGCATCTCTCAAGGTTGTGTTGCTCAGTGGAACAAAAGCAAAATCATTTAGCATCTATTTTCTCACCCCAGAGTTGTATGAGCTAACTGAAAAGACTGAATCACTTCTGGGAAGGTGTAAGATATTCACACGAAATTCTGCACACACATACTGGCCATTTAGGATGCTTTGGGGGTCTGCATTCTGCTGAAATCCATCAGGAGGATCTGGAAAATTATGTACTTCACAGAAAGATTATGCATTCATTGCAAAGAATGCTCCTAAAGGATATGTAAAGTCCTCATTTTGTGTAGAGATTCCACACCCCCTCCTCTCACTAAAGAGAAGAGCTATTGTTTTCTCTCTAAAGAAAAAGGATAGTTTTATATCTTACTTCAGTATAGGTGCCATAATAAAAATGTCTACATTTAAATAAACGAGTCTACGTAATTTGAATCATTAAGTTGGCTAAATAGAAAAAAGAGAATTTTGTATCTTTTTACTTGTTAAGAGGAAGGGAGGGCTACCAACTCAATGTCTGATTAAACTGAAAACTGGTCATGTGTGTTTAGTCAAGTTCCCTCTTAAAACTACATTTGCTCTATTTTGTAAATACCCAAAAGAATGGTAAGACATATGATTTGCTCTTGTAAATCATCACTGTGTGTAAAGATTCACTGAAGAATGGACTCAGTAAATAATTGTGAAAATCTCTAGCACTAACTAATTTATAATCCAACTGTTCTATTTAGATTAGTTACCTACCAGTAGCAGTTACTAAATTTAAAATGATATATAAACTACCAGCAGTGCTAGCCTCTCACTGTTTACAGTACAGATCTGGCTTTTCCAAATTTTGTATCAATAAGTTTGATATACCATTACAATAAATTTTATATACCATTAGAATAAGAAGCCTTCTTTATCTAGAATGTGTTTACATTGGGGAAAATTTATATTAGAGTTGACCTTGTTTTTAAGGATTTTACAATACTGTTGATAGGATAGGCAAAATAAAGAATAAAGATCACAAAATTCTGATTACAATGTATTTTAAAAGTAATCTAATTTCTGTCATAATATTTTAGTACTGAAAAGAAATTTAGAGAAAATCTGAGCCAAATTATTTATTTAAATGAAAAAGATAGGGACAAGGTAAAAAAAAAAAACAACTTGACCAAATGTCTATAACAAGATGGACATAAATGACTTAAATTCAAATCTCGTAAATCCCTATATTATTTTCTCTCCATCACACTAAGCTGCCCAATCATATGTTGTGTGGACTTTCATCAAGCAAGGCTTCATTTTGAGCCATGAAAATAAAATATTTGAAATGAGTTTCAAAAGCTGTATTGAATAATTTACTGTGCTATTAAAAGCTGGGAATGGAGAGGGGAGATTAACTTCAAAGGGGCATGAAGGAACATTTTGGGATGATGGAAATGTTCTGTATTTTAATTGTGATAGCAATTGCTCAGCTATAAATACAAGGGGGAACCCTCAAAAATCTGAAACTTATTTATGAAAAATTGTGTGTTCTTAAATGTTTAAACCTCAGTAACCTTCAAAGTACTCTCCATTTGATGCAATTCACATATCAAAATGTTTTTTCCACTGTTCAAAACAGTTTTTGAACTCAATTTGATGTCTTTTAATGCTTTTGTCATTTTTTGTTTTACCTCTTCCATATTTGCAAAACATTTCCCTTTGAGGACTTTTTTATCGGGGAAACAAAAAGAGGTTGCTTGGGGCCAGATTGTGTGAATAAGGATGGGGCATGGGGGTCATCCCCTTTTTGGTCAAAAACTGCTTAACACTCAGTATGGTGTGGGCAGGTGCGCACATAAATCACTCATCATGAAATGAGCAAACATGCTGAAAGAATCTTCAAAACAAATTCACTGAAACCAAATGCAGCCTCTCACAACAATGCCAGCTGGTACACTGATACAGACAGGTTCCTAGAACACTCACCCAACGGGGGAAGTCTGTACTACAAGGGGCCTACTCTCCAGAAGATAATTCCATGTTGTTTTTTTGGGGGGGGCTCATCTTTGCCAAAGCTCATCAAATTATATATGGTAAAAGTTAATTTTATTATGTATAAATTATAACTTAGAAATTTATTATTATTTTATTATTATTAATTTATTTATTTTCACCTGAGGACATTTTTTTCAATGCTTTTAGAGAGAGAGGAAGGGAGAGAAAAAGAAACATTGATGCAAGAGAGAAGCATCAGGCAGGGACTGTATGCTCCTGGACAGCTGATTGGACCCACAACTCAGCCATGTGCACTGACTAGGAATTGAACTTGCAACCCTTTGGCTAAGGAACGATGCTCTAACCAACTAAGCCAAATTGGCCAGAGCACACTTATAATTTTAAATAAAATAAAAAAAGAAACAGTTAAATCTCATCCTGTAGAGTGCATCCACTGGGATAAATGTTCAAACTTTTCCACCTCACCTGTACGAGGCTACTTTGTAACTGATTACTACCAGTCCAGTGAAAGCTTTTACATGAATCTGTGTGTAGCAGAATAATTGTCCAAAGAAGAGGCAGAAAATTAAAGAATTGTATGGTAACATTTAAGCAGGTATATTTTAGAGACATACTAATAAATAATGAGATTCATTGTTGTGGGTTTTTACAATTTACAAATGCCCCTGTCAAAACTGCTTACCTATCAAAAATAAATCACGTCTTGCCTTTATAGCATAATTCCTCTAGTGTACTTGCAATGTAATCTAAGAAAGACATACTCATTAGTGGCTCATTACTTAGCTGGATAATTGCTGTTCATATCAGCAACACAAATCACAGAAAAACTTATTAAAGTAACCTATTAATTTTTTTCCTGACGACCTTCATTATAGAGTATCTTCTCCTAATTAATGTAATCAGTACCATAAAAATCCAAGATGAAAGAGAACTACTCGGTCATCTGCATTCAACTACCTGGAAATAGAAAGGCTATTCTCTGCAGTGGCCAGTCCATTAATCTCAAGCAAGGAATCTCATTCACTGTACTATGAATAACTGCTTTCCTTTCAAAAAGCCCTGCCTCTGACATTAAATCTCTTCCTCCTGAGGAAATTCCTTGGATTTCTTTAAGAAGAGAAAAACAGCTAAAGTTCAGAACAACTCTGCCATAGGAAACTTTTAATGCCTTCTCACTAACCCAATATGAAGCCCCCAAATCTTAAGATATGAAATCTGAGCTACTTCCTTTTCATGACCTTTGAATATTGTGACCCCAAACTATGTTTTCAATTTCAGCTTTCTGGTATTGTCTTAACTTGGATCTTAAGTTTTAAATTAAATCTTTCTGATTCTTCTCTCCAAGAAATTTTATAATTTCCTCTGGCTCTGCTTTAGTTCATGTCATTCTTTCAATTTACAATGCCAGACTCATTCCTTTCAGCTTCAAGAATGTGCAGGAAATTTAGACTTTGCTAGGAAGTTAGAGCAGATGATCTCAAGCCATCTTCTACTCCTCAGATGTTATTTTATTTCTTATTCATCCCTAATATGTCACCTTCCATTCAGTTACAGATCAAATGTTATAAATCCAGAAAGAACCACATAGCACAGACACAAAAAATGTAAATGCTACCTTTGATTATTGAGCAACTCCAGCATTATCTGTGGCTTGCCGCTGAATATTAAACAATAAGACCAATGCATCTATAACAAAGTATTTTTGGAAGTTCATAAACAGTTCACATTGAAGGCAGATTTGTAGATGACATAGGTGTAAGGATGTGTCAAGCAGGAATTATTAAGCGGGATCACAACCAAGAAACAAAGAGCTGAACTGAGGTTCAAGGATCCTACAAAAATGCCTAAGACGACAAAGAACAATGTGTTAGTGATCCAGGAATGTCTCTCAGGTTGTAAAGCTCTAGCAGAAGTTCAAAAAGTTATGTACAATCAAATGATTAAACTTTGCGTATAACTTCCATAGTAATGGGTACTGAAAACTTTTTTTTCAAAAATTTTTTTAAAATCGGTAAAATTATAAATACTCAGTAGATAATACATATTATTTAAAGATCCACAAATAGTGGAACGATTTAAGTAGAATCGAATGATTCATCTGAATCACAGGTCACAGTACTAGAATTTTGGGTATGCAAGCACTGAAGAGCAGGCAGGAAAACTGTGAAGAGCACATATACACAGTGATGAAAAAATCAACAAATGTTAGAAAAATTAATTACCCAAAGACTACAAGGAAGCAGACTGAATTTCAATCAAGCATAAGGTAAATAAAGTCAATACGAGGTACTTGTGTATAAGTGTTGAGCATTCTACACAAACATGTAAATCCTAGGCCTGTATGTACATTAATACACTTGAAAGCAGATAACAAAAACTTAGCAGCCTAGAAGTGTGTAGAATAGTGTGCTAAGTGTGATAGGAGCAACTCGGTTTGCCTCTTGGTAAATCTCTTGGTAGAGATGCTGTTAGTGCTGTTCACCAATGACTCCTGGCTCTCTATTTTCCAAGGCATAGTAGGATTGTATATCCTTGCCACCTTGAAGTTCATTGTGGCCATGTAATATGTTTTGGCCAATAAGATGCAAATAGAAGTTTCAAAAACTAATGTACAAGTCTTCATATTCCCATTTTTTTTTCTGTCTTGAGAATCATGGACTTTCAGATAAGTTTCTCTTAGCCAGGGTCCCTTAGTAAAGACCACGTTAAGTAGAACTCTACCAACCCAAGACTGACAAGAGTGTAAACAAGAAGTGTTGCTGTTTTAACTTACTGAAATTAGGGAACATTCCCAGCATAAACGACTTTATCCCAGATAATATATATAGCCTGGGGGAATCTGTCAGAATGCATCCATTTCTTTGTTATACCTATTATATGATAACAAGGCAAAATTTTGATTGTGATTGTTCTGTGCTTAAGAGTTTTACCTTCTCAAAGATAGGATGTTTATCTTCTCTATTGTGTATCTCTAGGGTCTAGTGAAATACCTGGCATTTAGCAAGATCACCAGTGCAGTTCTGTAGAAGGAAGAGCAGAAGAAAAGAAATGAAGAAAGGACTGATGCAAGTCCCAGGCTCTTCATGCTGCCTGCAAATCTGATAGGTTAATCTATTCCAGAGTGTCAGAGTAAACAGGAGATTCCACTAAAGGCTCCTTTTGTATACTCAGTATTTTGTTTCGGAGGTTCTTATTTAATCTAGTTGTCTCATCTACATCAACAACAAATCCCAGAGGGTTCTGTGCATGCTGGTCTAATGACCATGACTCAGATACCAAGAAAAATATTTTTGTTTCTCAGACTACCATCTGACTCTGAAGGAAAAAAGAGAAAGAGCTAAACTGAATTTCTTATCCAAACCCGGTCAAGCTGAAATCGGCTGCCCAGACACAGGCTGAGCACAGCTCCCATAATCTCAGCGTGGGGGCTCAACCCAGGGAGCAGGGGGAGGAGCCGGAGGGCAAGAGGACGTGTTTGAACCACATCAGTCTTTTTTTTTTTTTTTTTAACAGGTCTGAACTCACTTGATAGATGACACATTCACAATTTGGTTGAAGCTAAATTGATCATTTGATCACTGTGTTCTCAAAGTTGATTCTCTTTGTAGATTCATTTTTTTAAGTGGTTTCACAGAAAGACCATGGATTAGATTTGCAGAGTTTTGTTGGCATAATGAAAAAGAAAATCCATTTTTTTGTGACCAGTTTGGTCTATAATAATTAGTTTCACAATTATTATCCACAAATGCCTTTAATAATTAATTGAATAATGTTCATGTGGGTTTGAAATTATTTCCATCAAAAGGTTAACATTTATTAGATGCCATAATTATGAGATGTATTAAAGGAGTTCAAAATAACAGATTAGCATAGCTTTTGAAGGCAATTGCAATATAATGGAAATAAAACTGGATTGAAATTCAAAGCTTGTCTGTATTGGTTTTTTTGATGAGTGTCATTTCTCTCTAAAAGGGAATTGAGAGATGGAGCTTAGTCCAGGGGAAAGATAGAGAACATGCAAACCACTGAAATCTGGGCCCAAGGTTTTGGTTGGCTGAACAGTAATTGTGGGACTTGAGACAAGCCAGGTTGCCTGAACCTTAATTTCCTTATATATAAAGTAACGAGGACATCTACTTTTCAGGAATGCTGTGAGGATGATATATATTTATACAGTATGTAGTGAAGTACATGCACAATGCAAACATTCAATAAGTAGTCATTTATAATAAATAATCATTATCATGGTTAGTAGAGAAATTTTTATGTTATTTTGTGCTAAATATTTTATTTAATAGGTAATATGAATAATTTACTTAAATTGAAATATATTTCTACTAGAGTACACATTATTAAAGTAATATATTAGTCATGTTGCTATTTCAGGAGATAAGATTTTATTAAAACCAGTAATCACTATTATTAATGAAACATCTGCTTAATATGCTTAATGTTAAGGTAAAATGAGATACTATATCTGAAACTTCTTTTAAAAATATAAAGTATGATAAATATGAATTGACTTTTCAACCAGAATGAATCAGCCATGCATTACCAGATATACACAAGAAAGATATCAATACCCAGAACTGGCAAAACCGGACAAGTTGGATCTGTAAAGGCACTATAAAATTCTACTTTTATCTCTTTCTACAACATATTTCATTTGGTACTGTGAGAAACATATTAAACATATAAAATGTTTAATACAAATTATTTTTCTTTTCCCCTGAGAAATTTGAGGGCAAGATTCACACATGAAGCAATGAGACACTATCAGTGGTAGACTATATGGTGCTAATTCTTTGTATATGTCAATATGCAGAAAAAAGGGACTCTTTGGATAACACCGTTATGAAGTCAGTTTTTGTAGAGTTCTTGGTATCTACTTTTTTATCTTGAAGGACAGGTTGGATTCGGGAAGGATGCTGTAAGCAGCAATAGGTCATGTTCCCTTAGCTGAAGATGTCGAGGAACAAAGACAGAGCAAGGAACAAAAAGCAAAAAGCACTACAGGCACATCACCAATTATAGTGAAAAGTGGATTCTTGGCAGACTTGGTCAATACAGCTGATAGGCAGGACGGGGCCAAGTATGAAGCATCTGGAGTATAATGCAGCAGTGTTCGGAGCAAGCAATGTGAAAGGCAGAACCGTGAAAATAAAGGCAGTGCATTCAGTAAATAATTAGATTGGTTCTTTCTGGAAAGAACTGGAATACAGAAAAATTCTGATGTTGTCAGAAAGAATATAGCAGACACCAAAATGCTTATAAATATCTCCCACTTTTATTTCTATTTTAAGTGTTAAATATGGTGATAATATTATACAGAATTAAGAATATAAAAAGCCATAGCATTGCTGTACCAACTCTTAGAAAAATCATTTGTTCAAGAAAACAAATGACAAAAGAAGATAGAGGTGGTAAGAAACTCAGTTTGGGAGCAAAAGTGAGACTCATACAAAACAAGTGTTTCTCTGTGTGCATTGTAGGACAAGATGTGAGATGTTATAGCTGAACAGTACTGTTAGCATCCACATCATGGGAGTTACCAAGTTTATATTCACCAACTAATAGTATTATGCAAACACAATGCAAATGCTGCAATCCTTTAATTTGTATTCTAACGCTGGATACCGAAGCCCCTTAGTTCCATTTCATTAAAATCACCAGAGGTTTGGAATACTGTGTAAACAATATGTCAAACACAGAAAATATTACTATTCATAAACTGTTTATTTCTAGAGAATATCTTGTTAAAATCCTTGTTGTCTTAGGTTATCATAATTTTGTTGTTGTTTCTTCAGAAGTAAACCTGTCTTTATGATGTTATATTCTCCAGCACAGTAGTCTTTTATTAACTGTTTTTATATTTAAATAAAGTACATATCTATGCATGTCACCATACTCTACAAATTTGAATTAATTTGCTCTGTTCATGTTATCCTCATGTTTAAAAGGAATTGCATATTTTGAAGCATAAATAAATAAGTAAAAATAAAAGCTAGGAAATGATGAGTTTACTAACAGACCAATGACATGCCTGAATTCATTGTCTAATTCCATCTACCTGTTCAATTCATTAAAATCAACAGAGAATTCAGTAAAAACACCAACAGAAAAAACAAAGAGCAATAGGCACAAAAAACAATCAAACATAACACGCACACACACACCCCCAAATAACTACTTGTGTCACTAATTTTTTAACCACAATTACTTGAACAGCTTAGTGAAATTGGATGTTTCCCATGTGGTTTCAACATGAGTAGAATATTCAATTACATTTTTATTTCACCACTGGTATTCACCTTTAGTCCATCTTTGCTCAACAAATATTCATTCATTTGTTCACTACCTTTGAAGCATTAGACAGTTTGGTGACATTCATAACCTATTGATCACCAATGTGTGGTTGGACCAGCCACACAGTACATGTAGGACCACACAGCAAATTTGTGGTGAGAGACTGACAGAGAGAGAGAGAGACAGAGACAGAACAACTGCCCATGCAAAGGACCTAAGGTTCTGCTGTTATTGGGGTTGGGGGGAGGGTGTTCACAGGCTCACTCTTCATGGGTGAATTTAAACATAAGAGCAGAAATTTAAAGTGTGGCAGAAGAGGAAAATCTAGTGGCCCAAATGGTCAGTTCTCAAAATCAACCAAGATCCCTAAAACAAAGCAGCCCCAGCAGAGGCTGAGGCAGAGGCTGCCTGGCTTTCTAACTTGTCCTGCAGCAGGCAATGTGTTAACTGGTGATAGCCCTTGTGAAGAGGATGCCTTGGCAACCCAAGCTTAAGTCAGGCACATGCATTACAAAAAAGAAAAAGAAAATTGTAAGGGTTCATACTACACAGACACTACGCTCAAAGCCAGAGATTTAAAGATAGACATCATCAGGACCCTGACCTTGAACAGAAACTGGATGTCTAATGTAGGAGGCAAAAATAAGGCAGTTTGACACCATGGCAAATTCTGAGAGTTCTTATGAAAATAATCTGTGAGGAAGCAAAAATTCATTCATTCAATTCTTTTCATTCAAGGAAAGGAGGGAGCGGAAATTCATTCTGGAGTGAAGCATGCAGGGGTCAGACAATTGTTAGGAGTAGATGTAGGTGACACTTTAGCTTCTTATAGGACAGTAGGAATTTTCCACGTGGGCACCTGTGAGATGTTCCAGGAAGCGGGAACAGCACAAGCAAAGGAGCAAAAGAACAGACAGGCTGGAAGAATGCAAGACTGTGCCATAGTAGCAAACTGTAAAGTGCAAGTGGAGAAAAAGTGGGAGGTCACACAGCTGTGATTGGTGGGAGCAAACTCATCTTGTCCAGAGAACTAGACAAGAAACTAGAACTCTAGAAACTGGAGAACTCTAGAAAGATTTTTGCAGGAGAGAATATGACTGGTGTGTAAATTGAGAAGCTGTGGGTTAAAAAGAACTAAAACTGAAGTAAATAGAGTAGCAAAAGATATATATATATATATACACACACACATATATATCATATATATTTATATATGTTTGGCTTAAAGAATTAAAAGTTCAGAAGATAAATTTATGGTAAAATTGAAATGAAAATATTAAATATAAAATTAGATGGGTTTAAAAACCAATGGTATGAATATATTATAGTAAAAAAGAAGCTTGAGGAAAGCCATACTTAAGTGATAAAAACCAATATGAGAGAGAGATGAAGAAAGGGGAAAAAGTAAAATTTGTAGAAGCAACCAAGAAGTGAGAATTAGAGTCCTCAGAGCTATCCAACTTTTCTTTTTGAGAGCTCTTTCATCACGACCTTTTCCACATGATCCTTGTGGCAGATAGGGCTAACTTCCCAGCTGTACCCACTCAGCAGCCACTTCCTTAGGGAGCAAGCAGGTAATGCCACCATCTGAAAAGATGGAACCATGAGCTGTTATCACAGAACTGTTGGTGCAGTTTCTGCCAGTCTAGGCTAAGAAAGCATCCTAGTTTGGTGTTAACTGAAATGCTGTTTTGTAGTCACAATAGGTATTTGGAATGTCAGTTTAATGCAATACTACTCCCAGTAATGGTTTCACATGACCCATGTACATGGACACCAGTGAGTGGACACCTTGGATGCCTTCAGTAGAGATGTCACCCAGCTGCTGAGGAATTTTCTGGCAAGAAAGAGCCTCCATGAATGGCTGAGAGGAGGAAAATTACATGCTGCTTGTTCACTGAACTTTCTGGAATAGTGAAGGAAGATTAAACTTTGGATCCATCAAGTGGATAGACCCAAATTCTCCTGGAACTAAAGACAGAAATTTGCTAATAACCTGGAGCTGGAAACAAAGTTTCTAAGTGAGGTCAGGGTCCCTCCCCATCACTCTGTCCTTCTGGTCTGAGAGCCTTGTGAGGATAAAACAATAGGTGCTGTGGGAATTTCAGGCTAGACAGTGAACAAATCCTGCTTCAGTTATGGACAGACCTATGATAAATGCTTTTTGATGACAATCTCCTGGGCATTTTCCTTTCCAGATCCATTAAATGAATTGAGGCTGATCAAAGTCCTCACATAAAAGCAGAATCATTGGGTCACCAATTGTAGTTTCTTTCAGAAAGTAATTGATAGAAATGGATTCTTCCTTCCATAGTAGCCCCTAATTTACTCTTGTAAATAAGGGCACAGCACAAAGATGTAGGGACTGGAAGTGCTTTCCTTTATTCATAATGAAATTGGAGCGTGCTGACCTCCTGACCAAGATGTATAAGCCTAATGATTTTGAAATTACTTTTGCCTGCTGAGCTGTACATTTTAGCCTGGACTAACTAATTATCATTTTAAACTGAACAGATTATGTAAATGAGTGTGCTTGATAGTTTATTCTTTTTTGTGTGTAGACTATGAGAGGCGAGAATGGTTTCACAAATAAAATAAATCAGGCATTTGTGCTTAGGATCGTCTCAGTGTTAAAAATGTTTTCTCATAAAACTGATTTTGTGTCTAAACAAGCAAATCCTTCAAAGGAATATTGATTTGAAAGACAGGAAATTCCCATTCTCCACAAATCCAGCTCCTGTTTTTACTTTTCTTCCAGATTTGTTTTTTTTTTGGGGGGGGGCAGTAAGTTAAGAATTATCCTCACCTATCTTTTAAAAGTTTAAACCCACAGGTATCTGAGACATGTTTGCCTTGGAGGGGTGGTTCATCAAATCCTTTCCTATAACAAGACAGGGATATGCTCAGTGCAGAAGTGGAGGCCCTAAAGGGCAGTGCCGTAAACCCAGAAAATGTGTGTGACAGAATGACAGAACAGGAGACAGGACTGGAGGCAGGAAGAAGAAAATTAAGTTTGTATCTGTGAACATTAGTCTTACATTTGACCCTATTCCTGCAGGTATGGAACACAGATATATAAAAAAAAATACCCTAAACTTGCAAAGCAATGTCTAAGAAGGGTTGACTATTGTTTCTCCCTGACTCCTGAGCATCAGGTATGAATTATGGTTGAGAAAATTGCCCGAGGGATAAACCCTGCTTCTACTCTTAGCTGCCTCTGTCTCCTCTTCCCTACAACAGCAATGGATAACCTGTCTTCTAGAACAGTGACGTGGATGATCAGACCCATTTGATTTTCTTCTGATCCTACAAACATTCAGGCAAGTCCAAGTCACAATATGTCGTATCTCCTGTTTTTATACTTGACTTTCTTTTCTCAGGTCAGATGCAGACTCAGAGCAAGCTTCAGGGCACACTATCATCGGAGGAGCAGTTTTATAGAAAATGTTGAAAATGGGTTGGAAATGAGGAATCAGGAAGGAAAGAGATTGTAGTCCAGTGGGTGCCATAGATTTGACCATTAATCATTGAGGGCCTGGCCCAGGTCAGAATGAACCCAACCATCAAGGTGACCCTTGAGCCCAAAGCAGCAGTAAACAGCCTTGTGTTGTAATAAATGTGTTATCAAGCAATTGCCAAATAATTTAATGCCAAGTGAAAAGGGTCAATGGAATAAACTTAGGATCAGTCACTTCTCTACCCAACCCACAAAGTGATAAAAACAGATAAGTCCCCCTTTTAGATAATTTTACTTGAAAGCTGACTTAAGTAATTCTCACTATCAGAATATGGTTTAAGTGCACTACTAATAAATACTACTGTAAAATGGTCATGAACGCAAGTCTTCTCTTTTAAATGAGAAGGTAAACTCGGTCCACAATAAAGTCATCTAATTTGCATAGCTTTTCCAGTATACATACATTCACATATAGTAACACACAACTAAAATAAGAAAAATAACTTGCACCTAAGGTCATACAGCTTGAAAGTCACAGATGGTCTCAAACTGATTCTCCTGAGTAAAAAACTCAAGTTATCTAAATTGAAATTAAACTAAGGAAGTCATGTATTGAATGTATTCTTATTGATTGATTCAACTCAAATTAGTCAATATCACCCAGCAAATATTTATTGTGGACCAACTGTGCCCAGCATTTTGGTCAACACTGATAGGAAAAAAACAACCCAGAAATATTGCACAGCTCCCAGGAAAACTGTACATGGAGAGTGCAGTGAAAAGCCAGAGATCTGAGGAAAGTGGAGGGCGGAGGAAGCATTGCGCCACTCTCACTGTCCCAGGCAGGGTGGACAGCAGCACCACCGGGTGCTCTGTCATTTAAAAAGCTCCACCTAGTCTAATCCTTTCAGCAACCACTTAAGCCCACATTGCTTCTCCCTCATAAAATGAAGTATAAACACAGATATGTTACGTAACTGGTCCCCCACCCTCCCATTCCCAAAGCTGGTGTGGAGTGGACTCCCTTAGCCTCATCTTCTCCCTATCAAACTTTGCTCTTCCTGAGGGATTATGAATAAATAAAAAGCAAAACTATGGAAGTTCATTTACTGTGGAAGTTCACAAGGAGGAGTGAAAGCATCGGCTCTGTTGTCGAGGTTCCTGACTGCTTTGCTGTGCATGGTATAGTTGAAAGTTTTCTAGATTAAGAATCAAAAGGTCTGCAGTCTCAATTTGTATCTGCTTTCAATTCATTCTATAGGTTTGGCCAATTCATATAAAATAATTCCAAGAAATTTAATTTTCTATAAATGATAGATTGGAATAGACAAAGCCAAAGGTCCATCTTATTTTTTTTAAATATTTCATTTATTTATTTTTAGAGAAAGGGGAAGGGAGGGAGAAAGAGAGGGAGAGAAACATTGGTGTGTAAGAGAAACATCCATCAGTTGCCTCTCACACTCCCGACCAGGGAATTGGCCCCTGACCCAGGTATGTGCCCTCACCAGGAACTGAACCAGGGGCCTTTCACTTTGCAGGACGATGCCCAACCCACTGAACCACTCCAGTCAGGGTGGTCCATCTTATTTTTAAAGTAATTGTTTAACTGAACTTGGTCTGTCTAAATTATATCACTAAATATTTGCTATAGGGGAGGGGGTAGAATTTTGCTATCACTTGTGCTCATACACTTGCTTGCTCTCACACACTCATGCATACACACACACACACTTCTACAATGGTTTGAATAGCCTTAAAAATTTCTTTCCAATGAAAATGATTATCTACATATAAATTAAATTCTGCTAAGTAATAAAGGCAAGGAATCTCAATTGCTGATATAAAAAGATTTTTAAAATTGAAAGAAATTTAAATATACAGTCATTCAGTGGAGAAGCATACAATTTCCTCAAAAAATATTACTCTCTAGTAGGTAAGTTCAGTATTTGGTCCACTTAAGTACGTACCTACAAATTAAGCTAAAAGCGGTTGATGCCACAGTGAATTCACAGCTTCTTTCAGAAGGCTTTTGACATGCTTGACATAAATTAGTCCCCTAACAGACATGATTGCTAAGCTATCTAAGCACAAAACAAAATTCATTTAATTTTGCTGAATGAGCTGGTCAAGGAGGAGTCCTCGAACTGTCCTCACTCTGCCATTTAACATAGGAGACAAATGACTCTACTGGGGTCCACAGGCAATTAAAATGCACGAAGCTTCCAGTTAAGAGCCTCATTATTAACTATTTCTAACTAAAGTAAAATCTCAGGACAAAGTGTTTCTGGAATTCCGTGTTGTATTTTGGCAATACTCAGTGCACTTGTAGACATCTCTCCATGCTCTCTGATTCCTACCAAAGATTCGACAGATATGACAGCAGGACTCATACAAAGAGGTAGAGAAATACACATAAAGTCAGAATTGTACCTCAGAATGATACCCTTTAAAACAAGGTTTTCAGTGTGGAGGAATCAATGCTTGCAAATTTTGGAATCTACTATCAATAACAGGGAGACCAGATACTTTCAGAATGACTGGAGATTAATAAAGAGTTGTAAAGAAATGTGTACTGTATTGCACCGACCAAAATATTTGTTGTTTGCACAAAATAAAACTATTTAAATAAATTAATAAATTTATATTCCTTTAAATATAAAATTGTTTCAGAATCTATAATAATGCATTTGTTTTTAATAAAAGTATCCAAATAATAGGTCTTAATTTTTCTATTGGGTTGGCCAGAAAGTCCATTACATTTTTTCCATAAAATAAACATTTTTTCCATTTTTACCAATATCTTTATAGATTTGAATATTTTGAGTATGTTGGCTATGTTCTACTATTGGATTTAGTGGATAGAGTCCAGGGGTGCTGCTAAATATCTTCCAGTGCATAAGACAGCCCCAGCGCAAAGAATTATTTGGCCAAAATGTCAGTAGTACCAAGAAACTTTGCAAACCACTTTTGACAGGTTTGATCAGTCACAGCACCTTCTCCATACACTAATCTTTTTTTTTGCACTTCAGTTGTATTTTTACCTTTCTTGAAATAATGAGGCATAATATGCTGAAAATGTGTATTTTCTTCCATCTTCAATATTAAAATGGCTGCACAAGAATTCACTAATCTTGATAAGTTTTTTTAATGCAGGCTGATATGACAGCTGTCAAAATACAATCTAAAATTGTTTTGAATGAAATTAAAAACAAGTACTACTAGGGCCATCATATGGAAAAATGTAATGGATTTTTTGGCCATAACAATATTTTATAAAATGATGGTGAACTTACTGATCACTAAGTTCCCTTTCTAAGTGTAATACCCTTATTTCATATTTAAGAATGTATTTCTTACATACTTCCTCTCCTCACCTCAGAGTTGTGGTCTTTTCTCAGAAAAGAAATTGAGACAGTAATAATCCACAAAAGCATATGGTACATAGACTTTAACCAGGCCGAAAATAAATAAGTAAAACTTCATGTCATACTTGATCATCTTTTCTTTTTCCCAAGAAAGTGTCCATGCTTCCCTGACTTTCAGGTCGCAGATGGTTTAATGCTTCCTTGGAAGCAAAGATCTATAAAACCACCATTTTAGGCTTAGACTTATCGGTGTATGAGCTAGACTAAAGGAAATCTACAGGCATCCCTCATAGATATGGTGGTTTTTGTTCCAGACCACCAAAATAAAGCAAATGTCACAATTTGAAAACAAACAAACAGAACAACAACAACACACAAAATATCTTTGAAATGCAATAAAGCATACCCCGATAAAATGAGGGATGCCTGCACAGAGTGGATGGGTGGGGAAGGCCCAGCTCAAGCATGCTGCTCCACCTTGGCAGCCTGTGCCTGTGGAATAGTCACAGCGACTAAATGCAGCGTGAGAGCCCTGGACACTGGGCACCAGAAACTAAGGAGAAGAGAGAAGGCAATGAGAATGCAAATAGCCAAGCGTTACCTGCTTTATATTTTTTACCTCTAAATGATAATGAGAGACTGCTTCTGGGAATAATAATTCTACTTTTTCCCATGCTGGGTTAACAAACACAAAGGATAGGAAACTTTAAGCCCATAGAAATCATATGAACAATACTAGAGATAAAAAAATTACCACCAGGCTTTTTAGCTTCTGCCGAGGAATAGCAATGCACTGGTAATGTTCACTTGACTTTGAAATTACCAAATTATTCTGAGATGATATACAATATATCACTTTCTGTCCTTCAAAAGGAAAAGAGTTATGATTCCAGTACCTCGCAGGTTTTAACATGTTTTGTGATTTGCATAAGGATTTAATCAAGCCTTTCCCTAATATCAAGAATGCCAAGAATTCTGTGACTGTGTGCATTGGAAGAATAGATTAAGAGAAGAAATTCACATGTGCTCACTAAATCTGTAAATGGAGTATTTTCCAAACTATATGTGGGGAAAGACCATATTTTTTTTTCAACTATCACAAGTGGGCACGCAGTCCTACTGTGTCTGTCTCTTATGTAGCTCAAGCTATACGCAACATTTACCATATAAATTCAATCACGTTCAAATTTATCTAAATCTTCCTCAGTGAAACAATTCAATGGATTATGCCCTTGAATAACATGGCAATGTTAAATTGCTATAAATATATTTGAACTTTTTCAAGTTTTGTACTTATACCAATAATGTACATTTCATGGACTAGCACCATTCAAGGGGCAAATTTTAAGAGAAATTCAAAGCTGTTTTGAGATTTACCTAAGAATTTTCTCAAATCCTTCTCCAATTTCAAGATTCTTCAGACATGAAAAGAAGATGACTAAAGGAAAAACTACAACTTGGAGCAAATAATAGTCTTTCTGTAGTTATATGAGCTATTAACCATATTGCCCAGGTTTTATAGTTTATTTTTGTTGTTTTTGTTAAATTACACATCTTTAAAAAAAAATATTTAAAACTGAAAGTGAATGAGGCATTTTGGAAACACCATAATCTAGGTTTGATTCTACATGGTACTGAGGGTATTAAGTAAATGTAGGTAAGTAACAATGAAACTTTAAGTCAAAAAATAAATGAAGCATCTTACCAAGTATATTTCAGGAAGGAAAATGAGTGACCATTTGGGGGACATGTGAAAGAGGGGTGTGCAGTTGTCATGTTGATAAGAAAACTCAACCAACTCATAGATGATTAATCTTTTATCTGAAATGCTGAAATTCTTAGGTGGCACCACAGAGTCTGATCCCTGATTACATATTCCACTGTACTACTAATTGATTTATATTCAAACAGATTAAAAGCTTACCGAAAGCTTACCCGAAGCTGGGCTCATGAAATAATATTCTTTTCATATGACTCCCAGAACTTAGGTTGATTTCTACTCTATAGGAAAGAGTAAGATTCCAGGGAATAGCCCTCTCCACTTTTTTAGCCCTTTTGGAAATATTCCCCCAAAAGTTTATTTTGCTATTGCACTTTTGGTTAGAAAACACAGTGGACTGGAACCATGTTAATTTTTTAAGTGACTTCTATACATCCTTCTTTTGCTTCTCCTGCCCTCCTCCTTTTCAGATGTTGATGCCAACACTCCATGGTGTATGTTTTATAATATTACCTCTACTCTTCCATGGCAATTTAAGGGTGTTATGCTCAAGTTTAAGTTGATGGATGAGAAAATTGAAGTTCAGAAAGCTCAAACACCATGTCCCCATTCACATAGCTACTAAGTGGCAGTGTTATTATGAAATATTGAAATAGCTCTGTCTGGGTCCCAAACCTCTTCTCTTCATATTGCTTTGTTTTTCTGATAGGCCATGTTGCCTTTTCAAACCCCTAGTATCTTCTTGGTTGAAGACCTCAGAACTTGAAAATGAAAACATATGGATTCACTTAGCTCCCCTAAAGCCAATGGGTTCTGATTAAGCACAAGAGAGCTTGCTTCAGCTGTTATTTACAACCAAAAAGAACAAGCAATGGAAACAGAAACATATGTTATAGAAACTGGCATGCACAGCTTCCCCTCGCTTGGGAAGAAGGCGCTTGCCAGAGTTGGGGCGCACCTCACCTTGCAGAGCAACTTCCAGCAACAACTCGCCCAAGCCAGATGGGTCCTGGCACTATGCATCGTAACACATAGCCCAGAATGACAAGGGAGATGCTGACATGGCAGAAAGCAGCCCAGCTAGTCAACATGTGAAAAACATTTCTTATCCCAAACCAATGCACTGTAGCCTAGAAAATGAGAAGAGCAAAATCCCAATAAATCAAATTAACAAAAATCAAGAAAAGGCCAAGTTTTGTGTCTGATTTCAGCTGACCCCCATTAGAGAGCCATTCCTTCAGGATCAATACCCCTAATGCATAACTATAGACTTCTACCAATCAATGAAAAGTGATAAAGGAAGCAGAATCAGTGAAAAGTAGAAGGGCAGGAGAGAGTGAAGAAAGAAAGAAAATACAGTGGGAATACCAGACTTTGCTGAAATGAGAAATGTGGGAATTGCTTGAGAGCCATATATTTTCTCTCTAATCTACACTATTTCGTCCACCTGAAAAAGTTTCTGTCTTGGCGCCAGTAGACTCTATGACTCTATGGGCAGATGGTTAATAGCAGGTTGTGACTTGAGGACTTGATTGACCCAAAAAGTTTTCTCAAAAAAATTCCATAGTCTGGCATTCCATCATAAGAGACTGACTTTGCCACATTAAAGTGTTATGTTCTCTGTCTTTTTATAAAATGCAAATACTCATGGGAGACTAACACACATGTCATTATCTGTGTAATATTAGTTATGTAGCATCAACAATTTAGCAAGTACTTAATATTAGTGTTGCCAGAACACAGTGCAATATTTGGGGCTGAGAGACTGTATAGTAACGCACAATGGCCAGGTCATATATGAAAATAGAACTGTCACCAACAACCTTCAGCAACCTGTCAAGGAAAGCAGCCCATTATCTGCAACAACCAGCCCAAGAAGCCAGCCTGCGGTAAGGCAGACTTGCAGAAAGTCAGACTACTATCTCCAGGGGCAATCCAGGAAGAAAACAGTCAGTTTCTTAACAATCAGTCCAAAATGACCAGGATTTGATTAATAAATGTTCCAACTTCTCTGTTTTGTCCTTGCTTACAACTGACAACTAACTAGAGGAAGCTAAATATACTCCCCTAACCAATCACATAGGATGCCCTTTGTAGTTAGCACACCTGCAGCTTTCTCTTGCCAACAACCTCTGTCAAGGCATTCCTGAAACCTTCCCTTTTCTCTGCCATCAGACTTTCTCACTTCTCTGCCTGCTTTTGAGTCTTTACCAAAATGCAAGGGACAGTGGCTGACTCCCTTGCTGTAAATAAGTAGCCTTTGCTTCTCTTCATGGGTTAGTATATAGTCTTCATTTATTTCCGCAAGGCATACTTATACTAAATAATTATTGTTTCTCTGAAATTCGGATCTAACTGGATACTCTATATTTTTATTTGCTAATTCTGGCAACTCTATTTTCTGTATACCAAAAAGTGCTATGAGAATTTGACAGATATTGTTTTTAATGCACACAATATTCATTTTTTAAAATTGATTTGAGAGAGAGAGAGAGAAGGGAGTGAGGGGAGAGAGAGAATCACTGGTTTGTTCCACTTATTTAAGGTTGATTCCTGTATGTGCCCTGACCAGCGGTTGAACCCATGACCTTGGCATATCAGGACAATGCTCCAACCCGCTAAGCTACCCAGCCAGGAACATCACAATATTCTGAAGTAGATACTGTCATTCCCTAATGGGGCAACTTGTGGTTTAGTGACATTTAGCAATAATCTTGAGTAATAGAATGAGGGATTATAAACCATGTCTGTCAGATGGCAAAGCCCGTGTCCTTTCCACTAGACTACACTTCAAAGTGAAGACTGAAATTTCTACAATGAAATTTACATGAAATTTCTACTTAAAACATCTAAATGTTGATTGATGAGCAAGAAACAAGAAAGAAATTGGCACATAAGAATCCTAAATAGAGGGAAGTGCTAGAGTAGGGAGAGGAAGGAAATGAGAGTAATCGAATGATATTAATGGAGTGTTTCATAAATACTCTGATGAATTCCCATATAAAATTTTCAAATAACAAGAAGAGTTATGATATGTATATAAGAGAAACTTACACACATTTCCCTCTCCCATTCCTTACTCACCTTAAACTTGTTAAAACAAAAATCAGTCCTCCATCCGCATTATAGCAGCTTTTCATCCAGAAGGTTTAAACTGAATAAAACATCAGGTTCCTTCAGGAAAATGTGTAGTTTTTAAAGGACAGAATGATAAAATACTATTGTTTTCTAATTTCCCTTCTATAAAGAGCTATATGATGAATTTAGGTGAAATGTAGTTTCTAGAAAAAAAAGTATTTTGCTCCTTATGGCTCGCTTCTTTGGCCTAACAATAAAAATATATAACCTATAATTTTTCATCTTTATATCTTGGCAACCCAAAATTTGAGTCAAATTTAACTCCAATCTAAATTCTAATCTAAACACTGGGTTTCACATCACATACCCTAGTTTTCCTTTATGATCTTGCCTTTTCTTTATGTTTTTGTCTCTACCATTCAGCAACTGTATGACACCAGCAGAATAAGTATATTAATTTAGATTGTGTCGTATTTATTCTCCCTTCCCATTTGTAGCAGTTAATGTTATTTTTGAACATAAAGTATATATATGTTTCCATGATTTTACAAGAGAGAAATCTCCTTTTTTCTATTAATTCAGTCTAATATCGCTCAAGCTTTGAAGCAGCTGATTTGCATCATTAGGTCACATTGCGCCCCTGTTCTCACCGAACCCTCCAGAGCTTTGGCAAAAAGCTCGTGTCACCCAGGCCTGTATAACCTGCATCCTGTATTCACATAATAGATTCTTTTAAATACAAAGTTAAGGCTTCACATTTATACCTATGACATTTCATTTCTGTGGGGTTTACTGATTGTTCTGGCAACTTCCAGGCAACTGAGGAGATAAAAAGCATGTATTTGCTGGGGGCTGATATATAAATAATTTGTCTATTAATGATATTTTTGCCCAGGGGAAAATAGGCCTTCAGACTTTCTGCTGCACTCACATTCTTTTGTGTTGCACCTCTGATTACCATTTGTTAATTTTATTTGTATTCATCGGCCCATTAATATATATCACCCCCAGTTTAACTGAGCTTCCATTTGGTGGAAAAGACACAGAAATGTTATCAAACTATCTAGGAAATAAAATCACCTTAGGTCTATTATTATCAATGTCTTTCATCTTCTAATAAATATGTATAAATTACCTAGTCATGGAGAGGTTGAAATAGAAGATGCAAATATAAGTTACTGATATAAAGTATTTGATTTTCCCTCAAACCATAATTTTATTGAATATAACCATATAAGAGCAATTCATTTATGCTCATGAAAATTACAAGGGGTGGGGTGACTAGAAGTCTTGTATATGTATTTCTCAGTTGTTTATCAATTACACAGGTAAACTTGTTCTAATTTATTTCATCTTCCTTCCGTTCTAATTTATTTCATCTTCCTTCCTCAAGCTGAGATAAATTTTCAGTCCTTTGCTTAAAGAAAAAAAGTGTATTGTGGCTTCATAAGGAAGTCCTCAGTCCTGATAGTTTCCACAATGACAACACAACCTTTCCACCAAATCACAGCTTAATCAATATATAAATCAATGCACATGTAGTTAGTGTATGGTAAATATCCAGCATCAGCTTTAAGGCTAGGATGGATGCAAGGAAGGATAAACTTAATATAAACCAGTAACAGATGTATGTCAAACAAGGGACAAGTTGAAACATATTCATTATAATACTGGGTAGGATCCATATTTCTTCTGGCCTCACATAACTTTTCCAAAGGACATACATTAGAAGGCATGATTTCTCTCCAAATGTTAAACTTTCATTTACTACATTAGGGGCAGGGAGTGTTGATATTTATGACATTCATTCATTGTAGTGGAAATTTGTGAAATTATTTTTTGAATGCTCATTATGCTTTCTTCCTTCTTAGGTTAATGACATCAAATTCCCTGTAAGGTAATTATCTTACTATCCATTTGGTTGTTTTGAATAAGGCCAACTAAACTTTCCAATCCAGATGGGAGCACTTGATGTAGACCTAAATCAATTAGTGAATTATATCCCTTTCTTAAAACAGTCATGATGGGTGTAGGACCCCATTATTCATGAAGGAGAACCAGATACAAGACTTTTGCTCAAACTATTAGGGAACAAAAGATCTCTTCCCTGTCTGTGTATCCCTTGAGATGGACTGTCAGCAACCATCATCCGGTCATGAGCAATGAATAGTTGAGATTGAAGTCATCCAAAAAAAATGGTCGATAAACGAAGAAGACCATGTCCTGATGACTTCAGTTGATCATCCTAGAATTATAATCTGTTAAATCTGAAAGAAAACTTGTAGATAGTCTCTTCTAATATCATTGTAAGGAATAGAAAGCTAAGGCCTAAAGAAGTTCAGTGACTTTATCAGGTTCCCATCAATTTGTAAGCCAATGATATTTCTGTTATCATGGCTGTTGGGATCAATTACACTCAACATAGTTACCTAGTGCCCACGGTGCACTAGATATCATTCTAAGCATTAAGGATTTAATGAGGAATAATGTCAAGTCTCTGCCATCAAATAGCTAGTGGTCAAAGTAAAAAGACAATTCACATAGAGTGTGTTGAGTGCTACAGTAAGGGTAAGCATAGGGCTATGGGAACTCTAAAGACAGAATCCATGCTTGAACTGTGAGAGAGTGAGAGTGACAACATGTTAAACTGAAAGCATCATATATTAATGAGTACATGACTAAAACCCATCAACTTTAAAATCTGCCATCTCAGCCTTTCAAAAAACCCTAGCAACTTCAAGTTCCCTGCTATGAACTTCTCCTATATCTCCCCTAATAATACACTAAAAGGAAGCAATAAAGTATTTATCTCAGGATCATAATTTAGAAATTATGAAATACATCTTTATAAAACTCTTTGATGCTCTGGCCAAGATCTTCCAGAGCACGACCATATGTCTGGTAACCTGGTGCATAAAATAAAGTCACAAAGGAAAAGAACGAAAGTAGGAATACATACACACGCACAGAGAAAGAGAGCACTCCAGATTCAAAGCACAACTTGTTCATTTATCATTTTATTGGCCTCAGTGACTTGGAATAAGGCAAGCAAGCTCAGAGGTTTCCCGATTTAGCAGGTGTTATGACCTATTTCTATAGAACTTTGGCCGGTATGTAACTGACACTTGGATAACAGAAAAGTAGTGAGGTTTGTAGCAATGACTTCAGAGACAGTGATGAAACAGAGATTGCTCAGACATTATTGTAGATAAAAAATGAGTTGAAGATGAAATTCCATGAGCCAATAAAAATTAAAGGCCAAAAAGAAAGATCACAGAGAATACACAGTAGTTAACCTTTTCAAATCATGCAAAGAAGGCTAATAACCTACTAAATTAGGAACTAGTAATTATAAAAAGCTGATGATTGAAGCAACTATTTTGGCGCTTAAAGTTGTCTATCTAATTTTAAGAAAAATAAAATAATGATTGTTAGTTCTAAGATAGGTCTGTAAACATAAGATCACTATTTCTAGGCCTTCTAACCTCTGCTAATTATAAAATCAGATCATGGGAAATAAAAACAAAATAACTCTTGATTTTGTCTGAGTTTGCCAGTGCATCCAAACATATGTTAAATTACCCAATTTCAAATTCCTGTATCCCCATTTACCAGCTTTAAGGCCTTAGGCAAATTATAATCCATCTGAATCTCAGTGGACTCATTTTTTTTTTCAGGCTAACTGTGAAGATTAAGTAAAATATATGTTAAGGGTTCATTACAGTGTGTGGCATATAGTAAGCACCCCAATGGTTTACTGATTATTATTAATATTTATATTAGTACTACTGAAGTACCAACTTATGTTTGAGAGTGACCTTCAACAAGAAGAAAAACAAGAAAAAAAACCCTTTTTACATGCTGAACCCTCTAAATCATACAGAGAACCATGGGGCATTTCTTCATCTCCATCTCATATAAACCTAAGTGTAGTAATGACCATCAGTTGTCTGTCTCTAGCCCCACCCAGCAGGGGGAACTGGAAAATCCCAGGGAGGCAGGAAACATGCCAGGTTCTCAGCTCAGCCAAAAGCAATCTGATTCTTCTGGGGAAAGCCATTGAACCCTCTGGACCTCGATTTCCGCATTCATATAATTAGAACTGCATTCAGTGAATTCAAGTTTCCTTTGAAATGTAATAATCCGTAATTCTTATGCTAAGTATTCCAAAACAAAGGCCCATAGTACCCGTCCCTCCTATTCCTAAAGTATTCTAGGAAGCAAATATTTTCTTTAAACAAAATCACCCCCATATGTATCTGTGTGTGTGAGTGTGTGTGCATAAACGTAACAAGATGAATAGAACGTTAATGAACCCACTTTGGGGCCACACAGTGAAATTTAGTTAGGAAAGATATTTGGCAATCATAATTCTTCGGAATGCTTCCCCTTTACCTATGTTTAATTTGCTATCAAAATAGTAGTTAAAATCTGACCAGGAATTGTAAAATGGCTCCAGTTTTAAATCATTTTACCCTGGGCATGGCTATCACTCAGTTTCCCCAGTACCCACATTATCTAAATTGCTTGAACATGTTTATGCACAGTTAATGGATTGTATTGTAACAAGTAAGGTTGGTCTGGACATAAATCTGGTGGCTGACTACATTTGATGATGAATGTGTTAATAGCCTTTACACATGAATTCCTTTTACAAGCCAAGCAGAGTCGCGGGCAAAGATATTCCTAGAAGGTAGAGTGATTTCAAACGCTGGGGGAAGATTATTGAGAGTGGATAAATGAAAATTTTTCACAGAAGCAATGCACAGAAGACTCAAAATTTACCTTTTGACTCTCCTTTGTCCTTTATAGATGATCAATTAAAGTGTTTCCGTAGCAGAAAGGTTCAGGTCCCTACCTACTCTTTTGTCCTGGCTTCAAGTCCACTTTGTTTAAGATGCTTCCTTAAATTCCTGCTCCCGTACCCAGTGAACTCATCCACCTCTGTCTGAACTCACCATCCTGACAGCACATCAGGCATTCTCTCTAATCGTCCTGTCACCCTTATGTGTCTTTCTCCAAATAATCTATACTTCTCAGAAGTGAGGAACCAGATGCTATACTGTTCTGTTATATCCTCCACTTTGCCCCCTACAGTAGTGTACTCAGAAGAGGTGCCCCTGAGGACACGAAGAAAATAAATTCATGAACCAAGTGGCAGTGCCAGTGACCAAACAAAGCTACCTAATTTTGCTCAGTTGATTCCACTGCTTTTCTGATGCCAAAATCCAGCCAAATGAGACTGCTGTTTCTCAGATATCTCGGACCATTTTGAGGTGGTCATTCGTTTTCCTCCTACCAAAGTACCACTTGGTAGTTTACATCTGTCAAGTGCTTCCAGCTTAAAATTTTCTAATGTAGAATCTTGTTTAATAGCAACGATAAGCTAGCAGAAAATTTTAAAATGCTAATTTTGCCTGTAGATTATTTTAGAATTGAGTATTAAATACTAGAATATTGGGAAATAATGTGCTTTGAAAATAAACAAATAATACCCCAACGAGAATGATGACAAAACACAAATGAAAGGGGGATTCTCCAGAACTGGGCTCAGTAATGCCTAGCACATCTTTTTAGAACCAATCATAGACACAAGTGGAAAAGTTGGAAGGCAGGAGATTCTGTTTTATTCTGTTTACCTCTGTTCTCCTGAAAGTCAGGTAAGGGTCTCAGAGCTGGGAACTCTCTCTCTTATGGGTAAAGTGTGCTATCTGAGGTGGCTGCAGAGATGAGATGGCCTGCAGGACACATGGGTTCATGGAGGCCTACAAAGTCATGCCTGATCTCCGCCTGCTTCCAGACACCAGGGCTGTGCCCCTGATTCCAGTTAGAAGTACATGACAAGGACATAACTGTGCTGGTCACCATCTACTATCACTTTCAACTCTCTACAATGAAACTGTCACCTCTAAATCAAGTCATCAAGTCCTAAAGACATCTATTCAAATACGAAGTGTAACTTAAGAGAGTAAATTGGTAGCAGTTCATAATCTAACTGGAATATAACAATACATTCTAGATGTATTAGTTATTCAGGCTTCTTGCTGCTGTTTTAAATTCATGAACATGGCTCTAAAACTTAGGAAAGCTCAGTTTCAATAGAAATAGAAGGTAGTAAGAAAGGCAATAATGAATTTAGACTCTAAAGGATCACAGTTAAACATCCTAGTGAACTAGGGGAGATGATAAAATACTAATAAATCTGTGAATAGTTGAACTGAAGTGGCTAAATATGGGGTATGAGATAGACTGAAGTAATGTGACTTTTGCATCCTGCTGTTCAGACCTAGGGTTTGTCCTTATTTGCACTATTGGTTTGTTGGTCAGACACGTCCCTGAGAGACAGAGGGTAGAATCAAAGCTAAATGGCAATGAAGTCCATTTCCAGATCGTCTCCTTTCACACATGTGCCCTTTATTTATGATCACCTGCCTGTACAGCATATAATATGCATGTCTCTGTAAAATTAAATGGATTCAATTTAATTCTCTTTGGAGATTTTCTTTTAAGAATTCTATGACGAGAAAAATCTGTGATATTCTTGCACATAGGTTTAAAGTTAGCTACTGATACTGTCAGTATTGATATAATTATAAAAAACAGATCTATCTGTGAAGCCATTTGGGGTATTTAATGAGTTGCTGTAGGATTGCCACAAGTGAAACTGCTTTGCTGTGTGTGAAAAGCTACTATATTTTCATAAACCTTGATCATGCAAAAGATAGAATCCACGTAAATCACTGGCATAAACTCAGGCTATAGCTAAGCAGAGCAACTAAATCCACCATTTGGAATAAATTGATAAAGTCTCTGAATTCCAATTACTTCATCATAAGTATTTTTCTGAATATTTGTATGTTGAAAGCATAAAACCCAAAGTGAGGAGACAGAATCTTATACGTGAACAGATTACCAGTATTACAGCATCCACTTTCGCACCTATAACTATATTTTGGGCTCCTCCCCTCAGATATTCAGCTCTTGTTATTATTAAAATCCTTCTCTATAGCATGTTTTCTGGGATGTGAAGACTCTCTTATAGATCTGTAGTTCCCATAGAAGCTATTAAAGTCCTGTGTACATGCTCAATATTTTTAACTGACTGCATAGGTTTTCAAGTTATTTTTGGCTTTGCAAAAATGCAACTCAAATACTTCTTCCGAAATCTCGGACCTGTGTGCTTAAAAATAGGCTGCAATAAATGCTTAGAGAGAAACTCTGGGTTTAAACACTGATCAAATGATTGAATTTGTTCTATGCAAAGGTACCTTATTTTCAACTTGGATATTCTGTTGGAACTAGACTCAAAGGAAACAACCTATTCCTCTCTATGTTCTCTTATTATTTCACATGACAGGCAGCTTATTACCTTGTTTGATCCTTTAATTGCATCAAATTTAGAAATTTATTCTATAACTTTTTAAAAAATTATTCCTTACAAATTTATTTTTTCTCAATAGTTAAGTTATGAAGGCAAGAGCCACACCTTATTGCCAGTTTGCTTCTCCACATTCTATAGTTCAGAACTTTGTAAAAAATAGTTATATTACAACACCTTTATTGCTTTCTTAGCTAATAAAGATCCCAATTCTCTAAACAATAAGTTGATATAACTTCTGCTTGATTGGCAGGGGCCTATTCATTGTTCATATAATAGCTCTGTAGCTCCTTGATAAGATTTTTAATATAGTGAGCATACAATAAGTGGCAAGTAAAAAAATCAGACAAAATTAAAGCCTACATTCCCAATAAACACAGGGTGAGAGCATTCTTATGTGAGGTTGTTTCGAGTCTTCTGTCTTACCCAGGATGCTCTGTTGTTAATACCAGTCCCTACTGATCCTTTATCAGTCCCTACTGGTCAGTCTCTATAACATCCTTTAGGATCTTATTAGCAACGGTGAATTCAAATTAGCCTGTGGAACTGAAATACATGTAATTTCCCATCCCTGCCTTATTGGGATCAGGCATTGAGTTTAACAATACTGAGAGCAAGCAACATAACTAAATCATTTGCTTCAGGAAATACTTGGTCCTCAAAAAGAAGACTGTGACCCAACTAAAGTTACTTTCATATAACAGGCTTCCCACTTGCTCATCAAAATTTGCCTGAAGACCTTCACCTTGCTGCACCCATCAATCCAAAGCCAGTATGACATAAATTCTGAACACTCCCAACCATTTACCCTCTTTGTGGGGCTCACTTTAAAATCACACATCCCATGCCAAAACACATATAAATACCTTCCTTGACCTCCCCCTATTGAGACGCTACTAAGAGCTTATGGAGGTGGTGTTTTTGCTCACTGCAGTAGATGTAAAGCACTTAGGTTTACCTGATTGACAAGTTCTTATGGTGCTCTTTTGGGAGAGCCAACAGTCTTCCAGGCCAACTATCACTCAGCAGAATTATGCATTGATATTATAAGTGTTCCCATTTCTGAAAACCAGCAAATTGTTGTGCACAGCTACAACATGTCTATCTCAAAGTTATTTCATGAAATTTGAAATATTTTTTACATTCTTCAGATACTTCTGTTTAAGATTACATTATTGGATAGAAACTTTTCTTCATCAAGGTAATATTTTTAACCCTTGTAACAGTTTCATTTAAGCATTACCATCTAAAAATTTATATAGAGATGAAGAGGTAAATTTTTATTCCAGAAGCACTTGGAAAGGGCAGAATAGTCACTCAAGATATACAATTATAAGAGAGGTTAACCATCTTTTGCTCAGTGCTATAATTCACCAAATATATCACACAGTAAAATTCTGTGATAATTCACTTTTCCTGACAAAACCTGTAATGAGAACAGAAAATGGAATAAATTCACCTATTCATTTGACCCAACATATAAGTAAGAAGGGGGAAATGCCACAGAATTATACCTTCTAAAAGTCACCATTCAGCTGTAATCTCATGGTTTTCCTTAGATTAGTTAGCAATACATCTTTCATAAGTCTTGCCTCCCTCCCATTTAAAAAAGTTCACAAAGTCTAGTCAGCATTGTAGATGATAGTTACAGAATTAACATAGAAGAACATACTGAATCCTGTTTTTTTTTTTTTTTTTGTCTATAGCACAGTTTTCTAATTTGTTTCAGAGATTGTATGGGAGGTGATCTAAAAGAAGGAAGACAGGCAAACATTTGATAAATGTGGAATTATATACAGGAGTGAGCAAAAGTAGGTTTACAGTTGTTCATGTGGAAAATAATACAATAATAAATAATAATAATACAAGAATAAACTCCATGTTTCATGTACTCACAGTGGTAAACCTACTTTTGTCAACCCCTGTATGTGTGTGCATATGTGTATATGTATGTGTGTAGATATAGATATATAGATAGATATCACTATTCTAGCTGATCGTGAACTAGTAAAATTCTAGCATTTTACTTTAAGAACCACTATGTCTTTACTGTCTTTGTTGAGGGTGATGTCAGGAGGCACACTGGACAAAAAGTCACAAGAGTGTTTTAACCAGAGGTTGCTTTGACTTATATGCCATAAAGTGCAAGTCACTTGAAATCACTAGAGTTAATTTTGCTTTCAGAACATAAAGGGATTAGACTAAAAACTGATTCTCAATTATTCTCAGTTGCGGGGAGGGGGAGGAATTATTGGTCTCTCCCCACAAAGAGACAATTTTGATCCCCACAACCAGAGTCAGGGAGCTATTCGCATCTAGTGGGGACAGAAAAGGAATGCCAGCAAACAGCCTAGGGTGCACGGGGCCGACCCCCACAACAAAAACATTATTCATTCCAAAATGCCAATAGTTTCACAGTTGAGAACCCTAGACTAAAGGGTCTCAAAGATCCATTCTTTCACATTCTGTAATTCTGGCTCTAACTTATGTGTCCATAAGATTCTTTTCAGCTTATATTTTATATCAAACTACACATTTGTGGACAACAGCACTGAGTTATTTGTTGGAAGATACACTAGTGTTATTTTTTTTCTGACCCAGTCTAAGAAATCCATAGTACATGAGATTACAATCAAATACATAAAAAATAATAAAATAGAAATAAGTTATAAGAAAAGGACACACATTTATAGAACAGGACATCTGAGATGAGAGTGCTCAGACCTGCTGGTGTGGTTGGGCCACTGCATCCCACACACATCATAGCCAGACCCTGGGAAGGGTCCCTATCCCTCACAATATTTTTGTATCCACTGATCTAAATGGGGTCCGTCCTTTTGCAACTGGAGTATATGGAATGCTTTGACTAGGAGCAAGTTATAAAGATTTATGGAGGGGATTGCATGGTATGTACCTGGGGATACTCAAACCCTTGGACTGGGAAAGAGCCTGTGGCCAGAAAGTTAAGAACAAAAGCTGATGTAGTTACACTCATTAAAGACTACAATGTTTAGCTCAAGTAGAATTTCTTTTGGCACCCAAACAATACGATGCGAAGGTATGGCTATGGGAAAAGGGCCATGACTCTGTTCTTGCACGAACACACATGCTGCTCTGGAAGCTAAGGGTTTTCGGAGCTCAGGCATCAGAGCTGGGGGGAGAGAGATGGGAACGGGGCAAGTTAAAGTGCCACGAGGTTGGTTGCTCTTCTTGAGAGGCAGACATTTTTCTTTAATAAATACTCATTGATGGTTGCAAACATATGGTTAATTTTCAGAGTTCCTAAAAGTTAATTTTGACATTTGTTTGTCAGTATTCTCACTACTTTTATGGAGAAGCAGATTTTTGGAAGTCCTTACTTCACTGTTCCAGATGGGCTTTTCTGTCCCGTGGTATTTTGAACAAGAATTTCGTGCTTCCTTTGATCTCTGGTTGTGGAGAAGATGGGGAGAACAGAGTGAAAATACCGTTTCCAGGAAAAGTGCTACCTAGCCTGAGATATAGAAACATTTCTGCCATTCTCTGTGTAGCCCTCAGTAGGCTACAGAGAGCTTTGTGATGAACCTGCTTTTCGTGCTTTAAAAAAAAATTCCAGTGAGCAAGCCCTTAGGCAGAGCCTGAAATAGAGGAGATAAACCAAAGAGAAAAATAACCTCACTCTGTACAGCCATGTTCAAATACTCCCAGGATGGCAAGGGTCTGTGCAGGTCACACTTTGTGTAAGGAAATGATTTTTCTTCCTTAGTATCCATCTATGTTTGAGAATTAACCTCTGTCTTTCTGAGGGCTGTGTGTGTGTGTGTAATGGGTCACAAGTCTATTCATATTGTACTCAAATTATGGAGAAGATGCAGCTTCTTTGTTCTGTCTATAATTGACCTGATCTTTCCTATAAGACTAATACTGATGTATAGTGAGGAAATAAAATAAAATAGCTGTATTCAGGGCAGTCTGCTTTGAAGTTTACTAAACTTTATTGTTTGACCTGATAAACAATCATGTAATTAGGTTTAAACTCTTTTTTTAAAGTTTTAAATTTATTTTCAGAGATAGGAGAAAGGAGGGAGAAAGGAAGAGAAACATCGATGTGAGAAATACTGATTGTTTGCCTTGCACCCCAACTGGGGACCAAACCCGCAACCCAAGCATGTGCTCCGACTGGGAATCAAACCAGTGCCCCTTCACTCTGTGGGACAATGCCCGACCAACTGAGCCACACCGGTCAGGGCAATTAGATTTATATTGGATGATTTACTTAATACTCCATAGTCATCTCCTCTACCTTCAGCCACTTTCAAATGGTGCACGAGTATGTGAAAGAGACTTGAGGGACCCGGTGACAGGGCAAGGAGATCTCTCATCCCTTTCCTGGTGACATCCTCTGAGTTATACCTGACCCAAGCTCCAAGTCTGACTGTCGCTGCTAAGACGCTACGTAAGATTTGGACAGCAGCACGTGCCTGTCCTTCTGGACTGTCAGGGCTGCCAGCTGATTTGGCTCCCCCATTGTCTTCCATGCCTCTAAGTCTCTGCCATTTGTTCAGTTGGTGTTTATTTCAGAGTCTCTAGCCCACATCTCTGTGGAGATGCTACCAGATATCCCGCCAGAGAATGGTCCATGGAAAGCATGCTGGCTCTGAATAGACCATTCACATCACAGGAGAGCAAAGTAAGGCTCTGAAATATGGAAGAAACCATTTCTCTGCCTGACAACACTTTTCCACTCTATTAATAGCTTAACACTCATGTCCTTTTTGCAATAATTTTGTTCAGGGATCCTGTAGGAAAAAACATGGTCTAGAGTTTCTGAAGGTGTATCAATCATCTGTCTTCTATTTCTGTCAATCTATCCACTATATTTCTGCTCCCCTTCACTAGACCTGTGCTAAACAGGGGCTAAAGGAAATTTGAAAATGCTTTCTCTTTCCATAACAGCTGGCTTTTAATCCTATTCTATCAAAGGATAATACTATTTTGACTGTCATAAATTGTACCTTTTTCTCTGTATTTCTGCTATCACAACCTAATCCCACCTTCCACTCTGGAAATTGGACTTTTTAATTCTAATGAGGCAGAAGTTGAAAAGCGAAAGAGAAAAAACATACTACTTTTTCTTCTAAAATATTATCATTATAGAAATCTGTAATATGATCCAGAGAGAAAGAGGGATGCTGGGATATGTAAAACCAAACATATTTCATTGTGCCATTTCATGTAATTGCATTCATCACAAAGCAGAAATTAACAATTTGAGGTCAAAATTTATTTTCAAATTATAATTGGGAACTTGTAGTGCCAATTCCATATTTTGTGAGTTCATTAAAACCTGGCCTAATTCTTATACGATCTCCACATATTTTTTGCTAATGTCTTTATTCTGTATTATATATCATTGTTTTATGATCCAACATTCCAAGTGCCGAACCTGTATCTGTCAATGGCAGTGACTCAGCCTCCTAAGCAAGAATTGCCTTTCAGTGTAAGTTAACTCTCTGTGGTGGACATGTCTGGAACCTTGCTAGTAAGTTTATGGAACTTCTGAGAACAAAGGAAAAGTCTCTTACATCTTTATATTTTCAATAACACCTATGAATAGATTAGGCATAATGCTTGAGAACATGAAATACATATTAAATAATCTATTAATACTTAGAATCATTAAATACACACAAAGGTACTGATTTTGTATTCATATGCTTATTTTATTCCATTTTCAGCCAATGATTGAGCAGGAGCCTCCATCACGTAACTGTAGACTGATATTGGTACACCATGATCATCCTCTAGGCAGGGATTATAGAATTTGCTCTGTTGATATGCCCATAAAAGAAACTTTTATGGATGAGAATTTTCAAAGTATAGTTTGGCAGAATCTTCCTCTTATTTGAATTTTGGATTCAAGGGTGTGTGCGCCTGTGTTTGTATGTGTATTTTGGACTTCTCATCACTCGAAAGGCCAATTTGAAGAATACTCGTTTTGGTTTGGTGATAGTCAAAAGACTTCTATCCATGTATACTCCTTTGTAATCCTCAGGAATACTTTTTTTTAATTTTAATTTTTTTCTTTATTTTTAGACAAAGGGGAAGGGAAGGAGAAAGAGAGGGAGAGAAACATCAATGTGTGGTTGCTTCTCATGCACCCCCTACTGGGGACCTGGCCTGCAACCCAGGCACTTGCCCTGAATGAGAATTGAACTGGTGACCCTTTGGTTCTCAGGCCGGTGCTCAATCCATTGAGCCACACCACCCAGGGCAGGAATACTTGTTTTCAAATGCAAAATCTTAGGTTCCACCCCAGGTGTACTGAATCAGACTGGGGAGTAGGAAATCAACTCTACTTTAAAAACAGACAAACAAATGAACAGAAATCCTTCATGGCACTTTTTGGACTAAAGGAAGTTCGTGAACTGTGAATTTAAAACACATGTAATCCATGGAGCATTTATCAGGCTGCCGTGGAGTCAGTGTTACAGAGTGAAGGGACAGTCCAATGTTGGCCACAGTGCAGGCAGCGAAGGGGGAATTGAAATCTTCCCTTAGTGAAGCTTGATTAAACTCAAGGGACTCATCCAAATTGTCAGAGTTTTTTATTACCAATATTCTCCCATTACATATGCCAGTATTTAACATTCTTGATTCTCCTTTTGGTGCTTTTAGAAATGAGAGAAAAATTTTTGCTCAGTGATTTCCTAGTCTCTATTGTTGAGCTAGAGAAACATTCTCTGGATGAGAGTAACAAGGAATTTAGCTGGACCTCTTACAAAGCAGTAAAGCAAATATCTTCCAAGCTACATTTAAAAACCAAACATACTCCCATGGAAATTCCAGGAGATGAACTATTCAGTTTTTTAAAAAAATATTAGTTACTAGAATATTCACTGGAAGCTTCCCCATTTCCTCAGCTCTGTTTCCACTACTGGTGAGTTCCTCTCTTAGCACACAAACTTGGAATATGGCTGCAAAGCAGCTCAATCCTTACCTCAGGTCATGCTATCTAATTCCTTTCAAATAACCACCAAAGGGTGTATATTTCAAGGATAAATCTAAATAAATTAGAGGCAAGCAGAAGTAAATGACCAAGATCTATGAATTGGGAGACTAAAGGCAAACTAATTGAATCAGGTACTGGTTTCATAGAAAAGGAACAAGCAGTGATGAAATATCATAAGATATTGATCTGGGGCACTAGCAACTATATCCACAAATTGAATAAAAAGACTGCTTGTAAAAAAATGGAGAAAAACTATATAGAGGTGACACTGTTAAACAATCCGTCAGCCCTTTCAATAACTTCCTGACCTAGAACACACTAAATAACACTTTCTTATCGGTCACTCATGCCTGCTTGCTGGTTAACTTGCCTGTCTGCCTTTTTACTTGAAAAGCGTAAGCCATCCAAGAGAGGTAGAACCTGGAATCAACAACTGAAAATACTCACACTCCTAATGAGATTTTCAATTTGCTTTTCAATTTTGTTCTTTTCCATGTTATGCCCCTGAATAATTGAAAAATGTTTCGTAAATTGCAAATCCCCATGAAATCTGTGTACAACAGTCATTTTAATAATGCAACCTTTTCTACTGTTATCATTAATAAAGTAATTGATGTTTTCACTTCAAACCCTATGCTCTGCTATACTCTGAATGGAAGCTGTTTTGTTTTATTTTTATTTTTTTCATAGGAAGTAGCCGGGTGTCTGGGCCCTGTCTCAGAATGAGTGAAGCATGGGCAGGAAATTAAAAGCTTTTTCTTTAGTTTGTTTGATACTCTTCAGAGAGACTCACTCATATGGATTTTCTCAATTCTTTGTTATTGAAACCATATCGCTCAATCAGCCATTCCATCTGTGCATCGTAAAGAACCATGATACTTTTTCAGCAAGACCAAGTCTATACCACTTCCCTCATTCCTGTGCAGCTAGAAATTCTAGGAACTTCAATGCACAGGTTCACCACCTCCCAGTTACCCACCAAGCCTGCCAAGGCAGGTTATTTTTTAGGAGCTTCCATGCACATTGGCAGCTGATGATTGCTATCAACTCAGCTTCCTGTATGACCCACGGTATTTGCCAATCTCAAGTTTGAGATATATTCTAGATATCACTCACTCATTCAAGAATATGTTCCTAGATCCTTTCATAAGATATCAAGCAACAAAATAGTGTAGTATTGTATCCTGCAGCAAAAAAAAAAAAAAAATTAAAGGGAATAAGATGTTAAAATGCTAAGAGGTTATGCTTTTGAAACAGCTGATGCAAGAAGCTTTTGGGTTACTTCCATTCCCACCTATTTTCAACTCTATCTAAAACATTCAAATTACCAATGTATACCTTAAAATAATGCACATCTCATCAGTCCTTGATCAAGAAATATTTCATAATTAAAAAAGAAACTGGCCCTGGCTGGCGTAGCTCAGTTGATTGAGTGCGGGCTGCGAACCAAAGCATCGCAGGTTCGATTCCCAGTCAGGGCACATGCCTGGGTTGCAGGCCAGGTCCCCAGTGGGGACCACATGAGAGGCAACCACACATTGATGTTTCTCTCTCTCTCCTTCTCCTTCCCTTCCCCTCTCTAAAAATAAATAAATAAAATTTTTAAAAAAAGAAAAGAAACAAATGTGCATTCCTCCCAAGACACCTATAATATTGCCTAATATTTGTAAAGCAAACAAAAAACACCCACTCAGAGACGAGTGATCTATGGACAGAGTGAACACTGGGCAAAACTGTGAAGCAAGAAAAAAATGTATCCCATGTCTTCTGGCCCCTCAACTCTCCGCTAAACCATGCCCCCCTTGCTCTGATACCTCTTCTGCATGTCCCATCCCCGAATCAAGCAGCTGCCCCCTCAGTACTCATGTACAGAATGCCATGTTTCCTCTCCATGTTCCAGGTTATATTCCCTTGAGAATCAGCCTTCAGTGCCATTCAAGATGACAATTATTTCACAATATTTATTTTGTACTGACAAAAGAAGGACAATTAAGACATGTCTTCTCTAGGATTTTCTTGTCTTGTATTTGTATGAATGCAATTTTGTAGCAATCTTAAGATATATGCAAAACTTTTTATTCTAAATATTTACCCACAGTATTACTTAGCTCAGCTTAATAATAAATTCATCCATATATTTAAATGGTTTTCTTTTGTCTTTAAACATCATAAGATAGTTCAAAAAGTCCTTACTGTTGAGTTGTGTTTATGACATTCATCTCATACTTTTTTTTTGTTTTACCTTTTTTGCTTGATTGAATTTTGTTCTAGGTCACCAAAGGGCGCTTACTCATTAAACCTCTTAACTAAAGTTTAATACCTTCCAATTTTGAGTAAGTTTAAAAATATCTATTTTATTATTGTCAAAATTGAGCCATCATTCTTTTATTCAGCTTGAAATGCTATTTAATGCTCCTCACAAAACTATTCTTTACCTTAACTGGGAGGAAAAGTTCTTCATGACCTCCTACTGATTTGCATTTGCTTTAACACTGCCAACTCTGCTAACATGAGAACGTTACTGAAACGTGGCTGGTGACAACAGGCGTTGTGGGGACCCTATAAAGTTCATCTCCTATGGCAGTGGTTTGCACATGAAAGGTGCATTGGAATAAGCCAAACAAAATATAGTTTAGGGGGTTCTAACCCAAGACTTCTGACTCAGGAAATGTGGGGTTGATCTAAAAATGTATCATTTTAACAACTTTCCAGTGGAGACAACTGGTTTTTGGACCACACTTTGAGTACCACAGTCCCATAGAATTCAGTCTCATTGTACTCTAACTCTAAACTATAACTCTATACTTACCCCAGCAGGCAATCAATCAATCAATCAATCAATATCCTAAATAAAGCAGGTGATTTTTTAAAAAGGGCTATTCCTGCCTCCATGGTTCTTAGCAATGACTGCACATTAGAATGTTCTAGGGGACTCTTCAATCTCTGGAACCTGAGGTCAATTACATGAGCCTTTTTTTAGGAGTGTGCTCAGTCATAGTAGTTTCCATAGCTGTGTCCAGTAGGTAGGCAGCATTGAGAACTATCATCTGACTTTAAGGAGTACTTTTTTTCACAAGGTAAGTCAAAATCGGTATGTTTGAAAGTTGAGAGTCAAGATAGAGTTTCTTATCAATTTACACTATGTGATTTACCACCCTATAAAATGGGCACCAGCAGAGTTTATTAGAGAGGAACTAAGGGTAACTTAAAGATATTCCATTTTCTCAAGGTCTTATGACTGATAAATGGAAGTATTAGAAACATTATTTTTAATTTCACACACACTTACATCTAAAAAGTAACAAATGAGTGTTCTTATTTGCTAGGCAGTAGTCTAGGTGCTATGTATGCTATTAACTTCTACTTTACTATAGTTCAATAAATATTTATTGCAAAATACTCAACTGTGTTAAGGCACAGTACACATAGGATTCATGAAGAAATGGCTCTATCTTTGTTAACACCCACACAAGGAGCAAAGACTCCATGACTTAGGGATAATCATGCACCAGGATGCTATAATCTAACTTCTTATTGGTACCATTTGATTGGAAATTGAATATCATAGAATCAATGGGAATCTTAGTGGCCATTTTTTCCAGCTTTTCTTCTAAGTTAGAATACCTGTTGTAAAACATCTTTGACATATGATGGTCTAGAGCACTGACTGAAAAAAACTCTTATTTTTATTTGCTAGGCAGCTCTCTACATTGCTGGAAGCACTGATTGGTAAATTCTCCACCAGATAAAACCCCAAATGTGTTTATGTGTAAATTTTCCCTTTTGTTTTAAGTCCTAACCTTATTTTTGGAACAAATTTATTATTTCTTCCACACGATAATCTTTCAGTTCTAGTTTCTTAGATGATAACTATTCAGGGACTGTTTGCCTCAATACTGAGTATTAGAAAATACATTTTCTCTTCTAATAACCTTGCCTTTGTTCTCTGGTTCAAATTTATATATGAAAAAAATACTAATAATCAGAATTCTTCTTAGTAATAGAATCAACTAAGGTTTACCTGAGGACATTCTACTTTCCATAATTCTTCTTTCCTAGGATTATACTTGTTACTTAATAATTATTAAACATTACAAAAATATCAAACACTTTAAAAACAAGGACTCATCTTTATGATATCACTAATGGAGAGACGGTGTACTAGGAAACTCTGAGCAGGAAACCGGTCAATAGAGAGGTCAAGAACCAAGCCCACTCCGCCCGCTGTATTCCATACAAACGGTGCCCTGTGAAGTTGGGGAACATGGCTGCTCTGCTGAGATGATCAAACAAGAAACTTATTGATTAAAACATTCAAAATAGACATTTTACCTTAAATCCTGAGAACCCTACTTTCAGCTCTTACCCCAATATAAGGGGGGACCCCACAAAACTGGAATTATCATCTAGAGGGCAGGCCCCTTGTAGTACAGGCTTCCCCCCACTAGGTGAGTGTTCCAGGAACCCATCTGTATCAGTGTACCAGCTGGCAGTGTTCTGAGAGGCTGCATTCAGCTTCAGTTAAATTTTTTTTGAAGACTCTTTTGAAGCGTTTGCCCATTTCCGGATGGGTGATTTGTGAGCACACCTGCCCATGCTGTTAGGAGTGTTCAGCAGCTTTTGACAAAAATTGGCATGACCTCTGTGCCCCATCCTCCTTATTCCCTGATCTTGCCCCAAATGACTTTTTTTTTTTGATTCCATGGATGAAAACATTTTGTTGAAGTGGAAGAGGTGAAGCAAAGAAATGGCAGAAGCACTAAAAGGCATCAAAATCGAGAAGTTCAAAAATTGTTGAGCAGTGGAAAAAATGTCTCAATAGGTGTATTGTACCAAATGGAAAGTACTTTGAAGATGACCAAAGTTTAAACATGTAGAATAAATGCACAATTTTTTATAAATAAAGTCTGTTTGGGGAGTCTCCCCTCATATACCACTTAATAGTTTTATGTCACACAAAGAAGTCCTTAAGTCCTTAGAGATTTAATTTTCTTCCAAAAGACTGAGTATTCCATTTTAGAGGTTAAGTTTTGCATCAACAGAAGCAAGTGTGTGTTTATTATCACTGTTATTGTGTGGGCTGCAAAGCTATTATTAAGGCTATTAATTAATGAGTTATGGCCTGTGTTCTGACTGTGATGACCTACATCACACAATGACCACTCTTGCAGTAACTGCCTTATTGTGGGAGATAATTACCTAGTTCATGTTTGTAAAGCACTGCTAAAATTAATTCTTCTAGAACAGTTCCAGCCAATATGCATTACCTAACCCCTCTTAACTCTGTTGCAACTATAGTAGTAACACATTTTGGCACTTAATATTCCTCTACTATTTCCTTTTCTGCTCTGATATTTCATCTGCTCTGTATTTTCAAACTATATTTTAAACTCTTTATAGAAGTCAAATACATGTATATGATATGAAGATATATATAACATATATTTCAACAATTACTGATTAATTAAACACATTTTGTATTTCATGATGCCAAAATAGAACTAGACAGGACACCTGATTTATTCCAAATGAAGTAGAACCTGGATGCACAACAAATCCATACTGAATTTGTTTAAGCCAAGTGTTTTTTATGTCTATAGATAACCTAGTGTCAAGGGCATATATGTCATGAACACATTTCCTTGGAAAGAAAATGTAAACAGAACCAACAGAACAAATAAAATCTCCAACTCATTGTTCTACAGCTGAGGCCAGCCAGGTACAAAAGATCTATTTGCATCATGGACAAAGGAGGGGTGGTAAGGGTCAGGGAGAGGGGGCTTGCCTTGCCCAGCAGGAATGATTGCAGGCAAGCTCCATCCTTTTGTGTGCAAAAACTGTGTTGGTCAGCCTATAAACTCCTAAGTAGCTCCTCATTTTTTAAAGTAATAAGACCTATTTTGAATGATTTGTGGGCTCTGGAACTGTGGCAGAGAGTACATACAAGGGCCCTAGAAGCACCCCGGTGTATCAGGAATACGGACATAATCTGATGATCTTGTCCCACAAATACCCTTAGTCCAGGCAACAGAATCTCTACTAAACTGCAAAATGCGGGGAGGAAATGAACATCCAGGGCCACCCCCATTTGTCACTCATCGTAATACTGTAGAAATTGACCCCTCCTTATCTGAAGTTTTGATATCCAGTTTAAGAAAATGTAGAAACATTCGACTTCCGGCCAAGATGGAGGCATAGGTAGACGCACTGTGCCTCCTCGCACAACCAAGATAGGGACAACAAAGATATAGAAACAAAATAACAACCAGAACTGACAGAAAATTGAAGTTTATGGAAGTCGGACAACCAAGG
>CM052547.1:19891205-20048055 GCA_028533065.1 Trachops cirrhosus | reverse complement strand
ATAATCAATAAAATATATTTAAAAAAAAAAAAAAAAAAGAAAATGTAGAAACATTCTAAATAACATTCCCTACATTTATTTTACATAGTTTTACTTTACAGTTCTTAAATTCTCTTCTGTTCTTCTAGTTACACCTTGGTGATTTTTTTTAAGGTAAAACATATTAAGGAGAAACAAAGAACATTCTCCTCCCTCCTAACAGAAAGCATATTCAAGAAGATGCTGAAAGAAGATATTGGAAACTTTTTAAAGCACTTCTTCCTCTAAAATAAAATTGAAAGGAAGGAACCTTGCATTCCTAAAAGTAATTTCTCTTCAGAAAGGAGTCGGCACATTTTCTAAGTTAATAAAAGAAAATGGCAGTTTCTCTCTGTCCTTGGCAATGGTGTGGAAGCAAGAAGAGGCCATACGGCACAGAGCAGAGTACTGAATTAGGAATCACAGTGCAGTGGTGAGTGACGTGTGGGCCCTGGGAGAACACAGTGTCACTTTCTTGCTGGTAATTGCCGAGTTTAACTTGGAGAGCTCATCTTTAGATACAGAATGGGAAATGAAGGCGGATTCAGCATCACAGCTCCGTTCCGCAGAGAGATGGATGGGAGCAAATTATGAATCAACATAACCCTGCTCTCGCCTCTGAATTATTGAATGTGAAACTAAAACCTCAGAGAGACTTAAATAATCTATCAGCTGCTAAGCTTTCGTTAGAAAATTAGCTCATGATATGTAATGGTCTTTCTTATACATTTTAATTTCTTTTAACAGTTTAAATAGAGTTTGAGTAATATCTTCTTAATGTTCACCACAGAAGGTAGCTAAATCTTTAATGGACTCCTGCTGCAGCCTTCTTAATATTATAATTTAATTGAAGTCTATGTAAAAGAGGTTTTCTTCCTTTTTCATATTTATACTTACTGATTTGTTGAGAACCATGTTTTAAACAAACTGTTTTGAATAAACACAACTAATATTTGTATGCGACTGAAATGGGAATCTTTACAATAGGTGTATCCTTGTTTTCTTTTTTGTTGTTGAAACACTTAGATTTGAAGATATTAGATTTTAACAGAAGAAGTAATAGTTGGCTAAATGCATAATTTCTATTCATGTCTGTGCAGGACCAAGACCACGTCTTATATTTCCCTGGCCTTGACAGTGTGAAACCACTGTCTTACTTCCTGATGTACAATGCACTTCGCGCTTCAATAAGATGCTGGTTATGGAATCTTCCTATAACATCACACTATGTTATGAATTGCAAAAACAATTGAAAAAAAGAACCTTTCCTTTACTGAAGTATTTGAATTTTTCTTAGGCATCAAAATACTGAGCTGTAGTTCTAATGACTTTACGCATCAGTCCATAGATGGGAGGAAAGATCCATGTGAGGGAGAGTTTGCAAGGAACAGACAGAAGGCTCACTCGGGGCTGCCTGGTGCCCTGGGAATTGTGCCGTGCAGCCAGGAATCTGTTCCTCTGGAGCTGAGCTGATGTATGTGCAGCATGTGGTTTAATGTACTCCCATAGTGCACTCCATAGTTTGGATCTAAGCAGGGACAAAAATTCACAACCAGAATAGTCAGCATGTCACTGTCACCAGCACCATGAAGAGCCATGGCCAAAAATATCACTTTTGTGCTCAGTATCGCTAGCCATCAGAGGGATACAAATTAAAACCACAATGAGATACCATTTCACACCAGTCAGAATGGCCATCATAAACAGAGCCACAAACAACAAATGTTGAAGAGGGTGGGGAGAAAAGGGAACCCTAGTGCACTGTTGGTGGGATTGCAGACTGGTGTAACCACTACGAAAAACAGTATGGAATTTCCTCAGAAAACTAAAAGTGGAATTGCCTTTTGACTCAGCAATTCCAATGCTAGGATTATATCCTAAGAAGCCTGAAACACCAATCCAAAAGAACCTATGCATCCCAATGTTCACAGAAGCACATTTACAATAGACAAGTGCTGGAAGCAATGTAAGTGCCCATCAGTGAATGAATGGATCAAAAAACTATGGTACATTTACACAATGGAATTCTATGCAGCAGAAAGAAAGAAGGAGCTCCTACCTTTTGTGACAGCATGGATGGGAATGGAGTACATTATGCCAAGTGAAATAAGCCAGGTGATGCAAGACAAATACCATATGATCTCACCATTAACAGGAACCTAATCAACAAAATGAACAAGCAAGCAAAGTATAGCCAAAGACATTGAAATTGAGAACAGGCTGACAGTGATCAGAAGGGAGATGGGAGGGGATAAAGGGGGAAAAGTGTGAAGGGTTTACAGGAACAATTATAAAGGACACATGGACAATAACAAGGGGGAGTGGAAACAGGGGAGGGAGGCAGGGAGGCCTGGCGTGGTACAGAGGGGTGGGGGGAAAAGGCAGAAAACTGTACTTGAACAACAATAAAAAATTTAAAAAGATATCACTTTTGCATATTACTTTCTATTTTTTTTTACTTTTTTAAAAATTTCATTTTCCAACTACAGTTCACATTCGACACCATTCTACATGAGCTTCAGATGCACAGCACAGAGGTCAGATGATCATGTACTTTACAGAGAGGCATTCCAAGCACCCACTGGGTCCCGCACATAGCCACTGTGACACTATAGGCTATACTCCCCATGCTGCAACCCACATCCAAGTGACCACTGTGCAACCACCAACCTGCACCTCCCAACTCCTTCACCCCCTCCACCAGCCCCAACCCCCAACGACTGCCAGTCTGTTCTCTGCATGCACGAATCTGCCTCTATCCTGCCTGCCCTTTCGTTTTGGTCTTTGGATTCCACATATCAGTGAAATCAAATGTGTTTGTATTTCGCTGTCTGACTTATTTCACTTCGCACGATACCCTCTAGGTCCTTCCTTCTCTCTCAGCTTACCCCACCACACTGTCTGCAATTTACTCTTTTCTGCAATTCCTTCCACTCTTAGTCTTTCTTGTTCTCCCATATACACTTTTTCTTCTCTCTGTAGCTTTAGTATGGTATCCTTGTTCTCTGAAGCAAGTGACAATGGATACAGTTGTGTGTTTCCTTTTGTTTCAAAGTATGGCTCTCTCCCTTGGGCACGTGAATTTACTCTTCTAAGCCCAAGTTGCCTGCTCCAATTATATGTGTGTGCGTGTGTGTGTGTAATGATATAAATATATAAATAAAAAATCTATATCTACTTCATAGAGTTGTAAAGCTTGAATGAAAGAGTGGATACAGAAATAGCATAATATTTTATGTATTATAACATACTAGTAAGGGGTATTGTGTAATTATTGGCATTATTATTTCTTCATGAGAAACAAACTTGACCATGTGAAAACAGGGAGATGCTGGCATGCAGGTAAAACCTTTAGTCGAGGCCACTTCTGCACCCTTTGTCAATATGTTAAGTTCATGTATCTGCACTGTTATTTAAAAACACATTACAGGAAATTCATAGGAAGACCCTTTAGGAACCAGGATGATTTTTCTTACCATTTACACACAGCTTCAGGAAAAAATAAAAGAACAGACCCTATCACTAATGCCACCAGTTTAGTCTCTTTGTCCATCTCCACCCAGAGATGCTTATCCTGTTCAGGGCACATGCCTGGGTTGCAGGCCGGGTCCCCAGTGCGGGGCACATGAGAGCCAGCCACACATTGATGTTTCCCTCCCTCTTTCCTTCCCTTCTCCTCTAAAAATAAATAAATAAAATCTTTAAAAAAATATTAACAGAGTTTTAGAGATTCTGCTATTTGCACTTGAAGGAGTGCAGAGGGAAACTCACAAAATATTTTACACCAAAGATTTAGTCTCAGATGGAGCTTGGGAAGGACATGAGTTGGCAGTAAGTTCTACTAAGCTATGATAACTCTTTAAGTATAAACAGATGACTGAAGGTCACATCATAAATACAAAAGAAAGCACCTTTTTTTAACTAAAAAAAGTTAGTTACTGAACTATATCCTCACAGACCATTTATTGGTTCAATATTCTGACTTTCAGTATAAAGATTAGGTTTCAGAGAAGTGAGAAACATTTCTTATAGGATAACCAAGATCACATAACTCAGGTCTTCTGACTCCCATTTTAGGTTATTTCCTTTGCTTTCCATTATCTGAGTATATATTCAAATACTAATCATTTTTTAAATCAAACAATTGAACTATGTGTGAAACAGTTTTTAGGAAAATACGGTATTGAGAAAGATTACATGAGTTATCACTTAAGAGAGTAGAGAAAAAGGGAGTATCTAGAAAGAGACAGAAAAGGAATGAGGTCTTAAATTAACTTTGTTTTCAATTTCATGCCTTTTTGCTCTTCTTGCTCTCTATCACTAGTGAGGAAAGTAATCACAAGGAGAGGAAGAAAGGAAAAACCTTGAATAACACTGTTACTGAGTATTATAAATAGTAAATAATACCAGAAAACACATTCTCAATTAATTTTGAGAAATGCATTTTTCATGTTCATTTATTTAGAAATCCATACTTATTTTAGTACCTTTTTCCTAATAAATAGCCAATGGTCTGGGAAGCACATATTCTTATGGGTTTTTAATGAGTACATTTAATTCTTTGCTTTTATTCAATTTAATATTTTGTGAAAATGAACTACTATTGTATACATTAAAATATTCGAAGGTCAATTCTTTGGAAATTCAGAGATCAAGATTTTTTAAAATCCTGCCATTCCTGGCAAAAGCAGGAGAGAAAATCTAAGCCCTATGAAATTTGCCTCCACAGTTGTAAAGTCCACTTTTACAAGCTGGACTATTTCATTCTTTAATATAGAGAATAGTTCATTTAGGGGGCATTAAAAAGCTAAATAAATACTATGAAAAGTTGATAAGAAACTCCTGAGTGCATGGGAAAGACATCGATTGTGGGCTTCGTGATATGATTTGATTAGGATCAGGCTGAGTCTTGATCTCGATATATTTGGGTTAGATTCTCATAGGCTATTTGTTTTCTCCCAGACAGACTGACTTCAATCTTCTGATGTGGCTATTGGATTTCTGGGAGCTCAGTAGGAGACAGTGAAGGTTTAAAGCACACAGTGGCACATATATCAGTTTCTTTCTCATCTACTGCTAGTTTAGAATTTGCTTTCCAGCTTTCCAAGTTTTATTGTTGTGTCTTGTTTTCTCTTCTCTAGATCCTTGCAGTTGCATCCCTTTAAAATAAACCCCTTGCTATTGGTTTAGTAAAGTTTTGAAAAGGTTGGAAACATATCCTGCTACATATTCAATCTGTGATAAGTAGCAAGAACCACTGTCATCCTTAAAACTGCTCTGTTTTTGCCTTTGGTGTCTGCATACCTGTTCTCTCCTTTTAATGATTATTTTTTATCACTTTCTTTCATGTTCCACAGTTTCCTGTGTCCATGCCTTTTCTCCCTTCTTTGGTATTTTTTTAAATTTTATTTTTCAATTATAGTTCACCTTCAACTTTACTTTGTACTGGTCTCAGGTGTACTGCACAGTGGCCAGAGAATCATATACTTCACGCAGCATTCCCCTGATATTTCCAGCACCCGCCTGGCCCCATACGTAGCCATCACAACATTAACTGTATTTCCTGTGCTGTACTTTATATCCCCATGACTATTTTGTAACTCCCAATTTACAAGGTCTATCTGAAAAAGTCCAAACATTGCTAATATAACAAGGATGGTTTGGGCGACATCCATGTAACCCGGCATCCAAGGAGAGTGGATTGGAATGTGCATGCATGAACAATAATAACTTTACTGTACTAGTCAGTGGGGATGGTAGACGTCTTTGAGTGCACTGTGTGGCCGTGACATTCAAAATGACTGAGCAAGTAGAGAAACGAATCTACATCAAATTTTATGTTAAGCTTGAATATTCCTCTATGGAAACTATTTGGATGATTCAGAAGACTGCAGCTATGGGTAACTGGCAATTGGCAGCCTTATCACTACAATATGCCCTCTCAGGCATCATATCTCACGCAGAGACCTTTGGTGAAACATCACATCACCCAGGTGACTCAGCCCCTCTACAGCCCAGATTTGTTGCCCTGTGACTTGTGGCTTTTCCCAAAACTAAAATTACCTTTGAAAGGGAAGAGATTTTTCATGTACATGGCTGGCTACTTTCTGGACAGACATCCTGTACTTCCTTCACACCTTTCACTCAGTCCCCTAGTGCGTCTCCCCCCTGGCAACAACCAGTGCTGATGTCTCTGAGTCTGTTTCAATTTTGTTTGCTTATCTTTTCTTTATATTCCACATGTAAGTGAAATCAATGGTATTTGCCTTAGTCTGACTGACTTACTTCACTGACCATTATACCCTCTAGGTCCATCCATGCTGTTAGAAATAGTAAGAGTTCATACTTTTATGGCTGAGTGAGATGCCATTGTATATATGTGCCACAGCTTTTTTATTTACTCATCTATTGATGGACACTTGGGTTGCTTCCATATCTTGGCGATTGTGAATAATGCTGCTTCCCCCCACCTTTGAAACTTCATTATGCTCCAGATACTTTCATATATATCAACGGCTTTGTAACCAGAACCTTGAACCTGGCTCCCACCCCTCTATTTCAGAGCAGTGATTATAACTGCAAGTGTATGAGTCCAATACAGAATTATTCTTCTTTCCATCTCTTCCCCAGCCCCAAGCTTATGCTTCTGATACTTAAAACCTCACTGTGAATGACACCACAACCTACCCACTGAATGAATACAACAAAATAACAAAAACCTGAGAGTTTGCTTAAATACCTTGTTTTTACTGTTTTCTACCTCCACTTGGTCAGCAAATCCCATTGACTTTGCTATCTCAATAATGTCTTCTCTTTTTCTCTGCCTGCTTTGCCAGTGCCACTATTTTGTTCCTCTCCTTTTAATTCTTGTGTTTCCTTTATTATAAGAATCAGGTTGTGCCCCTTCAATTTATTTCTTTATCCTTTCTCAAGAGTATTTTCTAACAGATAAACAATAAGTCACTCTCTTATTTAAAACTTCCACTAATACCTTTTATCTAAATTCTTGTAAGTCCAAGGCTCTACCTGATCCTGCTTCCTAGTAACTGCAGCTACCTGGCTACCCTGCTTCTCTCCTCTGAAGTGTTCCAGCAAAAGACTGGAAATTCTTCAAGTTGTTCATGGCTGTCTCTTTCCTGCAGTTCCTTTTATATCTTCTTTATTTAACTAATGTTGGGCCTTAACATTTCAACTCAGATATCACTTCCTCTAAGAAGCATTCTTAGCGTGGTCAGGCTGCTCAGATGGCCCTCTTGTGTGATCTCTCTCTATAGCACTTGCTTGGCATTTTCAACACTATGCTCATTATGGCCTATTGGTGAAAGAGTTTGAAGGCCATTAGATGAAGGGTGAAAACTGTATCTTATTCATGTTAACTAACTGATAGGTAGGAAGACATGCTTATTGGATTAACAAACAAAAGCAAGACTGAATGACCAAAGCTGGCTTCTATGATAAACATCACGTGTTGTGTTTGTCTAGGCAATGAACAAAGAGAGCTGAATATCCAAAGGGACACATTAGGAGGAAAAAAAAGGTTTGAGACAAACTAAAAAATAAATTTAATTATTCACCATTTTTCTCAGATCTGTTCCTGCCTACATCCATCAGCCTGCATGGAACAAAAGAGAAGGCTACTTCTGATTCAGATTTTTATGGCATGGCCACTGCTGAACTGGACAGGCAGCAGCTGACTTGCTATTTTGAGTCATGCAATGTAATCAGCAATGCAGCTGGTGATTGGAACTCCCATGCATGAAGGGAAATATAAAACAACCATTCAGCCAAGACCCTCACTGTACGATTGTCTGAGTCCACACTGAGTTTTCATCTGCTTTCTTTACTCAGTTTATGCTTTGAATCATATAATCTGGATTTTCATAATAGGTGCATGCAACTTAAATTTTTAATTGTATTCCAGGCATAGGAATAGACCATTTTAGAGCCCATTGCTCATTTAAATTTAAATATTTTTTCACATGATTGTAAAGATCTTATTTATCCTTGCTAACACAAATAAGCATTTCATGCTTTTTTCCAAATTAGCCTCTGGTTGCCATTTACACCTCCCTATTTCAGAAGAATGAGAGCACGTTGGGCCCTTGCCTTCCATTTAATTAGTTTTTAACTATTTCTTTTCTGCCATTCAAGTTTATTGCTGAGTAGTAAAGGACAAGTTTAATGGGCCAATATTCAAGGAGGGGAAATCATCCAGCTACTGAGGCATTGAAGATATCAAATTAGAAGCAGTGCCGATCCATTCTCTCCCTACTTGACACCTGCCTATGCATGCTTGCAGGCCAGAATGTGTGGAGTCTGGATCTCAGACCAGGATGTACCACTTATTAGGATGCTGACAATTTTACTTTCCTTCATGTTTTCTACTTAAAAATGTCATTGTTCTAGCAGTGTTTGTTAAAATTAGTGATGGCCAATTACTTATATCTAAGACAGGCCTATGTGCTTTAAGTACTTTGACCTTTCAGGAACTGTCACAGTCCAGTTAAAACAACCAGGTAATTCACCCGGATGCTTTACAACACATGTAGTGGGGTGGGCTGGTGGAACTGAGTAGGTAATTAAGTCAAGGGGGATGAAGTTTTTCATGTCAGCATGAAACAGCTGGATGTTTATATCAAGACCACTGAGTCTAGTCACTGGCACTGATAGCTGGCTTCGACTTGGGTCAGTCAGTGAAACTCAAAGCATTGATTTCTGCTTCCAGCAAATAAAGTGGTTGGATGAGAGGAGAACCATGAGAGGGGAATCTAATGCTGAGACATAAAGCTTTATTTGGATAATAAATTCTGGCTCTGCACAACTCTCACAGCCTATTGATACGCTGCTTATAATTCTAGGGAAATTATGGAGAACTAAGAACATTTTTAGCTTTATATTATGCCTTCCCCACACTTAGATAATTTTGACAATGAGTAAGACTGTTGGTAGCTAAGGGGGGTCATTGTATGACCATGTGATTTGCAAATAGGGACTTCACTGACAGCACAAGCCTGTATCCCTCCTTTTCCAAACAGGCATCTTACTGTAATATAAATTGTAAGTTTATTGAGTATCTCTTGTGTGCCAGAAACTGTTCTAGGTGTTAATGACACAGTGATGAGCAGTGCAGAGTCTTCCGTGAGCTTACATTAATTGCATATGTGGGTGTGTACGTATATGAGTACTGATTTTCTCCACACAGAAATAACGAAGAAAACAATCATAACCTTGATAGATAATATTTATATTATATGTGTAGAAATTTTCTTGTAATAAAAGAAACACTGTGTTCTGGAATTGCATCTAGAGGAAAGTTGTAAGTTTGTTTTGTCTAGAGCATTTTTAAACTAGATAAATATAGCTTCCAGGATTTAGATAAACTATTTGGAAGCAGGGAATCTGATAGCATAATAGGATCTTCTTTCTTGATAAGAATCCTCTATGATTTAAAAAAGTACACATACAACACAAATATGACATTATCATATATGAAATGATATATTTACATTAATAAAATAATTATTTAAGAATTTAAGAAATTTTTTTACTCTACCTAAATACCAAAAGCTAGGACTACAAGTTACAAAATAAGGGAATTTGTGAATTGCAAGTAAAGAAATGCATTGGAGTTTAAAGTGGGGTGTGTGTGTGCTTCTAAAATGCATTTCAGAACCCCAGACAGACCTGGGGTGTTAGCATATGAAAAATCTTGAATACTACACAAATGCTACTAAGGCTTAGCTTTGTTCCTGACAATAAAGCCAGAAACAGAGGAAGCTGGTGATCAAATATTGCTTAATGGACTATTCCACACTTCACAATGTCATTATAATTGCTCTGTAGTTAATTTGAGCTACTCTGTATTTGTTCCATCTATGACTATGTAAATTTCCTTGCCAAATATTATCATACTTCATGTGTAAATCCTCTGTCCCAGAAATTGGACATTAGAGCCTCAGCAGGAGACAGATTCCAAACAGCACTTCTGCGAATTGGTTACTATAGGTGAATGCTTGAGGTTTCTTGGATTTCCTTTCGCTTTGTCCAACGGAGAGGAAGAATAAATCTTGCCTCTCGGTAGGAAGTCCCAGTGCTATTTTCAGAAATAGATGAATTGTGAATATGTAAATAACCCTTTGAAGTGCCATTTTATGATTCTATGCATATAGATATAAAGACAGAAGAGTTTTACTCAAATCTTGGGTGATTCCAAATACCCAGATGTTTGACTCTTCAGAGACTTCCTATTATATGACTCTACAATACACCCTATTACTTCTTTAAAAAGAAAAAAAGATGTCTTAAAGATCATGAGTCCAACTACCATCATTTTCCTATCAGAACCAGAAGTGTTAAATGTTACCCCTAAAATAATGTAGTGACTCAGTAGCAGATTAATTAGTGTCTTTTTTATCATATTATACATTATAGAAGTTTAGGGATCACTCAGCCTTAAAAAAATCTTAGCAAGTTTGCAAGACAATAAAATACTATGTTATCATACAAATAAATGCAAATTATAAATATCACAACATTAGGGTTATGGAGTCCTAAGACTTAACAGTTTAGAAAAATGTTCTTAAAACTCCTGTCAGTTTAAAGATGGAGCACTGCGGTGAATCTCAAAGGCTTTTCTAAGAAGGCAATGGTAACCCAGGATCTAAGCAATCCCCCCAGGAGCTGACAGCTCTTGATCTTCATATGTCTTCTGAGACTGCCTGTCCTCGTGGATTGTCATGTGAATTCTCTCAGCACAGAGGGTGCAGAGTCTCAAAGGAAATCCACCTCTCTCTTTCCCAATGTCAACAGCTAAGGTCATAACTATGAGAACCAAGGCTATTCTAGTCATCTGAGAAAAGTTTCCTTTGGAAATTTCCATGCATAACAAAATAAATAAGGGATCTTAAGGTCTAATTTCTGTTCCAGTTGATAGATTTCTTTCACAGTTTTCTTCACTGTGGCTATTGATGGTTCTGTAGACCTTTTAGGTTGTATCATTCCGGGGGTGCTGTATGCCTTTGTCTTCAATATTCATTTTCTAACCTCATACGCCCTTTGTTAGAGACATTCATTCATTCATTCACTTGACCCTCCTGGAGAGTTCTGTCAGTGTGCCATCATGAGGTTACCTGGAATAGTAATCTAGTAATGTGCTATTACATAGAGATCACCGATTAATGTGTCAGAAGAGCAATATGCTTCCAAAACAACTCTAGGAAATAGGTACAAAAGGGTAAGACCTTGTTTAAGAGAAGTGAGAAAATTTTAAAACTTGAAGAGAATAGTTCTGTTTGTTACAATGCAATGAGTGGGTATCCCATTGGATACCAATGAGTGGGTATCAAAGTATCTCCGGACCCCACCTCAACAATCTTCCCTAAGTTATGGACACATCTCTTTAAACAATAGATATATGTAATTCCATCAGCTTTTATCACCCCAATAAATTCAATACAATTTTTTAAAGTTATCTGTAATTCGAACCTCCGCTCCCTAAGCTCTATCTAGTTCACTCTTTACCCAATTGGCACGAACTTCTACTATAGACCCTCACCGCAACTGCTCTCACCAAGTTGCCAAAAGGAATCGGGTTCCTTTTAGATCATACCACTGAACCGACTCTCAAGTCCAACGTGATAGTGAATTGCTTTTGTTGTTACTTCATCTTAAATCAGGTAAACAACTGGGGGAAAGATGCATGGCTCGCAGTAAGATGAAATGAAAGTATTGAGATAGAAAATAAACACAGACAAATAACTTAAAACATTTAGGGGCTGCTTTTATAAGTAACATTCATTTCAGAGGCGACAAATTGGACTCAATTACACCCCTGATAAAAACACCAATCACTAATGGAAACAAAATGGGAGAGCACTTGGTTGCCAATTAGAGAATGATAAATTGGAGTCCACAATGGGGAGAGATAGGAAATATTATGAATATATTTTCAGGAATGTTTATTATTACAGGTGAAGGCTGGTGGGATAGCAATAACAAGCCATTCATTTTCATGTCGTAGAGCTTTCCATATGAATATTAAAGACCAGCAATCAAAGTCACTTAAATTGAATGCAAGCCCTTTTTGAAAGATTAAAAACATCTGCACATATAATTTCTGGGATTTTGGCTTAATAATGAATCCTGTAGCTTTATAATAACAATGTTTCCATATTTTACAAACTTTGTAGATCTTCAAGGGACCAGACATGGACGTAAACTTAATATATCAGTTTTCTGACATGATGACTGAAGGATTTAAGTCCAAAACAGCAACTGTCTCCTCCTCAGGAAGCATTTGATTAGTAATGAGGATGTGTGATCATGTTAATCCAAAGCTCCTTCTTCAAAATGAGCTCCTTTTCATTCTTACGTCATTAAAAAAAAAAGATTTTATTTATTTTTAGAGACAAGGGAAGGGAAGAAGAAAGACAGGGAGAGAAACAGTGCATGGTTGCCTCTCACGTGCCCCCCACTCGGGACCCGGCCCACAACTCAGGCCTGTGTCCTGACTGGGAATCGAACTGGAGATGCTTTGGTTCACAGGTGGGCACTCAATCCACTGGGCTATACCAGCCAGGGCTAATTTTCACTTTAAATGAAATTATAAAATAAAGACAAAATGGTAATCTTTGATTTACTGCTCTTTATAAAAATTTACAATAGGCTGGCTGATTAAAGTATACATTTTAAAAATGTAAATTTTAAAATATATTTCCATTTCTGTCAGTTGTAGTATTTGCTTCCCATCAAAAGCACATCAAAACTATCAGACAACAGAGGGGTGAATATTTTAAACAGATTTTAGTAATTACATTGTGAACAGAATGACAATATAATAAGTTTATTAACAATTAATGAGTTATAAATAGCCTCCAATAACAAAAATGATGATATGCGAGATATCAAAATAGGAAAAGACAGACCATTAAAAAATTGAGATGTCTGAACTTTCTGAACTCGTGTTGGCTATTTTGCCTCTATTATGAAGAGAGATTCCAATGCCAGTCACCTTACCCTCTTTAATGGTCAAGTAGGTCTGCAAGGACATTTGGGAAAGTATGTAAATTGTGAATCTTAGCAGAGAGAAGGTAACTGGGCACTTAAGTTTTATTGCCCTTTCTTGATTTAATAAAATCTATGCAGTATGTGAGTGAATCAGCAGATTATTTTGTAGCACATAATGAATGCTAACATAATTTTTGGTGCAGAGCATTAATACAACAAATGAAATGAACCAATATACAGAATAATAGGAGAGCAATATGTAAATTAAACTATAAATAACGGTGCTTGTAAGATCGGCTGTTTTCTAATTATGAGATAATATAGGGATGGATGCCTAGCTGCCTCTCAAATTTCCTTGGATTAGAAAAAATTATCTAGAAAAGCACAAAAGCCAGGTCTAATATTTTCTCTTTGCAAGATCTCAGTGCCACATTCATTCCTAAAGGATTATATAGTTCAAATTCTAGGTCATTCAACGTTGTTTCTAGAAATAAAAGATAGAAATTGACAGGGCTGCTGTGTTATAAAATTATGACAGACAAATTTTAGTCACAAAAGTATTTTATACATCTATTTTAAAATAATGTTTCACTTAATTCATTTTAAAATATGATGAGAGAGAAAAAGACATGTAATGCAGTTGAGACCGGTCATACCCTAATCAGACATTAGGCTAAATAAAAGCACCCAGAAATTAAAGGATTTTTTGGTAGAGTTACTAAGGAGATAAAATATATAAAATATAATATTTAATTGATAAATATTCTACAACTGAATACCAAGAGAGAAAACTGTGGCCTCTTTGAGGGAAAAAAAAAAGTATCTTTTATTTAGAAAAAATAATCTCAAATACAATTTTATAAGTGATGTCCACATGCAATTTCATGGTATTCTCTCCTTGAGGTTCACAGGTAGCATGAAATAGGAGGTTCCCAAGTTCAGGTTTAGTTGATGATGTAATAACCTGGCTAAGCACAGCCAGCAGAGGTCCAGAAAAACAGATGGCTAAGTTTCGGAAGGTCCAGAAGTAGCCGGCACGTAATGACGTAGATAGTTGGGGGTATTGGCAACATGCTACAGGGCTCAGTTATGGATTCACTTGAAAGAAATTGAATAGTTTTCCCTAACTGGAGAGTGTCAAGTTGCATATTAAAAAATATACAGTGACTACTATCTTCTATCCAGAGTTCCCAGCAATCCTTCAGCACATCCAACCCCCCTCTATCTGTTCTGGGTTGGATGACCTTCCTTTCCTTGAATCCATTTCTATCTTAAGGGTTTTCACTTATCGGACCATCTGAGTGACTCATAGTTTACGAGACAAACTATCTCACCACAGGCTACTCTCAAAATCCTACCCGCCATGTGGTCTCAGATGGGTATATTCTTCCCTCATCTGGTAGTACCATTGACTATACAAAGCCACAAATATCTCTTAACATTCCTGTCATAGGGGGATACTTATGATCTTGAAAATATTAATTCAAAGGGGTCATTACCAGAAGAAAGGTGCTGGTTTTGCAACCTCCGAACTAGAAAAATCAGTCATCTGTTTCTTTTAAAAGGGATTGGTGAATGGCAAATGTGCCTTACACCTAAGAAGAAAAGTTATCTTGTGATTGACACATTATTGACAAGATTCCTTTTAAAAATGTATACTGCTATCAAACATTTATACATATAATTACAGAAGATAAACATGCACACTATCTCATGTAACATAAGCAGGCATATGTGTTGACAACAAAGTGTTAGAGAAAAGCAGAAAGAACATTAGGTTGTATTGCTAGTTGTACTCTATGACTATGAATACTCTTCAGCCCCTACTTGAATCACCATTCACTTATTCAGATTTGCCCTTGTGCTATGAACTTGTTTTGTTTTATACAAGGGACATACATCCAAAGAGATGAGGCCTCCTCCCATTTTCTCCAAATGATCAGACTCATTTGAGTGATTTCTTTCAATTATCATTAAATATATTGACATGTTTAAGCATTATGGTATTCTGCATGATGCGATAATGCAAGAAGCTGGGTGGTTTTTGCACCATTTCTAGCTACCACTGAGATGACCTTAGGAAAATCATTTGACTTGGGTCATTTCTGCTTAAAAAAAAAAAAAGAGAGCTTTAGGACAGCTTATCATTATATTGCTTTCCATTTCTAAGTGTCTATTTCTTTACAGGGAAGTAAATATGGTTGCTCTTTCCTTATCATTATTCTATTTTAAAGAACTTCCAAAGATAAATTTTACTCAAAGTTATCATTAGCAAAAGTGCATACAAAAATACACCCAACAATAACTGTAATTTAGTTTTTATCTTCTTGTAAGTAAATTGTTTTCAATAGTATTTCCTAGACAATTTGAACTCTATTTGGAAAAGATGTTAGTTATTTTTGCAATTCTTTAAATGCAAAGGAAGGGGGAGAGAGAGAAAAAGAATTTATGAGCCAAAAAAGGTCCAGAATTTTGCCCTCTTAAGTGCTTCCTATGTAATGGCCAAGGTCATTGATATGGAATGTTAGACTCACTCAATTTGGTTCTGCATTCCCTTAGCTATGTTGCCAAGTTGGAAAAAAACAAACATCAAATTTAAAACATAATAAAGACAAATCATCGCACCTCTACCTTACTGCTCTTCCATAAACACAGAGCTATATTAAAGAGTAGGTCAGCTGCCTGGAGTATAATTGTAGGAGGGATTCTAAAATATGACTGGAAATAGACACAGTGAAGAAATTTATATTCACCAGAAGTAATGTTCAGGCTGTGGTTGGAAGGCTTTGATAAGCCTTCCCTTTGGTGTGAAAGGGAAGATGGAGCTCCGCAGCAGAAATAGTCAGCTCAAAATCGAATGATGATCTATGGCTTAAGAAGAAAAAGATCTGGATAACTGCAGAGCTTGGACTTGGGGAAGTCCAGAGTATGGGGACAGAGCTCAATGACAAAGTGGAGACACCATTCAGGCGTCAGCAGTCCTTCTTCCTTGCCTTTCTCTAATGCTGTATTCAGCCTCAATTCTAAACTGAATATTTTACTCATATTTTAGAAACAGACACGTGAATGTACATCAAACCTCAGAGATTTACAGTCTTTATTGAGTTGTCATATAGTCGTATATACCCATGTTACAGTATATAAAAATTATCTCTAAATAAGCTACTCAATTCATTAAAATATTATTTTGTATCTTGTTCACACAGGGAATACAAACTCCATCCAGTGTCCACAGAAAAATCCATGTGTAGATCTTTGTAACAGCTTTATTCTGAGAGCTGCCAAAACCATGATGCCCTTCAGAAGGTGAATGGATAAATAAACTGTGACACATCCAGACAATGGAATATTATTCTGTGCTAAAATGAAATGAGCTATCAAGCCATGAAAAGACAGAGGAAACATATGCATATTACTAAGTGAAAGAAGCCAATCTGAAAAGCCTACGTACTATATGATTCCAATACAATATCCTGAAAAAAGCAAAACTATAGAGACATTAAAAAGATAAATGGTTGTCACAGGTTAGGAGGGAAGGGGGAATCAACAGAGAGCAGAGAATTTTGGGGGCAGTGAAACTATTCTGTATGATACCACGATGATGAATACATGTCATTATACATTTGTCAAAACCCATAGAATGTACAACACTGAAAGTGAACCTAATGTAAACTATGGACTTCAGGTAGTAAGGATGTATCAGTATAGATTCATTGATTTTGACAAATGTACGACTCTGGTGGGGCAGACTGGGGGGTGCTGTGTCTATGGGAGGCAGGAGGTTATATGGGAACTCTGTATCTTATGCTCCGTTTTGCTGGGAATCTAAAACTGCTCTAAACACTGAAATCTGTTAAAAACAGCAAACCCGTCCTGTGCTGACAACCCAGATCAGTGTTATTTCCTGCCAAAGTTCCTGCTGCCTCTCCAGTCTACACTGTTTTTGAGTTTTCTCTTCTGAACTCTAGAGCACGTCTCACCTGGAGTACTAATTCAGACCTTAGTATACAGTACTCCTGCCTACCTGCAGTTTCATTTTCCATGGTTTTAGTAAGCCAGGTCAACCAGGATCAGAAAATATTAAATGGGAAATTCAGGAAAGAAAAAACTCATAAGCTTTAAATTGCATGCTCTTTTGAGTAGCATGATAAAACCTTGTGCCCTCCTAACTCCGTCCCTCCTGGATATGAATTACCCCTTTTCCCAATGTATCCATGCTGTTTCTGCCAACCACCCATTAGTCACTTTGCAGCCAACTCAGTTGTCAGATTGAATGTTATGGTAAGGCAGTGCTTGTATTCAGGTAACCTTATTGAACTAATAAAGTTCAAGACCAGCAATGCTGGTGGTTTGGGTACACTAAAGAGGAGCTGTTAAGTGCGTCTTTCCAGTGAAAAGGTATGTGCCTATAAGATGAGGTTTAGTACTATCAGTTTCAGACATCTAATGGGGGTCTTAGAATGTATCCCCTACAGATAAGGGGAACTGCTGTATATTGTACCCTGCATTGTTAAAAACACTTTCATATGTGAAGGCCACATTTTCCCAGCTCAAGCGAACACTTTTTCTGTAAAATCCAGGCTAGGAATAGACAAATGATGATTAAATTAATACATAAGTTAATATATTTTAATACTAGCTTAATTGGAGTCCATTGACTTATACATATTCTGAAGCTATTTAAAAAGAAAATCTCTGTTCTCAGAATACCTTGCTGCTTCAGAGAAGTAATCCAGCTAAAGAAGCTGAGGTCTCCATTCCCAAATGGTCTTGCTCATGTTAAATATAATCTGCCACTGTGATGCCTGAACCTTAACTGTTCAGAATCTGGAGTTGTGTCAGATATAAACAAAACACAACATTTGAAAATGCAACTGGAGAAAACACCAAAGCTGTTTGGAAAATAAAGCAACTGGAATTATGGATATGAAATATGAATTGGTGATAAAATACTTATGAGGAAACTAACAATATTTTCCTAGATATAAAAATGACTAAATAAAATTACCTGCAATCCTTTTGTCTTATAAAAAATATTATCTAACTTATTCTGCTTTCCCTGGGAATGAGTTTGCATACTGAATTCACAGTGTTGTGTTAGCTGTTCCCTGGGTGGTCCATTCTCAAAGTGGTCTAGGTTGGGTTTGTTAAGTGTGGTAACTAACACTGATTAACTCTGCTTACTACCAGAAGCTCCATTAGCCTTTAAACAAGAAATATTACTAAAGTCCAGCACAGTGGACTTTGCTGAATTTTGTTATATCTACCTAAAATCCAAAGTCCAAGGCATTTTAGGGACCTCAAATTTTCACCATGACCTTTAAACCTAACTCTGATTGTAAAAATATGGAGTTGGTAATATTAAGAAATGAACCATATTAGAAATGAAACACTACCTTTGAAATGGGTTTGTGTGTTATTGCTAGTAGGGAATTTCCAAATATCTGTAATAAAGATGGAAGAAAGAGAGGGAATCAAAGATAGAAAGACCTATTGTCTTTATTCTATCATGGCCTGGTATAACTTCCTTTAATTTTTATTCCTCTTTGATCTTTTTTGCTCTCAATCAAAACTAATAGTTATAAAAGAGTTTTTAGCTCAGCAGATTAAAACAATTGTCACTGAAATGTGAATGAACAATAGGATTAATCTCTTTAAGAAATCTTTGCATCAAAACGATCAAATTTTAGTGACTAATTTACTGAGAGATTGTGAGTTGTGTTCAGGACAGCCAGTCTGACTAGAGCTCTTTGTCTATGTCATAAGGCTGAGGGCATTCAGTAAAAACGCACAGCCTAGCCAGGCTCTTGCAGCTGCGCGTCCCTCCTGTCACATCCCTAGGTACCCTGTGGTGTCAAAGACACATGAAAATGGGGAAAAGAAGAGGTGTTGCCACAGTCAAAGCAGATAAAAACATTCTCTGTCAAAAAGGCATTGATGTCATAGACTGTGAGTTTTGTGGGGGCCAAATTCCAGCAGAAATCAACAGAAAACCAATGGGAACCTAATCATCAGCAAGACACATGGAAAGGTTTCCATCTCCAGTGAAAAAAACTTATCCAAGATGTAAGTGGCACACAATGTCATGAGAGAATTTCACTGCTTCCTGAAGTAGTAAGTGAAGAACAGTATGGTTAGCAGAACCACGTTTAAAGTAAACATGTTTTGAAAATACTGCTAAAATAGTAGTTCAATCAGTATATGAGCTGAATTGTGATAATAAATAAAATATATGTTGGTATATTTCTGAAACTGGGCTATGAAATCAACTCTACAGAGGAAATAAGGTAGGCAGCCTTGTATAGTAAAAATTAAGACAATTTGCAATTATAATCTATTTATGTAAAATTGCAGTGTTTTATGTGGAACAAATGATACTGTATGATAAGGCAATCACACTTATTGGAAGGTGAGAGTTTTCTGTACATAGAGACACTTGTGAACAGTTTTTAGAAGGCAGTTTTATATGAAAATGTTCAGGCACTAATCGAAATTGCTCTGTGAAAAGAAGCAGTTTTATAGCAAAGGATTAACTAACTTCTGATTTCACCACTCCAGGTAGCTAGCATGACAACAAATGCAGGTGTTTGTTTAGTCTATTCTCAGGTTATGAATATTCTACTTCGAGAACAGAAGCCTCAAGTATAAGTAGAGGGATGAAGTGAGAGAGCTTCCCTCTTATCCTCAATGAGGAAAGGGGCAGAGAGTTTTATGACGGGGAATTAAGCTTTGGCATATTAATCTCACGCAATCAGATATAGGATATGAATGGGAAACTTCTCTTACACCTTTTTATCACACCTCAGTCTTGATAGTTTTAGTGATTCTTTTTTTCCACCATAACTATGTTACCTTACTTCAGAATATTCAGACCCTCCATTATGTCCATTGCATTGTTTGCAGTGGTTACCAACTAAAGACTTCACATTGATTAAAACTTATCCCTATTTTCTGAAATTGAGTACAATAAACAGGTACTTTAGATTCTTGCTATTGAACCCTAATTTCCTCAAAATGGAACATTTTCCTCTCCATTATAAACTTAGGAGTTCTAGTTGAATTCTGATCAAAAATATACTTACATCTGTCAGTTTCCAAATTTGGATCATTTCGGGTTAGAAGGACATCTGAGCACAGAGTTCACCATTAAAGTAACACTGTTAATAACACCAAAGTAAAAAAGCTACTCTAGGGTAATGAGATCTTCTGATTGAGTACCTATGACTCAGTCAGATCTTCTGATTGAGTACCTATGACAGGTGAAGAGCTCAAACCTAAAATTCAAGAAACCTGGATTCTCATCCAGGATTTTCACTGAAGAGTTGCATTAGCTGAGGAGTGCTATTGACTTTTAGTTAAGTCTCACTGCCCCTTCTATCAATTGCAAAGTCTGAGATCTCTATTAACAGACACAAAGAGATTTCTCAATCACAAGGTAGATTTGCATAGCAATGTGTACTTAGGAAAGCATGAAAAGGTATACAAAAAGGTCTAGAAAGGAACACAACAAACCGATAAATGTTTTTTCTGGGATGGGAACTAAATAGTGGAGAATGGGGTGGGTACATACAGTGTAAGGTAATCAAAGACAGTCTTTAGATCGACTGATACTGTTTTAGCGTTTTAAAAGAAGTGTTTTTGTGAATCATTTGTAAGAAGGTCCTTGTGGTGGATTAATTTTCAACAAAAAAATCCAAGAAGATACAATGGAAAAAGGAAAATGTCTTTAATAAATGGCACTGGGAAAAACCTGAAGCAAAGGAATAAAAATGAATCTCTGTGGTACATCACACAAAAGAGTCAATTCAAACAGATCAAAGAGTTGAATATAAGACCTAAAACCACAACTACAGAAAAATGTCGGGAGTAAATGAGTAAACTTCTTGACACTGGTCTTGGTCATTATTTTTTTTTTACAATAGATTTGACACCAAAAATAAAATCAATAAAAGCAAAACTAAGCAACTAGGACTGTATTAAAATAAAAAAAGCTTCTCTCTAGCAACAGACACTGTTAACAAAATGAAAAGGCTTACAAACCACATAGCCAACAAGGGGTTAATCCCAAACATACCTATTAATAGCAAAAGAAAAAAACAAGCAAACAAGTAACCCAATTTGAAAATGGGCAAAAGACCAGAGTAGACATTTTTACAAAGAAGCGTAGAAATGACCATTAAGTACTTGAAAATGTAACCATGAGTCATCATCAGGAAAATGCAAATCAAAACCACAGTGAGATATCACAGCGCACCTGCTAGATAGTCTATTCTCAAAAAGATGAGGTATGACAAATGCTGCTAAGGATGTGGAGAAAAAGGAACATGAGAAGACTTGGTAGAAATAGCACCTGGTACAGCCACTGTGGGGAATATGGAGGATCCTCAAGATATTAAAAATAGACTATCATATGATCCAGCAATCCTTCTTATAGGTATATAACAAAAAAATCATCATCTCAGATTCTGTACTTTTTTTTCTTTATTTTTTATTTTATTGATTATGCTATTACAGTTGTCCCATTTCCTCCCTTCATTCCACTCCAACCTGAACACCCTCTCCCATCCACATTCCCCTTTAGTTCATGTCCATGTGTCATAAGTTCTTTAGCTTCTACATTTCCCATACTATTCTTGCCCTCCCCCTATTTTCTACCTACCATATGCTACTTATTCTCTGTACCTTTTCCCCCTCTCTCCTCCTCCCACTCCCCTGTTGCTAACCCTCCATGTGATCTCCATTTCTGTGGTTCTGTTCCTGTTCTAGTTGTTTGCTTAGTTTGCTATTGCTTTTGTTTTAGGTGTAGTTGTTATTAACTGTGTTTGCTGTCATTTTACTGTTCATATTTTTTATCTTCTTTTTCTTAGATAAGTCCCTTTAACATTTCATATAATAAGGGCTTAGCAATGATGAACTCCTTCAACTTGACCTTATCTGGGAAGCACTTAATCTGCCCTTCCATTCTAAATGAAAGCTTTGCTGGATAGAGCAATCTTGGATGTAGGTCTTCGCCTTTCATGACTTGGAATACTTCTTTCCAGCCCCTTCTTGCCAGTAAGGTCTCTTTTGAGAAATCAGCTGACAGTCTGATGGGAACTCCTTGTAGGTTACTGTCCCCTTATCTCTTGCTGCTTCTAGAATTCTCTCCTTTCTTTTAATCTTGGGTAATGTAATTATGATGTGCCTTGGTATGTTCCTCCTTGGGTCCAACTTTTTTGGGACTCTGAGCTTCCTGGACTTCCTGGAAGTCTATTTCTTTTGCCAGATTGGAGAAATTCTCCTATATTATTTGTTCAAATAACTTTTCCACTGCATTCTCTTAATATATCTAGATTACTTTAAGTCATTCAAATATGAAATATGTGGGGTCATTTAACACAGTTTACACTTTTAAAAATTCTTAGCAATAGTACATACTTCCTCCATATTGCACTACATGTAATCCTACATACAGGGGTGGGCAAAAGTAGGCTTATACTTATCCATATGGAAAATACAATAATTAATAAATTATAATACAAGAATAAACTGTGTTTTATGTACTCAGAACCGTAAACCTACTTTTGCCCACACCTGTATTATTAAATTGAGCATGTTAGACCAATAAATATAAAACTATACAATTTTAAAAACAATTAATGAAATAAACAACCAGAAACTAATTAAATAAATTAGTAACTAAATCCCAGCAATATTTAATAATCAACTACTACTTATAGAGCATATACTGTCTTAATTAATCTTGATTAAAATACTTAACGTAATTTATTTTTAATGAGGTACTCTTTAGTCTATACACTTTAATGCTTTATAATTTAGGGGAAATTTTTGCTTTTCTTAAGTCTGAGATATCATTACAATACCTCATACGTGACACGCACCATACAGTCACTTAATGAATTTTAAAGTGAAAATTGTATTTCTGGGGTTTTTCACAGCACCCACCTTCGAGTCAAGATTTAAATGAGTTAAGGTCAGTCCATGCCAAGACAGAGGCAGACACAAGCCCCTATTGAAGTTAAGCTAATCCCCAGATACAAATTAGTTTTAGGATGGGCCAGGTTAGCAATGCAAGGTCTCATCATACAGTAGTTTTCAGGAAGAAAACAATAAAAAAAGCTAAAAAAGCATTCCTGGCAAATACTTTTTAGTGAAAGAGTTTCCTCTGACAGTATTGGCCAGATCTAATACCATAGCATCATCTCTCTGCCTTACACTTCTACCACAGACTTCCTTAAAAGGATAAATATTTTATTAATGTGGATTGTATTTCAATAGCAAATATATGGGGATAACAGCGACCCAGCTTTGTAAGCTGAGGCAGAGGGGCTGGACAGGAAAGAGAGAAGTCCAAGAGGTAAGTGAAAGGGAAGAAATTATGAAACTAAATCACACCAAAGGTAGCAAGGGATGGAATCACAAAGTCAGTAAGGAGAGTTTATCTTTAATGATGATGCACAAATAGGAAACGGAACTCCAGGCATTCCGCAGACTTTCTCAGCAGATCTGTGAGGTCCAACAAAACTACTTGCATACACTGTTAACATTTACTTGCCTCATTCACTGTGCTGGAGTCTGTACCAGTGCTGCACAAACAATATTGGGTAAAACGGCTGGTGTTAGCACAACCAGGGCAGTGGCACCAAAGCGAACAAACACTATCGTGTTCTTTGCTGCCACGTGCTCACATGATCAACAATGGCATTTTGCTTTAAGAATAAACTTAATGGAGCAGTGAACATTATATTAATGTCATTACATATTGGCCCTTGAGTTCATCTTTTTAACATTTGGCGTAATGAAATGAGAGGTACGAATAAAGCACTTCAGCTGCTTGAGTTAATGCACAATGGCTGTCTCAAGTTAAAACCCGGACACAGTTGTTTGAGTTATGAGCTGAACTAGCCACGTTTTCATGGAATGCTCTTTTGGCTTGAAAGAATAATTAAGAGATAAACCATAGTTGTCATGTTACCAAACACCGGGGATCAAGGTGGACCAGAGGGCAATATACTATTACCGAAAGGAGTTCCCCAGGTTCGTTATGTCCATCGCCTTATAGGAAAGACATCTCTCAATGCCAGAGATCATGAAAAGGAAAGGAAATGTTTATTTAATGTTGTACAAACTTAAAGTAGTAAACTAATGTCTTCACCAAAATCCCAAAGTCCCTTAAAATGCCCACAAACACACACACAGTCCTTCCTTGCCCCTTTGCCCAGTCTGGGGCACCATATCTCAGGAAAAGAAATAGAAGTCCATGACTCAGGCAGCCCCGGTTCTTCCCAGTAATCCATCTCGGCTGGTAGGCCTCCTTCGGTTCCGGCACCATCAGCTGTGTTGCTGGGATCTCTGTTAAGCTGGGTGGTGGTTCCCCCTTCTAAAGCTGTGGGGGTCCTCACTCTGGCAAAGCCACGTGGTTCTCCCCAGCAAAGCTGTGAGGGGGTCTGCACTCTGCTGAAGCGGCGTGACTCCCTGCAATGGCTGCTGCGACTCGGTTTAAATCCTCATGCCAATCTTCCTCTGCAGCCCCATTTCCCACTCCTCCCACCATCAGCTACACTTGCTGTGTGGCTGCATGTCCTGGAGCTAGTCATCGCTAAGCTTTCATGCAGGCGCTGTAACTCGGGGGACCTGCCCCTCAGTTTCATCTCGGTGGGGAAGTTACTTCCATCCCCCTGGCTCAGTGCAGGGCCACAGCTATTTAACATATCTATGTAACCAGTTAAAGGTTATAGATATGTTAAATGACCACACCAGAGGTTAGCTGCAAAGCTGTTGCTATGCAAAACAGCTCTTAATGGCCCTGCTCCATTTGTCCCTTCCCCCAGTGCACACCTGTGGGGGGCTGGTGAGGACATCCTAATATTTCCTGGACACCTCGAGTTCTGGGCCCCATTTCAAATCCCTATCTGCCCCCCCCCTTTGGCTGCACCCTATAACAGTCAGACTTGAGGCAGAGGCATACATTCTTTTGACAATTGAGGAAATGGAACTTTCATTACAAGGAGAACCATGGCCAGTATTTGTGGCAATTAATAAAATTTGGGCTTTCAAATAGAAATTAGAATTTTGGAAAATTTGTGTTCTCTACCATCAATTTAACAACTTCCCACTAGTAAAACACTTTTCAACTAAGATTGACAGAAAAATTAACAAATCTGATGTTTGCATATTGTATACTCAAACACGCAACCATTTGGAAGATCTATATAAGTTAGTGAATATTTTCCAAAAGCTCAATGCATGATGTTACAAAACCCAGCATGTTTTGGCAAAAGGTCCATTAGGAGGGGAGGAATGGGTGGGTGGGCTGGAATGGGAATAAAGGATAGAAACTGTACTGAATAAACTAAAATAAAAAAATTTAAAAAAATAAAAAGAAAAAAAAATGCAAAGTAAACCAGTGAATTTTAAGGTAGGAGAGCACTGGACATGGCTGTGAAGTCCACACAGCAACTAGTTTTTAAGAAAATCCCCCTTCTTGAATTTTCCTGTATTGTCAAAGGAGAATATCCACAACTATCTGGAAGAGATACAAAAAATCTTCACTTTTCTGAGCTTGAATTTTATTCATATACTCTAACCAGAACAGGTTTAATTGCAGATTGAATAAAGAAGCAGAAATGGGAATCCAGCTGTCTTCTTTTAGGCCAGACATTAAGGAGACTTGTAAACATAAAAAACAATGTCACTAATTGGGGGTGGGGAGTATAGGTTTTCACTTAAAAAAAACCCTGTTGTTGATGTTAATGTGTAATCAGTTTACTGTAATTAATTTTGGGGCGGATAAATTGTTTTCATTTAAAAACTGTTGTTGATACTCATTTGTGGTTAGTTTACTATCGTTAATTTAAATGACTTATAAATAACAATAAATTTAAAAGTCCTGTTTTAACTTTAATATGGCAAATATCAATAGATCTGACTCAGATAAACAGAAGCTCCCTGAGTGGATGGCATTTAATAATTTTAAGAATGTAAAGGGACCCTTAAGAACCACTGGCCTTTAGGTTTACTTACCTATAAAATGTGCATAAATGTGTCATAATGATGATTAGTACAGACATGTACTCAGAGTCCAAATTAAAGCAAAATTATTGTGAATATAAATGTAAATTTAGAAGAGAACAGCAGGGAAGGGCAATTACACAGAAGCCCACAGGGAGCTTCAATTTTATTAATGTTTTGATTCTTAAGTTAAATGTAGAGTTTATTGATGTGCATTTTATTATTATGTACTTCATGATAATTTATAGATACTCTGACAGTCATTATTTCAAAATGGAGAGTAGGATTTTAAGACATAGGAGTAGGATTCTAAATAACAATTAAACGGCAGTGGGAAAATCTGTAGGGCAATTGGAGTATGCTAATGCTTTGTTTGACAAAGCATTTCTTGGTAATAAGAACACCTGATAATTTTGACTCTTATGACAAAATAAAAACAAATATGTTTGTGAAATACTGAATAAAATAGAAATGTAAGCTATAATTTCCAAACAATATTGAGGGATAAAAAAAGGAGAAAGAATTGTTAAGTAAAAACAGGAATGCATTAAGAGAGAAACAAAGAAAAATACCATACAAAATTAAATAAATTTCAGTGTATCAGTAATAATAAAGTATGCAAATTATTAACATTGTCTTTAAATGAGCCTTTAAAATTAGATTTAAAATTAAAAATTTTTAAATGCTATTTCCAAGATAACAATTTAAAGGATGATAGAGAAGATAAAGGAATAGAGAAGATTACTAAAAAAGGCATAGTAATAGAATATGAGGTATAAAGCAGTAAAACAAGATAAAGGACATAAAAATAGAAAATTTAACAATGTGGAAGGTTCAACAATCATATATTCATATGCTCTTAACAAAATCATCTTATGTATGTTAAAAACTAATAAAGTTATAAGAAATCATGAACAAATTATCAATCTTAGCTTTATAGCACCTACAAAAAACCCTGTAGCTAAAGTTGTAATGGTGAATGAAAGACTACCTGCTTTCCCTCTAAGACAGAATTCAATGGAAGGATGTTTGTTTCCCTTATACTATGCTACATGGACCTGGAAGTTCTTGCCACTGCAATACGGCAAGAAAGGGAAAGAAAAACATACAGTCTAGAAAGGAAGAAATAAAACTGTCTCTATTTGCAAATGGCAAGATTGTTTACATAGAAAACCCAAAAAACTCTATGAAATACTCTGAGAACTAGTAAATTCAGTGAGGTTATAGGATACCATATTAATACCCAAAAGTCAGTTGCATTTCAATATACTGACAAGGAACATTTGAAAACAGAAATAAAACAATACCATTTGAAGTCACTCCAAATTAAATATCATACTTAGGTATGAATCTTATAGTATTTGCATGATGAAAATTATAAAATGCTGATGAAGGTATCAAAAAATACTTGGAGAGGCATATTATATTTATGGGTTGGAGAACTCAGCATAGTAAAGATTAATTCATCATAAATTAACTGATAGATTTAGTAAATTTCTATAAAAAACTTGAGTTTTTGGAGAAAGTTATAAAATTCATATGCAAAGGGAAGACACTAAACTAGGTGAAATAAAATTTTAAAAAATAATAGAATTCTTTAAAAAAGATTTTATTTATTTATTTATTTTTAGAGAGGGGAGGGGAGAGAGAGAGAGAGAGAAACATCAATGTGTGATTGCCTCTTGTGAGACCCCTACTAGGGGACCTGGCCCGCAACCCAGGCACGTGCACTGACTGGGAATCAAACCAGCGATCCTTTGGTTTGCAGGCCTGCACTCAGTCCACTGAGCCACACCAGCCATGGCTAAAAATTGAATTCTTAATGTTAGGGCCTATTATATAGATGTAGTAATTGAGTCAGTTTGGTACTGACAGAGGAACAGGTACATAAACCAATGGAATATAATAGGGAAAACAGACACCAATCCATACTAATACTCCTATATCCAATTAACTTTAACAAAAGTCAAAGAAGTATTTTAATACAGAAAGGTCAGACTTTTCAATAAGTGGTGCTAGAGCAATTAAACATCCATCATTTAAAAAAAATCACTATATACAAAAAATTTGAAATGCATCATGCACTTTAATGTAAAACAAAACATCTGGAAAAGAACATGGGAAAGAATATCTGGGACCCAGGACTGAGTGGTGTTCTTCAATTTGACAACAAAATCATGATCTATAAGAAAAAAAATTTACCTCATCAAAATAAAAATAATTTTACTGCACAAAATATTCTATTAAGGAAACAAAAAGGTGAATAAGAGACTGGGAGAAAATGTTTACATCACATGTCTGATGAGGCCTTGAACCTAGAAATGTGTGAGGAACTCTCAAAACTCGATATTAAAAACCAATTAAAAATGGTCAAAGGATGCACACAGGCATTTCACTGAACAGGCTGCATAGGTGGCAAAGAAACATGAAAAGATCACTAGTTGCTGGAGAAAATGCAAATTAAAACCACAATGAGGCATCCCTGGATATCTAACAATGTCTAAAATGAAAAATAATGGTAACCTCTAAAGCCAGCAAGGGTGAGAATGTAAAATCCTACAGCTACTCTGAAAAATACTTTGACATTTCCTTTCAAAACTAAAAATGGATTTATCATAAGACCCATCAGTTCCACTCGGGCATTTATCTCCATGAGCTTGTGTTCATGAAGAAACTTGTATTTGAATGTTCACAGCAGCTTTATTCGTGATAACCCAAAACTAGCAACTACCTCAATGTCTTTAAAGGATGAATGGATAAACAAACCATGTTACAGCCAAACGGAATGCTATGCAGTGAAGAAAGGGAACACATTATTTGTATACACAAAAACATGGCTGTACCTCAGGATATAATGCTGAATTTAAAAAGTCAGTTTCTAAAGGATGCATATTAGATAATTCCATATATGTAACTCAAGAAGTAAAATGACTGTAGAGATAAAGCATGGACTGATGGACTAGTGGTCCCTAGAGTCTAGGTGTTGGGGTGGGTAGGGGATGAACTGGCTCTGAGGAGTAATAGCAGAGAGCCTTACTAATGGCACAGTTAGTCCTGATTGTGGTGGAGGTTATGTAAACTCTCTACCTATGGGACAGAATTGCATGAAATTTTATTTTATGCACATTCACAGAAATGAGTATGTGTATAACTGGTGAAATGTAATAACTTCTATGGATTGAACTAATGTCAATGTCTTGTTCTTGATATTATTCCATAATTGTATTACATATAAACACTGGGGATGCTCAGAACAGAACACATGATCTTTTCTACAAATTTGTTTGCAATTTCCTGACCCCCTATAATTACTTAAAAATAAGACATTTAAAGGAAAGATAGATTATATATTTCTGAAAACATGTAGTTCAATGAACTACAATGAAAAATTTCCAATATATGAACAGCAAGTACTCCTCTTCCAGAGCACTTGTAATTCAATCTATAGGCATGATTCTTTTTGGTTTGCAGAACTGCCTTGGTCTCTAAGATACCTATACCCATACATATAACTGTGTACACACACATACATACACGCTGACTTATTACATTCAGAGCCTGACTGAGGGTTGAGAAAGATTCTCACAAATATCAGAGTTAGGCCAAGCCAGGATCCATAGGAAAGGACATGGAGAGCTGAAATCTTGGATAGGACAATAAAAATTTAAAACTTCACGCACTCGGTATTTGTTTCCTTTCGGGAAGCTCTTTTAAGTGATTTGTTTGAAACATTATGAAAGATCAGTTTAGAGCAGCAATTTTCAACTTGTGTGTCAATCCCTGTATAGCTTTTCTATCCTCTTTTTCCTTAAAAAAAGAAACATATCTATAAGCTTTCACTGACTTGTCGATTTTATAAATGTGGTCAGTGATTCCTAAAAAACAAACAGTTCAGTGTAACACCATTTAAATAAGGAAGGGAAGCGAGCAATTACAATGTCAGTTCAAAATGAACAAACACGACCTCCGTTCCCATGGACACTGAGCTGACAAGTGGAAGGCTTTTCAGTTGTAGGTGCACAATATACTCATACACAGTGAAATTTCGATTTTTTATGACATTTTCCTAGAGAACTGAATTTAATCTATAATATTTTCATCACTTGTTTTATATAAGCATTAATTTTTATTTCTAAAATTATTATTTTTAAAAGTGTGTGGATAGGTGTTTTTTTCTTTTTAAATCTCAAATATTTAAGACCTTTGAAATCCTTGTAGGATTTATGGTTTTCTAATAGGGCCTAAAGGACAAAATGACCCTTCATGTACTTGCATCAGTATTTAAGCCTGGTGGTCCTCTAACTTAGGCCTGCTTCAGAATCAAAGGATTTGTTAAGATAGATGGCTATGCCCTACCCCCTGGGTTTCCGATTTAGTAGAATGAGGATGGGCCCTGAGCATTTGTTTCCAACAAGGTTTCCAGGTGAGATTAATACTTCCGGTTTGGGAGAACATACTTTGAGAAAAACAGTTGTCATCTGAGTTTGACCATACATGGAAAAATTAGCATACCTCTTCTGGAATGGCCAATAATGTATGTGTTTCTCATCTGTCTCCACATATTTAGTTTCATTAAGTTCACAAACTAATGAAAGGAAAAAAAAAGCACTGATTTGTCCAAAATTCTGTTGTTCAGAATTCAGTTACTTCAGAATTGCCATTGTACATTTTATAGCTGGAAATTAGGAAAATAACTTCAAAATTGATTTTGCAAAGTCCTCACACCAAAGCCTGTCACACTGTCATACACTGGGCTGCAATGGGTGGACATTCATGCCCATATCTCTATGAAAATGGCTTTCCTCAGGAAGGGTATGACTTAAGGCAGCAATTTTCAACCAGTGTGCTGCAAGAAGGTTTAAAACATTAAATACCTGACTATTTAGTCAGAGTCACTTTTCCCTTTGATTGTCAAATAAAAAATAACTACGGCTAACACAACAATAGCCATCTGGTATGACTGAGTAAAAATTATACCTATTTTTTGTCAGATTGACAAAAATAGAAAATATTTTCTGGTGTGACACAGAATTTTAGTAATTAGTTTATGTGTGCCGTGAGATGAAAAGGGTTGAAATCACTGACCTAGGTCATGGGGACTCTGTGCACCTGAGGGTGGTCCTGAAGCATCTTACAGCCGGAAAATGCCTACTGACTAGACCCGCTAGCTCTGTGCTGGACAGGAAGTGCTTCTTCCTGAAGGAGAAATTGGGTGTACATCTTGCATCTGTCACTGATTTATACAAAGATACAGAAATCGTCTCATTAAAGATTCAGACTCAGGACTATCTGATTCTTTTGACCATATACTTATCACTTTCTAAAATATATTTGCTAAATATATTTCTTAACTATGTCTTAAGAAGTCCATCATAGACACCCACTGTATTGTACGATGATGCAATAATGACCCAGGTTCTCACTGAGTGGTATAGCAGATTTTGTCCCTACATGAAAGGTCCCCACATCTCGGTGTCATTTTGCCACCTGTCATCTAGCCATGTGCTGCATTGCATAGGTATGGAACCTGAATAGTTAATGCTGTTGCTTTCACCCAAGCTACCACCATTCCTCATCCTGAAGACCAAGGCTCCTAACTGGTTTCCTTGCTTCCATTGTTGCCTTACCCGACAGCCTGATATAAAATTGTATTCATACCACAACATGCTCAGATGTTTGAAATAATTTCTCTTCACACATATGTGTGTCTGTATATATTACACATACATATTATGAATGTATGTATGCATTTATATGTGTTATTCATAGACCCAGTTTTTGCAGTGTGCAGTTGGGATACACACACAGATTGTTCATTATCTGTTTCTTCTGCTATAATTTCATGTTCTTACAGATAGAGATTTTATGTCATGTTCTCTCCTAACAACCAGATTTCTAAAAGAATACCTGCTACCCATTGAACAATTATCAAATATTTGATAATTATATCAAATGACAAATGTTAGCAAAAAAGTGTCAGGAAACTGATTTGGATTCAGATTCTAGTTCCACAACCCATCAGTTTAGATAAATTACATAAATCTCTAAGCTGCCTTTTGCTTTGTTTTCATCTTAATTGGAATACCTTTGCATTTTAATGAAATGAAATAGCATATAAAAATTTTATGAAAAGAAAAAGATAGGGCTACATAATTGGCATTTAATTGTTTATCCCCAAAATATTGGGTACATTACCAAATCTTTCTTTTCCCATAAAAAAAATAAACACTCATCATTTGGAAAATGTGTTTATATGGGTTATCTAATGTACTGATGATGAAATATGACTGACATGCTATTCTTTTTAAAATTTGATTAGTATTTACAATTAACCATTGTATTACAGTACATCCAACACACTCCTGTATCTATTTATGTTTTGTGTTTGATTACGTCTTCAAGGCTGGTCTGTCTATGCAATTACTCTGAGGATGCTTGATGCCTGTGTGCTGGGCAGGCTAGTCTTGTCCCTGGCCTCTCCCACCCCAGCATTCATGCTTTGTGCACACTCACAGCCCCACACTTCATTTCCTACTCTTAGATTTACTCTCTCTGGTCCTTCCTAAAAGCACTATCATCATTCACTGATCTTTCCTACTTGGTCAGGATGCTTCTCCATTTGGAATCTTCATTCCTCAAAAATACTGCCTATATATTCATTTCTAATTCTCAACAAGAATTGCATGTAATGCACGATGCCCTATTGTTCAACATTTAGTTTTGCTGTTTAATATGGTTTTCTGTGTACTTCACATGTATAGATCTCTTCTGAGAATGGAAAAGTCCTTGACAACAAATACTGGCTTACTCATTCATTTACCTTGAAAAGCTACCACCTCTCTGCTAAGATAAATAGATGCTTGATATAAGTCTAAATAGATGTAATTTTTCTTAATATAGTGATTCTTAATCTGCACAGCTTCCACATGCCCCTTGCAGTACAGTCAGAGAATATTTTCCTTAGCTATCTCATTGAAGAATACACAAAGGATCTTTCACAATCCTAAATCAGCATTTGAAGAGTTAATCAGGCTGTGGAATGCAGACTTTCAAGGCTTCAAGCTGAGTATTAAGCTGCAATTAGACTGTCAGCACTGAGTGGTTTGTCATGGTCTATCTTCGGGATAAAACAGTTTGTGGTCTGCGCCTGATGTAAAACCTCGCTAATTTACCCCTCAAATCCCTGGAACACATTCCACTCATAGCATCATTTTCACTTGCACAGTTGGTCAGGGTTTTGCAAAAACAAAAACAGGAATTAGCCCTTCCACTCCCCAGTGTGACTGCAGAAGACATGATAAGTAGGGACAAAGACCATGGAAGCTCAAGGACCTCGTGTTGTCTGGGACTTCAAAAAAAGACATTACAATAGTCCGGATGGACTCTGGACTCATTCATTATTTACCTGATTAGAACAGTGCTTTTCACTAGTATTGAACCTCATGTCTTTACTCTTACTTTTCCTCATATTCTTCCTCCTAACTTCTGGCTATTACTAGCTTGTCCGGTCTTGGAGTCCCCCATTCCATATCCAGAGTTATCATTCTGATCCTTCTTGCTTCAACTTGCCAAGAAAATGCAATTGCTTATGTTCCATTCTCTGAGGAACATGCTAAGATTCTAAAGCTGGTAAAAATTAAAACTAATTTATGAAAAATAACAATGGTTTGCAAACCAACAGTATAACATAGTGAGCCTTTCAAATCAGAACACCTTGGGTAATGCCTCTCAACTCTAACTAGCTGTGTGGTCTTGAGCAAGTCACTGGGTATATTAAGGAGTCGGTTGATGAAGGTACCATATAGGAGGCTATGCATGTGCTATAGTGAAGAATAAATACAATTATGTGTGGTAAGTGCCCAGCACAGAGTTTTTCAAATACTAAATGCATCATCAACATCATCAGTGTCAACATGACTATTGTTCCCCTTCAATACTTCAGCTCAAATTAGCAAATGATGATAAAAATAGCAGGCACTAAAAACTCATTTACTTTTACTAGTTGAAAGGGACCGAGGATTCACCAAAATGCACTAAGAAAGCAGCCCCTACCTACTCTACCAAGCAAACATGGTAAGGAATAGCTTACTTTCAACCTCTTTCAATGTAGACCGAGGAGGAAGAAGAGCTGCTGAATGAGGGCCGCACTTCTCCATCTCCCAGCACTAAACCAAAACACCAGCATGACTGCCTCCAGCCTTTTGACAGTTTAACCTTGTTACTCTCGGAATGAAACTTCACAAAATGCTTTTGAGCTATAGATAGTGGAAGTGTCAGCATCTTTGTTTTTTGCTTTTAGATGAAAAAAAAAAATGAGAAACCTAACCTTTAAATACTGATGTAATGAAAGAAGTACACATTATCTGGGTTGTAGTCTTAATTCTGTTACAAACAGCAATAGTTTCCTAAAGTCAATTTCCATCAATATATTCATTTCTCAAATATCATCGATCACATGCTTGTCTTAAAACTACACAGGGCATTTCTAGGATTAAAATAAAGTGTGAGTTGAAAGCATTTTGAAAATGAAAACCAATCTATAATTACAAGAATAATTATTTCCATTACAAACACCACAGCCAGAAGCTAAATTCGCGTAACAACACTTCATTATCAGAGACTTGGGTACATGAACATTTTTTAAAAGATTGTAATTTGAGTTTTCATGGTTATTGCACCTTCTGTGACTGTCTTGTTTACTTGCTTTTATCTAAAAGGAAGTCTGTCAAATCTGCAAAATTACTCAGCTTAATGTTGTTATGGGTACTTGTTTCAGGGACAGTTGTGATACTGGCAATTCATATCACTGCTAAAATCCATTTCCAGCGGCGATAGAGGTGCTGTTGGATGTCCCTTTGCGGCATGCAGAGGACCACTACTGAGCCCAGGAAAGCAGGAGCAGGGCCAGGGGAGGGAGGCAAAAGTCCGCGTCAGTCAGTGTTGGAATCATGAAGATCATTCTAGAGAGGATCTGATTACCTTTTACCTGAAGCTTTTATGTTCTCAAATTCACCTGCTTTCTCATTCACTTATAGCTCTTTTGACTGACATCCAGTTAAAGGTTTATATTCTGTAGGAATTCCGGGAAGTGCGATAATGGTGGTCCTGCCATCACTGATGGGACACTTCTGTCTCAGGGTGCTCCCTCATGCCACTCCCAGAATCGCTAAAGAAATAGGGAAGCACGCCCACTCTGCAGAGGAGCATCTGAAGTTCTCAGCACTAGACCTACACCTCTCTGCTTTCTTTCTGTCAAGTGTCTGAGAATAGATTCATATTTAACTAGTGAGAAAAGCTTAAATTTCTATCTCATGGTAATGTAATCATATTACACTAAAAATTGCTTTGGAGAAAGATAAACAATAAAGCAAGACAGAAGAACAGGTGCAGAGGGGACAAATATTATAGCTCCTAAAAAACAGCCACCACTTTAAGATGCTTAGGCTACCAAGTAAAATACACAAAATAAGTCATCACTGATTTTGCACGAAATGCAATGCACAAAATCATAGGAATATGTCTCTGTTAAACACAAATTCATACACATTGGCTCCATATGAGAACTTTTCACTTTAAGAAAACTTAAAATGTGTTAGATAGAAAAATCCAAATATATAAAACATTTAACATAGGAGAAAACTAATTGCTGAAGCAAAGATTCTTAACTTAGCAAAAGGGTTTATTAAACAATTCCATGTTATTTGCCCAGGATTCTATGCATCAGAAATCCAGACTGGGCTCAACTGGGAGGTTTTCTGTTCCATGTGGATTGGCCTGGGTACCTTATGAGTTTATAGTCAGATAATGGTTGGTACTGGACATGAAAACTAGCTTTGCCCACATCATGTGTGTTGCCTTGACAGGGACAGCTGTGGGACTGGAGGTAGCTTTGTACACATGGCTCTCTTCTATGGTTGGCTTGGTCTTCCTTACATGGTGGCTGGATCCTAATAGCAGGCCTTTCAAGTGCCAAAGGCAGAACCTATTTCACTCTTAAGGCTTAACCTTAGAAGTTATACTACTCTCTACTGCTCAAAACAAATCACGGGGCCAGCCCAGATCCAAGAGGATGGGAGAAACAGACTCTGCCTCCTGATGGGGGAGTGGTAAGGGCACTGCAAAGTTGCATGTGACATGGACGTATTGTGGTGGCTAACACAAAATACCACAGGACCTCAAAGACTTCTTAGAAAAAACATGTGCATCACCTCTTCAAATTCTCCATATGAACCTTGGAAAGCAGCCATACTTGGTACTACATGTCCTTGGAGGAAAACACAGAAGCTAATGGATAAAATTGGCACTCACCTGGCGGAACTGTTCCAGGTCAATTTTGTTACCCACCAGCACCAGGGGAATTTCATAGGTGTGACGGACCTGAAAAATGAGCTCTTTAAACTTGGCAGCCTCCTGGAATGATTGACGGTCAGTGACAGAATAGCAGACTATGAATCCCTCCCCGCCTCGCATGTACTGCTCCCGCATGGCTGTGAACTCCGCCTGCAGGCAAAGAGCAAAATTGGGATTCAGTTGAAGAAAGTGAAGCCAACACATAACGCCAATAAAGTAACAGGTCAGAAGCAGATAAGTTATGAGACTAAGAGTTTAGGTTAAAATTTTCTAAAATTATATTTGTAGGCTTTGCATACAGAAAAGCAATATGAGGTCTAAATATACCATTATGAAAACAATGTTTTAAATTGCTGAAGATATTGAGCTTTAATCATAGAAGATTCAAGAGATTTGGTGATATATGTCAAATAGCAGATGTACTAATGCAATGTTGGAGATTTTATATATATACACACACACACACACACACACACACATACATACATTATATACTCTTGATAGTTTTCTATTTAATGAATTACTTTTAGGAAAAGGAATCTAAATTTATAAACTCCAAACATTAAAACCTATAAGAACTGCCATGGCTGGTATAGCTCAGTGGATTGAGTGCAGGCTGCAAACAAAAGGGTCACCAGTTTGATTCCCAGTCAGGGCACAAGCCTGGGTTGTGGGCCAGGTCCCCTGTAGGGGTACCCAAGAGGCAACCATACATTGATATTTCTCTCCCTTCTCCTTCTCCTTCCCCTTCCCTCTCTCTAAAACCAAATAAATAGAATCTTTAAAAAACTATAAGAACTTTCTCCTCAAAAATATGGAAACAAATTAGTTTATTGATTATTCTTGTGAATGAAGGAAGTTATTAGCATAGATTATCACAGACCCATTTATAGGTTTAGAAATTCTTAGATTTGTCTCCTTGAGGTGCATAAACAGAGAGGTCATGGTCTATTTTTACATTCTGACCATTCCCCCCACCCTATCCCCTTCGATTTCTGCAGAGGACAGAATCACCTTCCATGATGTACCAGTGTCTCAACCTGGAGACACTGCTGTATGAGATGTTCCTGTTGCATCCTCCATGAACTACAATTTTCTGGCAACTGAAAATTCAATATTAGATCTGAATTGCAGTCTCAAAAGTTTCTCTCAGTCTTAAATATCTGTTTTCACTCACTATTATTCTTAATCTATTGTTAAAATCACAGGAGCTAATGAATTTCATGCAATGGGAAATAGAAAATTTAGACTCTGGCTGTGGAACAAGCCGTGCTAAACAATGAAAGAACAACATAAGAACATACTGTGATTTGGACAATTTGTGAGATAAATAACCAAAGGAAGGAAGATTCGCATGAACTTAAACTGTATTTGAACTATAAGGCGAAGGTATGAATCCTTCACCCAGCAAAGGGTTTATAAGAACTACTAAAATACTCTTTTCAGGGTAATTGTCTAAACAAATGTTAATTTGATTTAACATGGCTTGACTTTGAAGGATGGTAAAATTTACATAGATCCAGAAATTTTGGAAAACTGGGATGCTTACAATTCTACATAGAGTAGGTCCAGAGTTAGAGCATGAATATTTTAAATCGTTTTCAATCAAAATGGAATCTGTACAAACAGTTTCACTGGGTTCAACCAATCATTGTAAAGTTGTAAGAACTTGAACCCAGGCAGGAAAGGAGACTTGGCCACGGATGGACAGCCACCTGTCGTAAAGCTGGTTTGAACAATGCATGTTCTCTGACTCTCACTATATTGATTGGTATAAATTTTACTTTAACTTAATCCTAAATTTTGCCATGTGAGTCAGTGTACTGACATAGGAGAAACAAATCTACATGGTCTCAATTTTCTCCATCTCCAAATAATACCTGAGGCCCTTTATTGTTCTGACAGTCTCTGATTTTGAAAACATTATTCCTCAGTCAATCTCCTGGCTGATATGGATCGACTAGAGAGTTATGGACTGAAATTGCTAAATGATGTTTCCCAAACTTATAATTAGTTTTCAAATAGAAATGATAGAATCATTATAAAAATACATGTAATATTTCTTAAAAATATAAATGGGTTTGTTACACCAGTTGTGTATGATTGAACCATAATGAAAGTGCTACCTAAGGAAAACTGGAGAGATTTATTTTACCACTCACAGTTCATTTTATTTGTGAATTATTTTAAGCATCAAAATTATTTTTAATAGTCTATTGAGTATTATTAAAAAATACACACTGCAAAATACTTAAGTGCTACAAAGTACATAAAGTTAATTTAATTTTCTTTCCATCTCAAACTTCCAGTTTTCCTTCCCAAATGCATGACAGTTAATAACTTCTTCATCCTTATGGTCTCTGCCTACAGAAGCACAGACATATATACCATTATATACCTTTTTATACCTTTACATACATCTTTGTACTCAAATGGGAACATAATATATACAATTTTCACTTTTAACTAAGATTTGACAGCCCTAATGTACCTTAAAGGTCATTCCATACAAACATATATTTATTATTGATTATCAATTGATTATTGATTATTGAAGTATTGATTATTATTTTTCATGAATGCATAATTCCTTTTATGAGTGTACCATCATTTATTTAACTAGTTGCCTAGGAAGAGATATTTAGATTTCCTCCATTTATTTCTATTACAAACAATGTTGCAATGTACATTCTTAAACATCCTTGTTGCACAAATTTATGTGTAGTTGAGAGGTACTACTACTAGATCAAAGAGAACGTACATTTTTCTTTTGAGAAATAGTGCCAATCTTGACCACCAAACACACTGTACCCATAACTCACCTTCTGAACATTACATAAAAGTGTCCATTTTCCTTCATTCTCACAAATATCACATAAAATTTTTCTATCTTTTATAAAGTTTAGAGTAAAAAATCTCATTTCTTTCATCTGTATTTATTTATGAGCCATATTAAGTATCTCTTATGTTTATCATCCACTTATAAATTATCTTCAAGATATGGGTCTTATTTGGTTATAAGAAATGAAATAGCTTTTTTAATATTTGAATTTTTTAAATTTTGGACTAGAGTATTTTTTTTCTATGTCAGAATAAGGAAACAACAATAAAGCTGACTCCAAGTATCCAATGAGGATTGACTAATAAATTTGAAACATTCAAATAATGTATTAAGAAAACAGGCAAAATACATGAAGGTAAAATTCACAGGGAACAACATGGGAAAAATGGATGAGTGAGTTGCCAACCACACTGGTTAACAAGACTCAAAGTCACATATGTGTTCTATTAAAAGTAGATTTGTTGGGCCTTGCATCTGATCTGAATTGGAGTCTCCAGGTACGGGGTTCCAGCATTAGTATTTTACAGGGCTCCTTGTTGGATTTTGCTTTGCACCTGGATCTAGGGGTACGTAACTCCATTATGCTCAAAAGCACTAAATCTGGGAGGCACAGTACATGACTTCTAAGTCTGTTACTTACAGCATGCCCTGTAACAAATCACCTAACCCCTCAGCGCCTCAATTTCCTCTTTTGTCAGAAGGGATTAGAACACACACTTAACCCATCTTACAGGGCTGTAGAAAGGATCAAAGGAGAAAACAGATGTGAAAATGCTTTGATGAATTTTTAAAATACAATGCAAACTAATCCTATTATTATCTCTGGTACAAATCCTGCAGAATAGAACCTCACACTGGGAGAACAGGCAAGAAATCCTCTTACAGACGCATTAAATATGAATGTGGAAGTATTTCTCAGATATGCTTAATCAGAAATTATTAAACTTTTTTCAAATAGGAGACTCTTCCTACCAATAAAATATATATAATTAAGTTATCTCAATGAATGGGGAGGACACCTCATCTTAGCTGACCTTTTCCATACCAACTCTTTTCATAGTGTATATTTTGCTGTGTATAATGTGCACATTTTTTTGCCCAAATTTTTGAGGGAAAAATAAGGATGCACAATATACGTGGGTAGTACTAATTCCCATGTATAATTCATGTTATACATTTATACATGTTATACATGTTATACATTTATTAGCACTAAACCATGGGTGTACATTATACACAGCAAAATACTGTGTGCATGTGTGTGTATACAAATACATATGCATATATACATTACTTAAAATGCACTGTAGTCTGGCGGGGCCCAGAGAATTGAGCAGAAACTGTGCACCCATGTATGAACTTAATAATATGATACTGAAATTGTTTTCTAAAAACAGTGCCATGTTGCTTCCATCTTTGTTCACCTAGAAATTAAAGATCCCTGCACTTTATGTTCTATGTACACTGAATGCTAACAACTTCTTCACTTGCTTCCTGCTATAGATGAAACTTGTTAATTCTTCAGAAACATTACTAGATACCATTTGCTAGCCACACATAGCAAAATATCTATAAAATCAACCCATTGTTGAAAACCCTACAAATATAAACATTTCTAATATTTTCTAAGGTATTTTGAGTACAATACTGCAGCTTGATCAGCTCCTTTTGATTGCTTCCTTGGATTAAAATAGTGTGAGAATTCTCTGAATTCTGAAAATACAGAAAACCAATGAGATTGGTTAATCTCATATCCCAGTTTTTGATAATTATCAAAGTAAGTTTTTTGAGCAGGTATTCAGAAACTTAGAAAATGAACCAGCTCCCCATTGCATTCAACTGACACTACTAAGACATATAAATGCCTCACTATTAACAGAGTGCTAGAGCAGTACAGTCAGACCTGCCTTTCAACGGCTTCCTGGCACAATACACACATACGTTGTCTATACAGGTTGCCATATCTGCAATAATCACATCCCCACATCAAATTTATCCTCCTAGTAAGAAAAAAAGGAAATTAATAAGTCAGTCATGCACCTAACACTATGCCCAGTGATAAGCTACATTAAAAAATAAGAGAAGTTTGGCCCTGCCCTGGTTGATAAAACTCAGCTGGACCAGGATAAAGCAGAGGAAGAGAAACTAAGTGCTCAACGAACCACAGGGATTCAGAGAAATGAGAGCAAGACCAGTTTACAGGAGGAAGGCAAAGAGAGCATGGGGGAGGAACTTGTATTTTCTGTGATTTTTTTCTTAAATGTGATATTTGTAAAGAGCTCCTCAAACTCAACAGAACCCTACTGCCAAAGGATATGTATTGTCGCCATTAAACAACCTTCTGTGATTCACATTCAGCCTTTGCATAGCATCTGGGGCCTGCATACCAGTCAACATTTCAATTTCTGGGGTCTGTCAGAGGAGCAATGTGGTCGATGTTGCTTTTGTTTGCATGTTTTTAAGGAAGGGAGTATAAAAAAATATTATGAAAGTGATGGAAGGGTGGATATTGCACATTGATTGCAATTGATGCAAAGTACAAAGATAGAAATGAGGGGGAGTGGTGGTTCTTCAGTCTTGATCTGATGCCTGAAGCTGGTTAAAAATGTTCAATTGAAATGGGAATGAACAAAGGGCTTTTATAAATGCTGATATCGTATGGTCAAAAATTAACTCAGAAAGACAAAGTATAACTTAAGACTTTATATTTTGTAGTTTAAAGAGGACATAACTATCTCTATCATTACACATTTGTCATCTGTCTTTCAATATTTGACACACATGCACTTTTGGAAATGCATTAAATCATGGAATGCTGCCTAAATGATCAAATATTCATTGAACACTTATGTGACAGGCATGTAAATAAAATGAGATATAAAACAATACATACAATACATATAAAAATAATACAATGTATAACACACATAATAAAATAATCCATATAATAAAACAAAAAATGGACAAATATGGAAAAGCATAGAAAACATCAAAACCAAGATAAAGTGAGAGCACAATTTCATCTGCAAACTTGACTCTCAACTTTCAGACAACCAAAGCTACAACAGAAACACAATCAATTTTCCACTTCTGTGGTCAATAACAACAACACACTAATGGGTCAGGTGACACAAATCTCTCCCAGAGCACTGAGAGTTGAAAGCAATTTCTCTTATGGGATTTCAGATAAGGGACAATACTGTCAATATCAAAAGGATCTGCAGTATCGGATTTCTTAAGTCTAAGTCTTTAATTGCATTTTTCAATGTAAGTCTCACCAAACATTTCATAGTCTTACTCCATGGTACTACTGCAGCAAGGCTCAACTAAGATAACAGGAACATTGCTTTGTAGAAGATAGAAGAGCAGCATGCTAAATTGAGGATAGTAGTTAAAAAATCTTTATTTTAATGCTTGAAAACAATAAGGGCCCTTGATTCTGATGTGGCATTGGACCCAGGGAGATTCAGGGTGCCTAGAATCTGGCTATAATGGCAATGACTCCAGTAAAGCCCTTACCACAATACCACTCAGAGTAAATGCTAAGGTTACAGTGCAGGGAAGGCTACATAATTTGTAGGCCCAGTGCAAAATGAAGATATGTGACCCTGGTTTAGAATTAAGAATTTCAAGACAGCAACAGCAGAGTCTTAAACAAGTTCATGGCCCTTCTGAGCATGGAGCCCTGGGCAATTGCACAAATTGCAGGCCCATGAAACCACCCCCACTGACATGTATAAACAACTGCAAAAGAGCAACCAAGAGCATATGTGAGGAGAACTCCAAAGAAAGTCTCCCTGAGAGGGTCCCCCAAAGAAAGGGCCAATGGCAATTCTGCTCAGATATTAAGTCACTACTAACGCTTCCTGACTCTGGGGAGGGACACAGACTGGACCGTGAAAGAATATGAGGTGGTGTGAAGTGTGGGTCTGGGGAGAAAGTAAGGAACAGGTGGTGGGGGACTGGCATGTATACTTCTTATAGGAAATGATGTTACAGGGGGAGACATGATGAGTATGGCATGTTCCTACCATCTAAGTGATGTGATGCTCCCACATTAGATAGGAAAAAAAAATCAAAATACAGAGATACTAAGTGATATGGGCATAGTCCTGGAGCTACCAGCTAGGGAATCAGAGATATATCCTGCTACCTCTCCAAAGAAGGAAGAGTTTACTTAATGTGACCCCAGGTTTTGTAGCTCTGGAGCCTGGAAAACAATGTAAGCCATAATGAAAATACATTGATTGGGAAAGTAAATAACTTACAGGCCATTTTGTAAAGATTTGCATTTGTCTCGAGTTGACACTATAAACCTAAAAAGAACTTTCCATAGATAGCTGGAAATAGGGCTTATGGGAAAGAAGAACCTCTGAATGGGGCAGGATTGAAGGCCGCACTCAGGGGACAAGTCTTTTGAATTGATCATGGGATCAGGAATTAGGCTGTAGAGTTGACTAGTCTGGACTAGTTTTAGGGGACATGGGTTGTTTTTGCTGTATTTGGTGGGGGGGCGGGTTCTGGAGCTTCATCCCACTGAGAGTATGTATCTGTATTTTTCTATTTTACTTTTATTGGAGTTATCGGGGTGACACTGGTTAATACAATTATGTTTCACATATACAGTACTATAATACAGGATCTGCACACTGCATTGTGTGTTCATCGCCCCAAGTCAAGTCTCCTTCTGTCAGCATTTATTTCTCCTATGTCCTCTTCTACCTGCCCCATCCTTTGAGAGTATGTTTGTCTGTTTAAAGGAGTTTTTATGGAAACAGTTTTTGACAGCTATCTCCTGGTTTTGTTCCCTCTTACCAAACGTGCTCAGTATTTAACGGTCTAGATGCGTGCCCTTATCACTCTTCCTCTGTATTGTAATGAATGCACTTTGCCCTCCCTCCAATCACTAGACTCTCAACTACCTGAGAGAAGGGCTACTCAGCACTGCATGCTCCAAACCACGGGGGAGGTGCCTGGATCACAGCCCGAAAGATAGTTGTATTATCATTTAGTTAATTACTTAAGGTAAATGTTTTTAAGTATAGCTACCATTCCCTGGATGATACACACTTTAAGGAGAATAAGGTTTGAAGAATAGAGGATGGAGATAAAAGGAAAATGGAATTAAATCTCTAAATTAAATGGATAAAGCTTTTATTTATTCATCCCGTACATGTAAGGCCAGGCCTGCTTACCTTGTACGTAAATATATATCTCACTGAAATTTGCATTAAGAAGCTACTTAATGTTTCTTATGTCATTTTCTACCATCAATCCTTTGTCTTACTCTAATAGGAGAACGCTGATTCTAACTGTCTCTGGATGCATCAAATTTCTTTCCCATGGAAGCCTGTATGCCTTTTCCCATTCTGTTTGACTTGTACTATCTCAAAGACTTGAAGTCTCTTGACTGGCTCTGGTGGCACAAATCCACTAAAAGATATTTTCATCACAGCTGGTTTCCTGTTTATCCTGGAGGTCACTCATACTGTGAGCTGCTTTCCTGCAAATAAAACCTACAGAAATGCCTCTTGGGAAAAGGCAGCATAACTGTTGTGTTACAAAGGTATTCCATCCCAATATGATACTGAAAGCATGACCACAGAAAAATAGAGTGAATAAGAGAACTCACACCAAATTGCATTTGCTAATTTATTTACAGCACATGATACTATTATAATTCAAAAAATGATGTGTGAGATATGTGTGTATATATAGGGTGGGGCAAAAGTAGGTTTACAGTTGTGGATATGCAAAACAGTTTATTATTGTATTATTATTACTGTATTATTTTTCATACAAACTGCAAACTTACTTTTGCCCCATCCTGTATATAAATATATGATATATACATATTTATGTACACACATGTATATGCATGTGTATATACATATGCAGACACACACAAAATGCTCTAAAAAGCCTTATTATCACACAAAATAATTCACATTTCTACTGGCTGAGTACAAAAAAATAAATTACTATTCATTGCTCCAGGTAAAATCCTAATCATCTTGTTTTACAATACTTAGAATAATTTGTTACCAGATAACCCTAAGACTTTAGAGATGTACTGAGAAGCCACTATGTCCTTACCATACAAATGAGGAAAAGCCACACAAAGTGTTTGTCCACCCTAATATCAAATTTAAAGTTGACAAAGATGTTCTCCTTCTATTTAGGCTCCCTGAACCTTTCAACTAGGTCTTGATGTCTGAACTGCCATATCTCTTTCTGCTTTGTCCAATGTTAGTAACAATTCTGCGAAACTGATGTAGCTAGAATCTCCCATCCTCCTTTCTTAGCATCCTGGACATTTGATCAGGGTCCTCAGCCTCTGCCTTCCTCCAGATGATGTCTGATCACCTCTCTGTCTGCAGTAAAAATCCTCCCTTACCTCTAATGTCTCCTCTTCACAATTTTCCATCACCCCATCCTCACTCTGCTCTTACACGATACATTCCTACTGGTCCATGCTGTATTTGGAGTTAATCCTGGTTTTATACTGAGGTCTTCTTTTCTTATTGTAATAGTCCTGAATAAATATGTTTTACCACTTACACTGCTACATAGCTCTGATTTTTAACAACCAGGCATAGTTTACAGGGTTTGTGGCCCTTGTGAAGTGCTGGATGTACCTCCCCCTCCAGCACAGTTCCCGTCTCCTGGGTGGCTGCTCTAACCCCAGGCTCCCTCTTCTCCAATCAATTCATCATTCATTTGTTTCCCTGTCCAAACAATCTTCTTTAAGCACTACATCCATTATGCAGTTCTTCTGCCTTTAAAGGTCCAGTGGTTACCCATTTAGTTTCACATCAAATCTATACTCATCTGCTTGATTTTAAGACCCTGTATAGTGTGTTTAATGATATGCTGCATATCCAACTTGATATTCAATTAATCCTGACTATGTACTCGCTACTCTAATGGGGTCAGTTCTTTCATGCTTACTCATTTTAGTTGTCTCCTCTCACCATCGTGCCTTCACGCACATTGTTCCTCCCAACTGAATTTTTTCTAGCTAATACAGACTTTAGTGATTATCCGCTGCAACTCTTAGTCTGCAGATGAGAAAGTCAGGGCCTAGAAATGTAGTGTTGACATCATTTTCTCACAGCTAATTAAAACCCAGTCTTTCAACCTTTTACATTGTTGGGAAGCTGCCTTTCCAGGACCAGTGTTGTACATAGTCTTCACAAGCAGTTACATTTTTTCTTCTTTCATGAACCTATGGCTAAAATCCTAGCCCTTACTGATAAATCTTGTTCATAACTGAGGAAAACGTACACATCAAAAATTAGTGACTAATCATATCTTTATTATATAATAAGCAGTTAACTATATCTTTAATATTTGTGTTAGATTTGTGTTATCAGGTAGATTTTAAATATTCTGGGGTCAACACCAAGGCTTGAGTTATGTTTAATGTTTCCATTGCCCAGTAGATTTTGGATATTTGACAACTTTGATTAAACTGCTGCTTTTTTAAATGACCCTGGCCAGTGTGGCTCAGTTGGTTGAAGTGTTGTCCTGTAAACTGAAAGGGAGTGGGTTCGATTCCTGGTCAGGGTACATACCCCGGTGGCAGGTTCTATCCCTGGTCAGTGCCTGTATAAGAAGGCAATCAACTGATGTTTCTCCCTCATGTCCATATTTCTTTCTCCCTCCCTTCCTCTCTCTCTAAAAGCAATGAAAAAAATGTCCTCAGGTAAGGATAAAAAAATTTTAATGAAATAAACTGCTTCTGTTTAAATTGATAAATGCCAATTCTGATAAATAGTTATGCTTGCTCTACAGAGAATGTGTTTGTTCTAGAACAGAAATAATTAGAAAGCTTCCAACACCACAGAAGTTTGTGATGACATGCAAGACACATTTTCATCAATTTATCATTTTACCTCATGGAAACCAAAGCAACAAATGCTAGCTGCAATGTTTTATTACTGGATAATTTGGTCACCAATTTTATTTTTAAAAGCCCTTAAAAACATGTCTGCTTTGATATGCCACATCTGTTTGGAAACTACTCTGCTGTCCAAGTGATCCTAAAATTGTTTCATGCTGCTTAGGCCTCAGAGGTACAGCAGAAAAATCTGACAAAGGGGATGGTAAGAGCTTGGATCTCCTGGCAATATGGTGGCAACTTGGCTGGTGTGTGTGGGTTCAGAGTTAAGTAGAAGAAAAAAATAAGTAGAAGGTGTGTTCTGGAGAACATCAAATCCACCTGCAAAACTGACTTAGTTGTAAATCAACCACAGAGTTTCCTGCTCTACATATCTGAGGGTTGGATCCACTTTGCTCAAACATATTGGGTTGGCCAAAGAGTTCATTTTAGTTTTTTCTATACAATGGCTCTAGTAGTGCTTAGTTGTCTTTAACTCATTCAAGACTATTTTGTTAGATTGCATTGTGACAGCTGTCATATCAGCATGCATTTAAAAATTATCAAAATTGGTGACTTTTTGTGAAGCCACTTTAATATTGAAGAGAGAAGAAAATATGCAACATTTTCAGTGTATTATGCTTATCATTTCAAGAAAAGTAAAAACGCAACTGAAACACAAAAAATAAAAGGTTTGTGCAGTGTATGGAGAAGGTGCTGTGACTGATCAAACTGTCAAAAGTAGTTTGTTATGATTCCTGGTACTATTGACATTTTGACCAAATAATTCTTTACTGTGGGCTGTCTTATGCAGTGGAAGATGTTCAGCAGCACCCTGGCCTCTACCCACTAGAAGCCAATAGTAGGAGATAGCTGACATACCCAAAATATTCAAATCAAGAAAGTTATTGGTGAAAGTGAAAAAAAGTGTCTCTAATGAACAAACTAAATGGACTTTGACCAACCTAATAGAATGAATAGGAAAGAGGGTAAATAAGACATGGAGAGAATATTTTAGGGAGTTACAGAAATTTGTAAGCAGATAAAAATATATTGGGGAAAAAAATAAAAGCTAACAATTATAGCAAAGAACCCAAGAATTGTGCCTATTTATGGAGGTATAGATAAGTAAAACCCTTCAGGAGGCCAGCGATTGGCCAGGATTATTGGAGAGGCAATCACAGGGTGGGGCAATGACGTCTTCAGAGTTCTCTGCCTCTGACAGAGGCCGGAGAAGGTTGTCTCGTGTTCTCAAAACTGCAGCATCAGGCACAGTGTAGGGAAGTGGAAGGGTGTTTAAATATGAGTCTCTAAGACATTTCAACAGTTTAGTATTCAATACAGGGGTCATGATTGAAATAAAGAAAAAGCAAAACAAACAAACATGCAGAAAACCTAATGGTACTGGGTCGGCCAAAATGTCTGTTTAGTTTCTTCTGTAAAAGAAGAGACACATCTTTTCATTTTTTACCAATAACTTTATTGATTTGGATATTTTGAGTATGTCAGCTATCTCTCACTATTGGCTTCTAGAGGGTAGAGGCCAGGGTGCTGCTAAACATCTTCCAATGTCTAGGACAGCCCCACAGCAAAGAATTATTTGGTCAAAATGTCAATAGTACCAGGAATCATCACAAAACACTTTTGACATGTTTGATCAGTCACAGCACCTTCTCCATACACTGCACAAACCTTTTTAATTTTTTGCATTTAAGTTGAATTTTTACCTTTCTTGAAATAATACACTGAAAATGTTGCATATTTTCTTCCATCTTGAATATTAAAATAGCTGCACAAAAATGCACCAATTTTGGTAAATTTTTTTAATGCATGCTGATATGACAGCTGTCACAATACAACCTAACAAAATAGTTTCAAATGAGTTAAAGACAACTAAGCACTACTAGAGCCATTCATTGTATGGAAAAAACTAAATGAACTTTTGGCCAACTCAGTAGAAATGCCAGTCTCAGAGATGCTTGCAATGAGACTTGCATATTTGTAAAATCATGAGATTTCTGTCCAAGGTAAGACATAGCATAAAATAAGTCTCTAGCCTAATTTTCATAATTTAGTACAGATTAATGACTTTGGGAGGTACTTCCAGAGCTTGCAAACCCTTCCTTTGTCTCTCCTAAAAATACCATTTTAGAGAGCAGATTGAAAGCTGTAGGAAGCAGCGTGGGGCTAGGTAGGGGGGTTGGAATGATTAAGCAAAAAAGAGAAAAAACCCTCATGGACATGGGCGACAGCATGGTGACTGCCAGGGGTAGTTGGTGGGGGAGGCAGAGGCGGGTAGAGGGGGATAAACGGTGAGGAACAGGGACTTGACTTGGGGCTGTGAACATACAACACACTGTACTGATGATGTGTTGTAGAATTGGGCACCTGAAACCTGTATAATTTTGTTAGCCAGTTTCATCCCAATAAATTCAACAAAAAAAAAACGGAAAAATACCATTTTTCAAAGCTGCTTAATGAAGACTTTAAAGGTGATCAAGTTTCCAATTTAAAACTCACTTTAAGAAATATTTTGCTTCCATAAATAGCAAACCATCTACTTTAGTGTACAAATTTAGCATTATTAACTGAAGGATGATCCAAATATGGAAAATATGCTATTTTATATTTAGGCAAAAAAAAATTAGATAATTAACCAACTCAGATTAAAGATTATTAGTAAAACCCACGATAGATTATTTCTAATTTGCTTGAAGGAGATGAAATAAAACAACTGATAACAGAAATTTTGTAACAGAATCAAGTCATTTAGGACATGAAGTAGAAAATATTGCAAAATTACAACTAGCGAGAACCTGAGAGGGGGGATTGAGCATGGACCTCTGGAGCCTGAGTCGCTGGGTTTGAATTCTGATTCTGTCACTTTATTGCTCCACGGGACTCATTTTTTCACCTGTGCAATGGGGTTAATAAGATTGCCTACCTCGTAAAGTTGTTGTGAGGACCAAATAAATTAACACAACTGAAGCTCTAAAGACTTCTGTTTATGAAGCACCTCCCAGAGTCCCCGGGACATATGAAGATCCAAATATACCTTGGCTATTATTAATATTGCTTGTCCTACTAGGTCTGCTTCCTCTGCTTAATCCAAGGTAGAGTTAATAGCTCTATTTGTCATAAATGGTCAAGAATGGGATGTAGAAGTTGCAATTGGGACTTGCCTCTTTTAACCACTTATTTTAGGCTGACAGTTACAAATGAATCTAAAGCCACATATAATTTTGTTAACAAAAGCAATTATAAAAAATTAAAATATGTTTATTAATTTTTGAGAAACAGGAAGGGACAGAGAGAAAAACATCCATGTGAGAGAGAAACATTGATTGGTTGCCTCCCATACATGCCCCGACATTGGTTGCAACCTAGGCATGTGCCCTGACTGGAAATCAAACACCCAGCATTTTGGTAAAGGGACAATGCTCAACCAAATGAGTCACATCAACAAGGGCTACAAAAGCAATTTTTAATTGTCTGCTAAAATGATTTACTAATGCTTAATCCAGTGTTACTACTAAAATACCTGTTTTAAGTTAAAAATTTCTGCTTTACTTCATATTGATTCCCAATGCTGGTTCTTTATTTCAGGGAAAAGCACTTTTATAATATTTTTAATCTACTGAAGCAGTTATTAATTTCCAAAAGCTGAACTATAATTCAGATTATATATACAATTCCCACTTCCAACGCCATGCTAGAAAAACAATGTGACTTTTGATAGCTCTTGGCACATCATATAATTTGAGAAAAATAAAAATACTTCAGTTTTTTTAACATTCTGTAAGTACAATAATTGGACTATAATGACTAGAAGCCGGAAGGATTCGCTCCAGAGGATCTCATATAAGTCCATGGCAATTTGCATTAATCTGACCATTCTCCTATTGTTTGTCTACCTGAATGAAGGTTTTCTAGATGTAAATCCTATAGATTAACACACTGAGAAAAAGCCAACACTAGTGCTTTAATGTGTGTGCAAGCTAGTGTAACCGAGCTGAATGACAATGGCTCAGGAAAGATACATTTTAATACCCTCTGCATTTGCTTATGCAGTTCCTATGCCTCAAATTACCCTTTCATTCAAGGTTCATTTTAAATGTTGCAGGTCACACTTGTCAAGCTTCTATTCAAAATAGAAATGAATGTTTTCTTAGATTTGTGAAGCCTCACATGTTTTTACATATGTGCTTATATATGGGTGTACCCGTATATGTACATATACATACAATACATATATACAGTACATTGTCTTACATAGAGTACAACACATCATCTTACTCACATACATACATATATACATTCCGTCTTACTAAACACGTATTCATATATTCTGTCTTACACTCTTTACTGCACGATGCGCTGCCTGTTAAGGGGGTGGAACACTGCTGTAGTAGGTCAAAATATTTGTTAAGGGGATAAAGAATTAGTCTTGATACAAACTCCTTTATAGATTATGTGGTTATTTTTCTATGCTTGCCTTCTTTAATACAACAATATTGAAAAGTATCAAGAATTCCACCCTATGGGTTAGGAAAATGCAACTCAGAAATATTCAACGTATTGATCAAAGTCACACAGATAGTGAGTGGGGGGACAAGGATTTGAATTTAACCCCACCTGATGCTAATTCTGGTGCACTCCCCACCATACCCAGCTGACTCTTGGAGCGACAATGCCATTTTTTTATTATATGAAATTCCATTAATCTAAGACTTTAAATGTAACCCTCCATAAGCGTGAGCCAGGGTCCTATTTGTTACTTGTTTATATATTGGAAAATCCCGTTTATTCCATCAGGCTTGACAAGCAGTCATCTAACTAACACATGTATCTGGCTAACTGAAATTATGCAGCAGCAGCAGAATTTTAAGCCACATCTAAGGGAGGGGAAGGACCAGTTGAACTCTGAATGTGGGAAAGGGATATCCAGACTACGACTAGACAGAAGTAGAAGAGCAACAAGCAAGGAACATAAATCATCTTAACAGATTTGCATGACTGTAGCCAAGAGCTGATGGGGGGAAGAAAATAGACTGTCTGTGCATAGAATTATGTAGGAAACGGTCAGGATGGGGTGATCTGAGTGTCTAAAAGCCATTCTCTTACCTAAAAATATTATCCCTACTGCCCTCCCTCTCCCACCCCAGTATTACTTATTTTTCTGAGTTAAAACATCAAAAGTTTCTGTTTACAGGCAAGTATGATTTCTAGGAGGGTGAAACTTGTTTGCTACTTGGACATGCTGTGAAGTGTTTGATTAGCAAAGGGTAATGAATTCTGTCAAACAGTGCAAGTAAATCCAGAATAAGGCACATAAACAAAGGTTTCTGAAAGCCACCTCCCTTGAATTCATTGTTCTATCCATTCACTTGCCCATTTACACTGTTGGCTGTAACAGTCACGGAAATTTAGAACTTGGAGAACAGTCTCAGGATGCCACAGTCCTACACGCATAACATTTTGTGCAAAACAGGGCCTCCGTGAAAGGACAGAAGCTGCCACCCATTACGTGATCTTTGTTGGTTTACCACCTCAGCAGTTCCCAGGGTGAAATACGAAACTAGCCCCCCCACTCCCATACGAGGAGGCCGAGGATGGATTAAAGAAGACAGGCCACTCCAGGTTGGGAGATGGCAGTTTAACAAACAAGGGGACTTACGTGTAAGGCTTGTCTCATCTGTCCAAAGAGCAATACCTCTCAACACCCGCCCCCCACCATCTAAAGAGTTTATATAGTGGCTTTAACTGGCATTTGACACGTGAACCATCCAGATGGCCTCAATAACACTGCTTTCTCCAGGCTGTGGCTTTAAACTGACTCCAGCTGTGGGCAAGGCGGGTGGAGGGTACAAAGGACAGGGAAGGGCTGAGGGGCTTCTGATTGTCTGGGGCCCATTCTCAGGTCAAGCCAGGGTCATGGCCTCTTGATGACCTCCTCCAACAATCTTGAGTAATAGTCCTCACATGTCCAGTTTTTTCATTTTTAGAAAAGTTGAAGTCCGATCCTTTCTAAGAAACAATTGTTTTGAAGGAGTCACATTAATTTCCTATGAGAAAATGGTGCTAAAAAATGTAACGTTATTTGCTTTAAAACACTAATATCTAACATATGAAAGTGGAATTATGAACATTTCATAATTGTTGTCAATGAAGTGTTATTATATATTATATATAATTTTATAATATATATTATATATAACAATATATTTACAATTTCAGTTAATTTTAAGAACTCTATGAAGAAGGAAAACTGAGGAACAGAAATTAAGTAATTTATCTAAAGTCACACTGGTAATTAGTGTTAGAACTGGGATTAATGATAGATACTTTTATTTTTCTCATTTCCATTGTATGAGTTTTTAAAAAAACGAGCTATTTTGTTTCTTGGTATTCAAATCCTCAAGGTATCATGTAAGTGTAGCTACTTAGAGATGTAATTTCAGAGTTGTTATCTGAATGGTTCAAGTTAACAAAATAGTGATTATGTCAATAATTTATATTCCATTTGACTTTTCATAGTAGAAACAATGCCTTAGAACCTAGAAATAACAACTGATCCCAGAACAACTTAATATGCCTTGGAATATGGACTGTTTTTCTCTAGAGCACAGATGACACGGATGTGGTGTCTCTGCTCCTAAAATTAGAAGATATACATGTACCTCCACCCTTAGGACAATAGAGGAGCAGGCTCTCAGCATCTGAACACTCTCTCTGCTAAGAAGTCCCATGACTTGCCTACCGGTATATTTAATAGTCAGTCAAATTTCACTGCTATGTTTAGTCTTCCTCCTAGTCAACACTCTAACTTCACTGCTGTTGTCCTAACTTACGGAGTTATCCTTGACTTTTCTCTCTTACTTTCTGCACCTTACATTAAATCTACTGCAAATTTTGTCAATTCTACCTTCAAGATATAGCCAGAATCCAACTACTTTTCTTTTAGCATGACACCACCTGGGTGCAATTCACCATCCCCTCTCACTTTCTTTACTGCAATAGCCCCTCAGCCACTCTTCTTGCTGCCACTTTTTCCTCCCAGGTGGAGGAAATATAGCATGGCGAGTGAGCTTCTCAAATGTAAGCCAGATCAAGTCCCTTCCCTGCTCAAAACTGGCTAATGGCTCCCTGCGTTGTTAAGTGGAAACAGCAGTCCTGAAAATGGACCACAAAGCCTTCTGCAGACTGCCCTCACCCTAACCTCTCTGGTCATGTGTCTTACTGTAGGCCCCTTCTCATCCCACTGAAGCCACCCTGGCCTCTTCTCTGTGCCCAAGCACACTAGTCAAACTCCTGCCTCCAGGCTGTAGCAGTGGTCCTTCTGCCAGCAGCTGACCACATGGCACACTCTCTCAGTTCTCTCAGGACTTTACTCAATGTTACATTCCAGAAAGTCTTTCTCTGATCACCTTTGAAAACCCCACCCCCTCATTTCCCATTCATATTCCATCCAACAGACCATTGAGTTTGGTTTATATAGAATGCTGTCTTCTGGCTGTATTTCCCACTACAATGGAAGCTTCCTGAGGTCGAAGATGTGCATCCCTTCTATTTGTAGCTATATCCCTTAGTCCCTTGGCTGTGCCCGGCACAGGACAGGTGATCACTGAGTCTGAGGAAGGGGTGATCGGCCAGGTGGGTACTTGTGATGCGGAGAACAGGTCTATGTCTCAATGAGACAAGCCCTTCTCAGCTCCAAAGCCCAGTTTTCACATGGTAAGGAAAGCTAGAAATCTGGATTGTTGTGAGGTATGCCCTGATTTTAAGAGTAAAAAATGATCCAAAACAGTTCTTGTTATTTGTGTGAGCTCTTCAAACCGAACAAACCCTATGGAGACGGAGAGGTACGCTTAGGTGTCACCACTTTGGGGACTCTGCTCTAAGCCCCTGAGATACTAGAAAATCCTTTTAGAGCTAACACTCAAATATTCCACCTTGGGCCCATTTACTGGATCAAGCTTATTTCCAGAAAAATGTATAATTGGTAAGTGCCAACATTTTCAACCATCCCAGGAGGGAGATTATATCACTTCTGAAAAGTCTGTCTCCGTTAAGCCTTCTGGGAAAATCGAGAAGGCAGTGCCAGTGATTGCAGGAGTTCTGAGAGTGATTGTCTTAGCTAAGGAAACTCAAGCATTAGTGGTTGGGTTTGCTCTGTTTTGTTTACAAAACAGCATTTATCAACATTTTTCTTACTAATTAATGACATTATTGAATGCGGCAGATTTCTATCCAGTGTTATGTTTTGGTCAAATGTAATTTCTTTCCGTTTGATGACTTTAACACGTACTTAATTAGATATTTTATAGGTACATTTATGTCGCTGACCATTTCATATTAAAATAATTAAACTACTTATTGATATCTATTCCATAAGAGATTTTTCTGCAGAGAATAATCACATTCTATACACATGCATAGCTGATGAATGTGTCTAGCTTCTTTTGAAAACTTCTTTTATTGTGCCATGGGAGAGAAACTATTAGGATTCTAGTTTAACACTCATTTAGGCATAGATTTCTTCTTTGAAGAGGCAAAGACCCCTTCTGTTAGAATAATGCAGGCTGCATGTACCTCTGAGAATCTGGGCACTGACACTGTGTGAACCGCGTGTTTTTGGCTCTGAAAACCTACGTGAGCAAACACGGATTTTATTGAGTGGTTCCCAGTGACAGAATAAACATAAGCCAGTTCCAATCAGGCAGTGATAAAGTTACATTTGACATGGTGGTTAATGTAATTATTTTGTAGTTAAGTGGGATCTTTCATTAATTTCTGTTTTTTTAATTTTTAAAGTAGATATTTTCATTCTCACATTTGTGCAATGACACATTTTATATCTGTTAAGGATTGTGTTTACAAAATGAGTGTGCTACACAGAACAAATCATATCAGTTTATCAACAAATGAGAAAAAAATGTTAGAATATTATTTGATGGATTTTAAGCTGATTACAGCATTTTGAAATATTCACATGAGAAAACACAGAAAAGGGGAATATCAGATAAATAGCATTGTTGTACACATAGAAGCACTGATTTGGAAATGTTTTTATTTAATTTGTAATTATTTAAAAGACTACACAGAAACAAATTTCAAATTCTGTGAACATGTTGGTTGCACATTTTTATGTAATTGTCGCTTGTCCTGTAAAACAAAACTAAAGTTCTACAAAATTAAAATGAAATAAACTGACCACAGTATGTGGGCACTATGAAAGACTGTAAGTTAGACTGAAGGGGTACAAATTTGCAAGCTGATATGGCCTCATTATCAAAAAGTCCAGCGTTTAGCAAACTCCTGGGGCAGACCAGTGGCTTGGAAACTTGAGCGAGCATCAGCACCGCCTGGAGGGCTTCTTGACACAGGCTGCAGGGCCCAGCACCCTCGGTCCTCACACTCCCCAGGTGATACTGATACCGAACCCACGCTTGGAAAATCACTGACGCAGCTGATGTGTATTGGTAAGTCTGACATGACTATTAAACACAACACAAAACAACATTCTTGTGTTCAGGAAGATGTCTACTCTCCCTTAAACCCCAGTGAACCCACTGTTTCCTATCAGTTCTTAAAGTAATTTACAGGATAAGCTCTTTACATGCTCTATTTAATCATGTATATAGCATCTATAATTCAGAAGGGTTACAATTGATTAAAACTAGTTATTTCCCTATTTGTTAATAAGGATATTATTTTAGGGATTGACAGAATATTCTCGCTAAACAATATAAAAAGCTCTACAATCTGAATTTTACCAACATTGTTCTAGTTAAGATACTTGTAAAACAACTGGGAATTAGCAGTAACCAAGGATAATATATTGTCTTAAAAATATTGTCACTATAGAAGGTTTACAGATAAATTACTCTGCCAGTTCAGAAGAAATGTAAATTATAGTAGAATGACTCAATCAGTTGGTATCCAAGATCGTAAAGAAAAAAAATACGTACATGCAGGATTAAAATTTGCCCTGAAAATCCCTTAATAGATTTGAATTTCCTAACCTATATTTTTAGAAGCTCAAAAGAAGATGGGCTTCTTTCTTTTCTTTTTCTTTTTTTTTTTTTTTTTACTTTTTTCATCTTGGTTTTAGACTTTCTTTGCCTGAACCAAAGGGACATGGGCCAGTAAAAGATAGGATCCCTCTCTCATATACCTCAATACAAAGCACATAACTGACTATGGGAAGAAACTGGAGAATTTCCAGCTGAGTAGATTGGGTAGTGATCCATGGAAGAGCTACATTGTGTTAGTTCTTGACCTAAGGATAGAACTTAGAAATGTAGATATGGGGGAAACTGAGCACACAAGAGTATTATTCACAAAGACAAGAAGGTTAGAAATTGAGATGCATCAATGGTGAATGACCAGTAGTTCCATTTGGGGAGAAGTCTTAATGAGAAAACAATGAATTTTTTTGTCATGAAGACAAGGTTGACAGCTGAATTGATTAATTCTTTTGTGAAGCCCAGGTCAAATTGTGAATGTGCTGATCAGTGGATTGTTTACAATCCAGTGAGGCACTGTTGCATTGCTTGTGGCTGAGCATGTTGAGAAAATGGAATTGAGTTTCTCCAGTGGTTTGTTTTGGATTTATTGTATTAATCTCTGTTACTTCCTGTGCCTTTTCTTTTTTTTTTAATTAAAAAAAATTTATCTTTATTGTATTTTTTAACATTACCTTTTAGTCCCTTGTACCCCCTCCTCCAGCAATCACCACACTGTTGTCCGTGTCCATGAGTCCTTTTTCCTTTTTGCTCAGTCCTTCCATGCCGTAACTCCACCCCCCCCCAGCTGTCATCCTGCCCTCCATCTGTGAGTCTGTCCCCATTTTCCTTGTCAGTTCATTTGTTCATTAGATTCCATCTAGCCTTTTCATGGCTCTGGTTTTGCACAGCATGCTAGAGGAAACAGGCCCCTTATAAATCACTTGATCAAGACTGTGCTTAATAGGAACTTGTAAAGGTACAGATATAAAAACAAAAGTTTTTCTGTAAAGAGAATGAGACCATGAATCAGCAACACTGCTTTTATTCTAGCACAGCGAGCATAAGGCAGGTAAAGGCGTGAAGTGCAGAAAAAGCACATAGAGAAAGTATAACAAACTGGATCAGGACAGAAAAATGCAGAAGAACTGAGAATTACTACAGAACACCACTGTTCAATGTTCATACTAACTGTATACAAAATATACTTTAGTAAACAAAATAATGTATGCAGTTCTCCTAGAAGGTAGGTGCTATCACTTTTTACCATATTTTTGTTCTATATCTAAATATCTGAACTAAATAACTTCTCTAGGTATAATTTATATATATATATTTATATAATTGTCCATATCTATATGAATTCATGGATTGTACCTAATTTAAAAAGTTAGCAGGACTACTTACAGAATGCAGTTTTCACAGTGTCTGCAGTACCATCATACCTCCTACCATTGTAAATGTGACACATATAATATGATTTTAACTGGAATGAATTAAAGTTAATTTTATGTAGAGAATAGAGGCATTTGTAGCATCTAAAAGCAGAATGAGAGATGAAAAACAAGGATTGGGAATAATTTTCTTATACTATAATGGCCTGAAATGTTGTTCAAATGTTCAAAGGCATTCGCAAGCTTAGTTACAGAAGAGAGGAGAGATTTGACTGTTACAAATTTACAGCCAGGGCCTGATCTTTGATATTTGATTCTCCTCAGTGACAGTCTGGTCTACAGGAACAGGGGAGGCTTTACCATTCAGAGTGGAGTACCAGGGTGCCAGGATCAAGGGCCATGACAAACAGGCATCTTACTATTGAATGATGAGTGTAAGAAAGAGTCATATCAGATGGGAGGGTGGGGATGAAGTCAGGACACAAAATACAAGTTCACTAAGTACCCGTGTGTCCTAGTTAATGGACTTGGGAAAAATGCGAACCAGGAAACATTCCAGTTTGCCCAAAGAGTCCCGGGTCATACTTGACTTGTCTTGTTTGTGTATTAATACATCCCTTAGATCCTTAAAAGTGTCTGGCTGGATGATAAATACATGGTCACCTTAATCAGAGAAAAATCTGCCTGCTGGAGCAAATCTAGAGCGAGTAAAATATTTGAATAACAGGGTCCTTCTCCAGCCATCTCCAGCCACCCACCTTCCTCTCCAGTATACCTTAAGACCCAGCTACACCCCACAGTATAGGAAAAGAAATAAGAAAGCCACAGAATCCCACCCGCTTTGGGAGCTTAGAACTCTCAAAGCGACTCTGCTCTTGTCAAAGCTTCACTGGGTTTTCAACTCACTTTTCAATTCTTCTGATTTCCCACAGCTCTGCTTCCCATCTGTGTTTCAGCCAGTCACACAGCTGGGGAGAAGTTAAAATAGAGATGCTGCAGTCATACTTAAAACTGGGAGCTCTGTAGATGCCTGGTGACATAGACCAGGGCCTCTGAGCCCAAAAAAGAACCAGAACACACACCTTCCTGCTCCAAAAGGTGTGAGGGGGGAGGAAGGCACTGGATGAAGTGGCAGTTCATCCCCTTTGACTTGGAAGTGGGATACACTGAATGGCAGAGCTGCAAAGGCAGAACGACATTGGGCTTCGAATTTAATAGTCTGAAAACCATCTGATCAGTGGAAAGAACATTGAAGAATCAACTTAGTTTAATACAAAAGGGAAAATTGCACTGAATCTCCATCCCAATTGATCTGCATTCCAATTTGTTCCCAAAAAGAGCTTTTTTAGAGGTTGGACGACATATGCACAAGAAGGAAAGAATGGATATCTGCATATCATATTCACATGATAGAGAACCATTTCTCAGAAGTTCTAAGTTGTTTTGTTTTTTAAATTAGAACAATTAATGTACATAATATAAAAGATTAAATCATATTTCAAAGCTTATACCAGAAAGCATCAGTTCCTCTCTTACTCCCCCTCCGAGTGCTATGCCTCCACTTCTCAGATTTTCCAGGAATCTACAGAATCAATCGCATTATCTGCCACTGTAATCCTCCCCAGTAGACACCTAAGTTACAGTTTCCTCCCATCTATGACATCAGCCCAGTTCATCTGTTCACTGTGTTTTTTTCCCCCAAAATGTGCTTCAATCTTTCATCTGTTGTCCTCTCTCTTTGTCTTTGAGTATAGTTTCAGTCTTCTAATATCAAGTTTTAGTCTTTTAATATCATTTTAACACGTTTCAAAAGAGATAAAATAGACACATTTGATAGTCTGTCATGTTTATCTGTAAGTCATGGTACATCATCCAAATAATGATTAAAGGGAAAGGTATTTTATGGAAGAGGGAGCCATCTCTGCGTTATCTGAAAGAGGGCAATACATACATAAGGGCAGGCACATTGGTTGCTTCTGCACGTGGCTGAGCAGAGAGGATGTTATCGAAGTGTGGGAGGCATCTGCGTAGGAGCCGGTGCTTGTCTGACTCCCATAGTCCTCTGATTCGGGCCTATCAGGGGCAAGCAGCCCAAAGGGACATCTGTAGCCCAGCATCTGGTTAGGACAACTTGCTTCTTACAGAGTCACCCAGATATGCCTTTGAAAGTGGCTTGTTGTCCTTGTAAACAACTTCAAAGGGCAATTCTCCACAGGGAATAGGTCAAGGGTCTCAAGAGTTTGTTTCCTACAACACACCAAGTTCTTCCAAATTCTTTTGTGATCCCCAATGCTATCCTTTAAAAAAGCTTCAATTATTATCTCTATAAATAGTGATTTAAAGGAAATATCAGAAAGAATGGGATTTAAAGAAGAAAGTGCCAAAGAATAACACCGTAGACCAGATGCGCTCTGGAGTCCTCGCCGCTACAAAGTTCCAGCCTGAACGCAGACATGGCGCTTCCCTTGTCATCCCAAAGGGATTCTATTTTTCGTCTGAGATTTGAAAAGACAGGTTCATAGTTTGCTGAACAGTATTCCCTTGCAAACCTAACCCTAACCGAAACTCACAAGAAAAAACTCTCATCAAGAAGAGTAAGGGGAAAATTTGACAAAGTGGCATTATATATTTTTAAATATATAGTAAATATAGTAAATAAAATTTCTAATGGTGATCAACTTCCAAAGGAACCCAGATAGATACATGATAAAAATGCAGTCTAGCACTTAATTCTTCTTAGTAAGTTTGTTCTGTCTTATTCACGATGCAGACTCCCCCACGAGATCCACGTTACATAGACTTGATCAGGGTTTTACTTGCTGAGCCATCCTTACTTAGCTTGAAACTAAATGAATTTTAAATTTTCACTCTCCTTTAAATTTCCTGTAGTCTTGATGAGATATGTATGCAACCACATGGCCTTTTAAACTGATTTTCCAAGTGCAGTTTTAAGTCCTGGTCTCCAGCCCACACACTGAGTCAGTGCTTTCTCAATGCGCTATCAAAAAGGCCTTTCCAGCATAGACCTGGCTCATGGGGAGATGCAGAGATGATTGTTGTCAACCTCTTTGGTGTAAAAGGACTGATGTTAAACTTCGTATCTATTTTTATACTGACACTGGGTTTTCAATTGTAGTGAACAAATATAAATGTCACATTATCTTAAATCCATTGTTGGCTAAATCATGGCTGAGGAATTGCCCTAATTACTGGCAACACCGACAATGAAATTTTGCAAAGCATCGTGCAAACGATTGTCAACATACAAAGAGTCCACCCTTTCCCTCTCTGTTCTCAGAATCATGCAGGAATGTTTCAAAACTTATGTTGAATAGACAGGAATGGCCAAAAGCAGAAGTGTATTAGTAGGTGTATAAAAATAACATAAATACAGGTGGTGTTCTAAATAAATTTATTCACGAACTAGATACATCACATCTGTAAACTGTTTTAGATTTTTTTCATTTGTTTTCTCCCCGAAGTGTAAAACTGTACCATACACTTTTGAGTGATAAGCTTTGTCTCTGTTGAGTATCAAAAGTATTATTCTTCCTTATTTCCATCATCTTCATTAATTTAGAGATGTCAATCATCTTTCTCCTTAGCTTTATCCTTTAAAAAATATAAGCCACTTACATTTATCATCTCTCTTACCACCCTCAATATATTATTTTTTCCTCCTTTATATAGCAGATTTACTTTGCAATAAGTAGAAAAGGAACAGGTTCTATTTTTCTTAACAATATTTGTGTTATTGAGCATATCAAAGCCTTTTATGTCAGGCAATCTATTTATTACACGTGGAGCTATGGGAGGCCAGGCAGGCACGCTGTTGTTTCTATGTTAGATATAAAGAGGCTACGGTAGGTTGCATGAGGTCATATTTTAACGTATTTCTGAGGAGGTCAGATAAGCAATGATCAAATTATCAGAAAAACAGTTGAGTATCATATGTTTCAAAATAGAGATCACAAGAACTGGGTCCACAGATTGAAATTGTTCAGTAGTATTATTACCAATTTAGGCAAGAATTACTGTGGTTAGAACCCAAAATGCATGCAGGAGGATAGGCTCAAACGTCCAAAGATTAGAATAAAACTTTTGACAGACAGATGAGTAAGAAAACAAATACACAAAAGTACAGGTTGTGGGGAAGGCAGGAGGCCCGTGACCATGACGGCATTGACCACGATTGCACATGGAGTAGAGTGGCTTGATTATGAACTAGCCTTTCTCTGGTGTTTAAGATGCCCCCAAATGTTCTCCAGTTGCATTTTAAAGAGGGTGCTGTTAGGTTAAGGCTTGAACATAAGGGTCACAAGGTCCTTCCACTTCCCAGCTTTTATGATTTCATGGTTTCCCATGTGAAACAGGTCACTGTGGGAGCAGAGGCTGGGGGCCCTCTCTTCCCTGGTTCGATGCCCCAGGTGTTCTGATATAATTGGTCTATTGTAGCCTGATCAGTGTGATGCTTTTGACTTTGAAATGTTTTTCTGAAATTGAGATTTAATTTATATACTATAAAAGTTGCCATTTTAAAGTATACAATTCAGTGCTTTTTAGTATTTTTACAAAGCTGTTCAACCATCAGCACTAAATCCAGAATATTTTTATCACCCTAAAAAGAAGCTCCCAAATAATTAAAATGTCATGTGTTATTACTTCCCTTCCCCCCAGATTCTGGCAACCACTGATCTACTTTATGTCTCTATAGATTTGCCAATTCTGGATAGTTCACTGGGTGATCAGAGGGTCCAAGTTTGCTTAGGGTTTTGAGGCAATCCTTGAAATGTGGGAGAAATCTACCTCCCTTAGCACCATAACAGCAATGCTAATTTCTACCCCCATCCCACATCCCTGTGGAGGACAATAATAATTACAAGAAATGGGTCAAATCCCCAGTAATCCAGCCAACCCTGGTTCTGTGTCCCAGGAATAAGAGCATATGCGTAAAAACGTCTTTATTATTCCTCTATATGCCCCCCTTTCACTGTCAGTCTCCTGCATCTTTGATCATTTAGGCATCAAGACAGTGCATCTATAACCTCCCAAGACCAATAGGGCTTTGTGGCATGAGACAAAGGTTAGAGATAAATGAAACATGAACTGAAATTTGATTTCCTCTCTGCTCCATTTCATTGGATTGGGATACAGTGAATCTAATCACAGATTGATCTTATTAAGGCTAATGACCTGATGATTAACAAGAGAAAGGCATCTGCGATCAAATTGCCTGTTTTAATTATTCTAAGGAGCTGAACCATCCACAGGCAGCAGTCTCTTGGATGAGGGTTTGCTTGCCTGCATCTGGTGCTGTATTGATTATGACTCTCTTGGTACCTAGCAGAGGAAATATACCCAAAAAGCTCAGATGTACTCAGTTTCTCACTACTCATTCAATAGGCAGTATGAGGCAGAGGTAAAGGGTTGATCCTGATATTTGTCACAAATTGCACTGAAATTGAGGTGTTACACAAGGCAGCTAAGAGGAGACAAAAGCAGGCTGGATAGGAGCTCTTTTGGCAGAAGGTAAGTGGAGACTGTTGTAAATCAGGGAAGCCAGATTGTAGCCCAGGAAAATAAAGATATAGAGGCCAGAATGTTTACTGATGACTCAAGCAAAGAATGTTTGATGTCTGGGCTGTTCTATGGCCAGGGACAATTAGGGACAATAAAAGACCTGATCTGACCTCATGCTGGTTAATCGGCCTCAGTTTAAAAGTGGAACAGTTTTAAATGATACATAATTTAAACATTTTATATTCATTTAAAACATACCAATGTATATTCATTTTCCCATCTTTGATGGTGAGCCAACATGCCCCCTTTTTAAAATAATCTGCCAAATGGAGTTGTATTTTTGCACAAAACATCCATAATGCATCGTTCATGCTTTGAAGTTTTGATACCTTTTTAAAGTGGAGCAAGGATTTAAGACATTTGTGATTTCAGAATAATAGATCTGTAATGCCAAATTGTTCATTTATCTTACCCACCCCTATCTGATAACAATTTGAGAGATGGGAGAGTTGAGACTTATCAATAACATTACCATTTTGAAACACACCCAACTTAGTTTAAAAGCTGACTCTCTCCTTATAATATTTTATCAGTTCATGTAACTTAAATAATATAATTACAAAATTATGTATTACTGGAATAATCTAGTTGAGGAGCCCACATCAGTGACTCTTGGAAAGTAGGTAGGGAGAACTGATTGCCGGGGGAGTGGAGAGTAATCTGGCCACCAGAATGAATTAGAGAGGAGGGAGGGACCGCTGGTTAACCTGGTAAGGGAGTTAAAGAGAAGGCTCTTTAAAAGTGTTCCTGTTGTAACAGCTTAAACAACCCAGTCAGTTATTCTTTCACATGCTTTGGGACCCATGGAGTGCCCATTCTGACAGGTTAAAAAATGGCCTATAAATACGAATTTCTTATAAGGGCTTTATTTCAAGAGCAGTAACTTGGGAATTCTGTAGATTTATAAACTCAGATCTGCATTTCTGTTTTTAAATGTGAATATGCAACAACATTCCAGCAATTCTTTTTCATCTATAGTTTAATAAAGGGCTGAGAGTCTTTATCTGTTATGTTTAAAAAATAAAGAACACTATTGGCCAAGGTATTTAGCCTTCCAATGCTTACACATGCATCCAGGAACTAGAAATGCCCTGTTAGCTGGTTCTAGCCACTGCGATAGTATCATTTCTGATTAGCATAGAAGTATCAGCAAACCAAGGATGAGCTAATATAATACAACCCATACTTGCAGTACCTAAATAAACTAGGAATGCTTTTCATAAAACTAAAGGAAAGTGTTTTTTATCACAACATGATCTTACAGAATAACAATATATAACTTGATCATGAAAAATACTGCAATGTTAGGCTATGACTAGACGGTAATAACATTGTCAGGTTGGTAACTCTGGAATGCTTCCCCAGTCTTGCTCCTAAATGTGAGATGACTCCGCCGTGTGCCCCTTCTCTCCATCTACCCAGCCAGGCTACCGTTCTCTGCCTGGAATTCTGTAAAGGCCTTGTAATGGCCTTTCCACAGTTTACTCTGTAACTCCTTACTGTAAGGAGTTACAGTTCTTTCTCTATACTATTCCAGGGTGAACATTTAAAAATACAACCCTAATTTTGCTACTGTTCATGAACAACTTCTCATTAATCCTGAAACAAAATTCAGAATGATTAACCTGGCTGACCTGCTTTTCCCCACCTTGTCCCACGTGCCGGCACACGCTCCTTGTCTGAGAAGTACAGGCCGCCTCTTAGTTTGCAAACCCACCATCCTCTTCTCTTCTGCAGACTTCCCCACATGCCAGTTCTCAGACCTGAAACAGTTTTTATCATGTCCCTCTATTTGCCACATGAGCTCAAACTCATGTCTCAACTTAAAGCCTTGGCTAACCTTAACCCTCCGCATTGAGGCCAGGTTCCTTTTGCACATTTGCAATTGTTCATTTAATTTAAGTTTGGCTTAGTGTATAGTTTCTCATCTGTCTTCTGCCCAGGACCAGGCTCCATGAGGCAAGAGTCTACCTCTTCTTTGCTCGGCCACTCACTGCCTTGTGTCCAATTTCCTGTGAAAACATCATTGTCTCTTAATCAAAATTGAACTGACTAAATCAGTTATGTTTATTGTTTACAAAATCATCTAGGGACTTTATTGTTTGTTTTTTAATTACTAGAGTTGAAAACTCTAACAGGATACTTGTCAATATTAAAACAGTAATTTCAAGACAATATGTAAAATACTTTTATAAGACTTTAAAAATGTTAAAGTAAAACCTCATTTCTGATTTCAACTACTAAAATGCACACACACGTATATTACATATAAATAAAATGATAAGTATGACAACCATTACTCTTAAACCCTACAGTTGAACAGTTACAACGTTCACTCTAAATCCTCAACAAATGCTAAATTTAAAATGATAACTTGTGGCTTATTACAAATTTTCACATATCAGTCTGTGCTCCAGAATTTACACGTTAAGAGGTGTTCATTCTATTTGGAAGCAAAAAGAATCAGGAGCCCAGGTTAGAATGATGCTATTCTCCTCATAGGCTATAAGGACAAGATTTTTGTCAGATTTAGGTCATTGCACTCTATTTAAGATGAATTCATATGATTAAATTGTTGCATTAATAAAAGTTCATAATTTATTTGCACTATAAATCATTGCTTAGAGATTTACCTGTTCCAAAGGGAGCCAACAGCCTGGTGAAGACATTACAGCTCATGGAAAGTAACTGAGTCATTTATCTTACACCTCCATACGTTTCTGAGAAATTTCTAAGCTGACAACTAGGGAGATCATCACGAACGTGGAGACCTGAGGAAGCAATCAGCTAGTGTCTCTTCACTAAGTAAATTTAGCAAAGGTGAGTTTCCCAGAAAATATGAATGTGACTATACATACTCCCAAAAAGGTAATGAGAAAAAAGAGGAGATTTTTATAATAAATGATACCATAACAAATAATCACATAATTCATATCCATAAGTTAAATGGAATGTCTCAAGCCCTGGGCAAACTTCGTTCTTCCATGGTGGATTGCCCAGGACACAGAATCTTCATGCAGGTTCACTGTTTTGAGGATCAGCTCTGAAGGAATTCTAAGAATTGTCACTGGCATCTATATTACCTAACATCATGGACAAAATTACATGGACAAAAATCCTAGAAGGCATGTAGAATTCAGAAGATTTTGGGGCAAAATCTTTGAGTTATTGACAATGTGTGCAGTAGTACTCATCAATAATCATGAGTCTACCTAGAAGGTCAACACCAGCTCTGTAAAATTAATAAATTGTGAAGATATTTCCCTACTATATTTTCTTAATAGAGCCTATACCAGTGGTACAGGCTAGCATAAATTCATCAAGATTATATACAGTTTGCTGTTATCAGAAAATATGTTGACTACTATATTATCTTTTTAGGGAATGAATTGCTCTTCATTCTCTCAGGATAGCAAAAAAATCTATGTGTTATTAAATATGCTTCTCAAGATATCATATATTTGCATATTTTAATCAATCACCTTTCTTTTAAAGTTTTTATAACATTTAAAATTATTTGTGTAGTAGTTTTTGTTTGTTTATTATTTGTGCTCTTGAGGATTCTCAGTGCACCTTAGAGAGTCTGGTTTGCAGGATTCCATATGTGCTGCCATATTCAAGACTATGTTATTTGTGGGATGAACAGGTAATAGAGCTTTGAGGATTATTTTAAAATTCATTGTAGTTTATAAGGCTTATACATAAAATAAAAAATCAAAAGGCATAAATTTTATAGTTATATACTAAGCTAACATTTATTCCAATTCTCTACTATAAAAGTAATTCGAGAATTTCAGTTTTTCCTGAAGTGACTCAAACTCTATATGGTCTTTCTTCTCTTAAAGATGAATAAATGTCTTATTAGAAATGTTATGAAAGTTGTTACCAGTTACTCCAGAAGTGGAGTTTTGGAGATGACTGGGCAGTAAGACTGGGCAGTTTATTCCTGGACATATTAATTCAGGGCAAACTCAGAAATGCTGAATCCCTAATATGATTACACACAGACCTAGCTAAAGCTATTCAAGACTCAAGCACGTTTATTCTAATATTTCCCCTATGCTAACTGACTTTCAATTATACCTGAAGGTTTCTCATATCTATGACTGGAGTATAAGATCGACTAGGAGCAAACGTGGAATCATGTTGATCTATTGGGATGACCTGTGACCCCACAAGTTACTTGATCCCCACAGTTAAATTTTTAGAAGCATACCCCTGGAGCCACCAGGGGTATTGTTACTTAGGCTACACTTCACATGGTCTCACCAGAGTCACAAAATAAAAGAAGCAATAATTCTTCTTTACCACAACTACTAAAATGAAGTTGTGTCATATTATGATACCAACTAGTAGAAGAGCCTTCCCAAATGGTACTTACCATGGTTAATTTCATGTGTTGACTTGACTGGGCTAAGGGATCCCCATATAGCTGGTAACTCAATATTTCTGGGTTTATCTTTCAGGATGTTTCTGGGACAGACTAGCATTTGAATTGGTGAGCCGAGTAAAGCAGATGACCCTCCCCAATGTGGGTTGCCATCATCCAATTATTTGAGTACCCAAATAGAACAAAAAGATGGAGGAACAGTGAATCAGCTCTCTTTCTGCTTCAGCTGAGATATCCATCTCCTCCTCCACTAGAATATTGGAGCTCTTGGTTCTTGAACTTTTGGGCTCAGATCAGGGCTTACATCAGGCCCCCAGTTCCCAGGTCTTTAGACTTAAACTTAACACCATAGGCTTTCCTGGTTCTCCAGGTTGCAGACTGCAGATTGTGGGATATCTTGGCTTCCATAATTGTGTAAGCAAATTACTATAATAAATATCCTCTTATCATCTATATCTATATAGAGGTTGTCAAAAGTAGTTTTACATTTGTTCATATGGAAAATACAAATTGATAAATAATAATACAAGCATAAAATGTGTTTTCATACTCATAACTGTAAACCTACTTTTGCTCACCCCTGTATCTATATCTATATCTATCATCTATATCTATCTATCTACATCATTTATATCTATATCTGTCTACATAGATATCCTATTGGTTCTATTTCTCTGGAGAACCCTGATTAATACATTATTCTCTCAGAGAGAAAAGATGGCATGAGTTTCACATAGCACTGACATCAGAGTTCCTGCAAATATATTGGTTCTACTGACTTCTTGTAGTTTAATGAAAGATGATGTTTGGCTGGATTGAGCTCATTACAATGTTTTGTTGTTATTATTGTTGTTGTTTTTGAAAAATGTCTGTGTCCTCGGTATCATGCCTATTTTTTTAATACTCTGTGACTCCATATTTTATTTTCTCTGAAATTTCAGGTATGAAAATAAAATAGAGAAAAGTTTAGCAGGGACAGCATGGGGAGCTTAAAGGCAGATGTTTATACATGAAACCGAACCAAAACAGGATAGTCATTCTGTAAGGAAGCACTTTGGGTTTCCCAGAACTGCAATTTCATTTTGAAATCAAAGTTGGATATCTGCAAAGAAAAGTAATTGCACTTAGCATTTTATCATAAATGGGGCTTTCCTGCATTATAGCAGGGAAAAAAAAAAAACACCAACAACAAAGAAAGTAGGAAGGGGAGACCCATTTAAAATGGTTTTAAAACTATTTTTATATTTTGAGGGACTCAGTATATGAGCCATTATAAATATTACTGATAAAAATGCTTTCTGGATTTCCATTAGATATTTTAGCTTTTATTTGAAGCTTGAATTAATTCAGGATGTGAGAACATTTTTGGATAATAGGCTAAGAGAACCTAGATAACTGTCAGAGCAACTCACAGAAGCATTAAGTTTAGGATATGAATGTATATTTATCTGAAGAGTCTTTGGGAGTCAAACAGCTTTGCCTCAGAGCTGGAAGCAGGGGCAAAATGTTTGGCTTAGGATCCTGGCAGGAAGAACATGCTTAGTGATACTAAAGATACTTGTTATCCTAGTGGGTAGACATATCATTTAGTTTTCTCATTGCCATTCTAACACAGACCCCCTATAACTTTGAGTAATCTCTGAATGAAAGGTTCATTATCATTTTCATTTCATTTAAAATAACTCAGAATTCAGAACATGTTTAGGAACACAGATACACGTAACAGTTTCCAGGATAATTCTATATTAAGTGGCTCCTCATCAAATTATTATTTTTTGCATCTGTCATTTTCATAATTGAATGCAGCCTCATTCATAGAAAACAGAAATGCAACCACAACATGTAAACAGACATTAAACATAGTTCTGAAGGAAGATCCAGACCCACCTCCTCTCTCCAGCTCAAGGGAGGGCTATAAAAACAAGTTGAGAACAATAAAACAGATTTCCATCTGTTAGGCAAGGGCATGACCCAACCTCCCCAACCCTGGCAACTGGAATGGACCAGGGCAAAGGGGACCCCAGGACCAGAGCTGCCAGGGGTCCCGGGGCTGGGGCCACTCAGTGTAACCTCCAAGACTTCATATGTACGCATGTGTGTGACCAATACAGAAGTTCACTGAAGACTGGAGAAAAACTTAGGAGCCAGGCCTGGGTCTTAGAGTGAGGCTGGGATGAGGGACATAGAGGGAAATGTCATATCCATTTCTTGAGCCCTTTCTTGTGATGGGTGCTGGGGCTCCTATGGCAGTGGAGGAGGTAGGATGGGCCGGGCTCTTTGTATTCTCCCCCCTTTCCCCCTGGACATTCTCAGGCAATGACAATGGCACTGATGGGCCACAGGATGGGGGGCGGTGGGTGGCAGGACTAAGTGCCTGGAAAGAAAAAGGAAGGAGAAGAGTGAGTTGCTTTTTCTTTCCAATTCTGGTGGTTGAAGGAGTAGGAAGATGACCTCTGAATTCAGCCCCTCATATCAAAGGCAGTTGATTAGAACTTTCTTACTTTGAAGGCACTTAATGGCCCTGGGGCAATATATTTTCCAACACTTTTGGTCAGGTCACAGTTTGTCTTCAGTTGCTTACTGACGTTAAATCCACATGCTATTTACTGGTAGGTGGTCCAAAGAACAACTGGACTCCCTTGAATGGGAACATTTCATCTTTGCTGCCTACTTGCAGAATTGATTTCTAATAGAGAAGTTAGTTACCCAAACCCTATCTGTTTCTGAATTTCAAATGAAATGCAACACACATTTTCTAGAGCCTTTTCAGATTCTTAGGTATGTAAATTAGATTAACAGAAAATATTCACCAAGAGTCTTAAACCCCTCCCTAATCAAAAATTTGGATTTATTCTTTTCTTTCCCAATTGATTGAAAAAAGCTACATGATTAAGAAACATGTACAAAAAATTAACAAGATACCAGACATAGACAGAGACATAAAAGAAGACATAATCCTTCACTTAAAGGAGTTTTTAATCTTGTAAAGAAGACTAACCCATTTACATTTTGATATATTAGCTATGCTGTATATAATATATAATAAGAACCACTAGTATTAGATTTGTAAACAGATTGCAGTAGAAAATCACTAAGGATCCACAGGTCACCCCAGTCAAATTCATGCCCTTATTATCATGTATGTTCCCAACCTGCCAACCTGGGCTGTAAAGTGTAGAAAAATGACCTAGAAAAAACATCAAGCTTCTTCCTTAAGCTTTGATTTAGTTTCAAGAGCCCAGTTTTCCATTTCCTTTCCTCTGATTCCTGTTGTGACCTGTCCCCCGTGGATTTCTAACATACAAGATGCTCCAAACTCACACACAATCTCTGTCATCCTCTATTTCCCACAAAATAACACAGAAAAGAAGTTTTAACATCATAATATTACTGTATTCCTGAAGGAAAAACAAAGAAAAATCAAAGAAAAAATTTTTGGTAATACCTTTGGTTATATAATCAAAATGTCCTACACCTAGAATGTCTAAGATGATAGGCATGCTACTCGCTTGTTTTTCGTTTAACAGACTCATAACGTGAAGGTATGTGTATGAATGCACCTTCTCAGTGAAACTGAAGGTCTGTTGGGAGAAGCCATTCTGCATTGTTCTTTTCTGGTTATCATTGGCCAGAGCAAAAATAGTTGGTTTTCATTCTTTAACTTAATTGAAAGCCACCTTTATGACACATAGGTGACGTTTTCTCTTAACAAACCAAGTATATCTTGCCTCAACTACTAAATTGCAAATTTCCTAAGGCAAGAACCATTTTTCAAATATGTTTGAATCTATCATAGTGATTCACACTGTTGAGAGAGCATCATCAGTGTCCAAAACATAATGATTCACTGTTGAACGAATGAAATGGTTTTGAGATTGACAGAATGATAGAGCACAAAATGTCTTAAATAACATTCAATCTAAGCTCTTTATTTTTTTAAATGGGGAGTGAGTCACAGAGACAATAAGTATTTCGTATAATTATACATATCCCACTTATGTCAGGTGTGGGAAGTATACAGGTCATATGCCCAAATGTTTCATTTACTTTTATTGAGTACTTATTCTAAACTGGGTACCTCCTTCGTGATATAACTGTATAAGAGGTAGAGAAAGTGATATGGACTGTCTCTATTGTTCTTGCTAACATGATCATTCACATAGATGCCAAATAGATGCAATATGCCTATTTATTTAAATCATCTAAATCCTTTCCTAATGGACCAATTTATTGACAATGTAACTTCAGAAAAATCTGCAAACTAATACTCCTGACATTTTCAATTAGGGAAGATATATTCTTTGTGCAAAACAATTGTAAAAGATGTAAAGAAAGAAAAAAGGTGATTGGAAACAAAATCTTGTACTAATGCAATCTTTTCCTTCAGATTCTTCTTTGATTTTACCATTTTTAGTTATTGATTCATTGTTCTTGCCAGTTTTCTAAACTGGTGGTTTCCAATTAAGAATGTCATTGACATTGTCACAAAGGTAATACACAAATAGTAAATATTATTAGGCATGAATAGCCCAGTACTATTCACAGAGATGACTTCGAGAGGTAACACAGACAGGTCACTGCAGACCTTCAGGAATGACTGACAGGCATAGCACCTGAATCCCTTCGGTGTTGGCAGTTAGGAGCCACGTGACCTTGGGTAAGCTACTTATCTCTTCTGAGCCCAGTGTCTTTATTTGCAAACAAAAGGAACTAAAATATGTGATCTCTAAAGCCCCATCTAGCATTAAATATTCACAATGATGGTCACTTACATGGATATTAAGTAGAAACAATTATGAAGTGTCTGCAGTTTCTACTAAGGACTATTAATAGTGAAAGTCCTATTTGCACAATGGCCCAGCAGTAATTTAGGATAAAAGCTCCAGCACTGTCCACCACAAAAATCAAAACCTGAGGAAGATGCTTCGAATGATGTGGTCATTGAATGGCATTCTGTTTTTTAGCTCTTTCTGTCAAACATATACTTTACAGAGTCTTGGTAGTCATTTTACTTAGTATATTTATGCTATGCATATATCATTTTTTTTTAATTTGGCAGGTTTTGTTTTGAAATTGCCAAGTTTCAGTTAAAAATATAAACGATATGTAGAACATTAAGATTTATATTTATCACACTGCTTAAAACATGGTTGGATAAGGAACACTCACTGTTTATAAGAGAAAGCTAAAGAGGTGATATGATTAAAGACATGGCAATAAAATGTGAAATCTCTTTCTTCAGTTTTGAATAATTTCTTTCTTAAACATGTGCAAAAATAAAAGTGTAAATAGTGTAACTTCTTTCAGGGCCAAGAACTACAGTGATATAATTTTTGTATCCACATGGAAAAATTAGTCCAGTATTGTAACACTATGGATGCCCAATTAATCATATTGAGAATGTGAGATACATACATGCACAGACACGGACATGTAATCTCACCTAGTTGCATTTCACATACACTGAATTACTAAGGACACTGTGGTGGGCCTTTGTATCTCTTTAGATTTTTATGTAATTGATGGTCTAGCTATTTTTTTCCATGAACCAATAGAAATGTTTCTATTCTAAATCTCCCCAAAGTATTAAGAGTTTTTACCCCCATAAGTCCATTGTCCAAATGTCCCTGGAAACAAGTGAGTTTCTTAATGTATGGGTTTCAAAAAGTCTTGATATAAATATAGAAGAACACTTATTTCCAATGGCTTATACAGTATCAGTATTCCTATTAATGCAGTTGCTTTTCCAATAGCTACATAAAACAGATAAAATAATAAAACATTTTTAAAAATATAAATTATTTAAGAACAAAGGAAAGTACTATAATGAAAATCTGTGTATTCCTGACCTAGGTTTTCAGCTATTAACATTTTCTATATTTAATTAGAACTGTAGAAAATATAAATAATTACATATACAGTTGAAGCCTACTTTGTACCTCTCCCCTTTCCCAATTCCTCCTTTTCTCCTCAACAGGTACCCCTATCAAAAACATACTATGAAAATTTATCATATTCTAAGTTCACTAAGTAAAATTCTACAGACCACATTCTTTGCTTAGATTAGAAATCAATAAAAAGTATAAATCACACATGTATGCAATAAGAATGCCTACTCTCATATTGACTGCAGAATTCTATATAAGTTAAATGGGTTTTCAAATCTTCTACAATTATATTACTTTTTGATCCAATACTTACTGATAGAGGAACATTAAAATGTCCTGCTCTACATGACTTTGGTTTTATATATTTTTCTGTATACTTCACGCCATTTGTCTTGAGTATTACAGACTAGAATTTTCAACCTTTTTAATGTTTTTATTACAAATTGACACTTTCACATCTTAATAATCCATTTTCTCCCAATAAGAGCTTCTTTTTCCCAGTATTAATACCAGTATATCTGCTTTAGGTTTGGTTACTTTTGCCTACTTTTGAAATAATCATTCTTTAATTTGCCACACTTCTCTACCCTTATGTCTCTTTTAAACCAAACAAATACAGGAAGTTAGTTTTGTTCTTTTATTCAGTATGATGTTACCAATTTACTTGCCGATTTGCGGACATGTATATCTATTTCCATTTATGTTAATTCCTGATACATTTATATTCATTTATTATATTATGCTTTTTGCTTTTTCTTTGTTTCTTTTCAACCTTATATTATATGCATTACTTTGAAATGCATTCTCCCCTTTTCCCTCTGCTACTTTTTAAGACTATTTTTTTAGAGCAGTTTTAGGTTTATAACAAGGTAGAGAATTATTTGTTTTATGTCTGTCATTTAATAGATATATTTATATTTTAACATAATTGTTTTAAAAGTATAGAGTTAAAGAAAATCTCTATTCTCCTCCAAAATACTGTAAGTTTTGAAATATTTTAACTCTGATTCCTTTTCTCCCATTTTATTTTTAATTGTTGTACAGTATTTTAGTTCTATCTTTATTTTTATATCATACAAATTATTATTTTCTCCTTCTTTTCATAGTTATTTTTCTCCTTGTTCCTCTCTATACGTTTATAACCTAACATATTAGATTGTGCTAAATCTTGGTTATGTTACTCATTCTGTTAAACTGTCTGCTGGCCTCTGTTCCACAGGCATATTTGCCAAATAGACCTTCCTTTTTTATACTCAACTAAAATTCTCTAATAAATACATCACCAGATTAGAGCCTCAAGCACAGTATTGAGCACATCTGAGGAAGAATAACAAACTATCTTATTAATTTTATAATCTCACTAGCCATATTACATCCATAACTATATTGTTATGCTTAGAAAACTAACGGAATCTTGAAGTAGTCCTCTTGGCACTAAGTCATATTTTCCTGTCCATTTTTAAAATCCAATTCCTGGCTGCTATTGAAAATGTGTTCTTCTCCTGTCTGAATAGTTAAACTTACCTTTTTATTTTTGGTAAATATGTTTGATTTAAAAGCCAAAACTGGCTTCAGAGATTGGAGGCGTCCAAGGAAATTACCTACCTGACCAGCAGTGTCCAAGATGTCCAAATAAGCTGGTTCATTGTCGATCCGGACTTGGGTCTTATAAGCATCTTCTGAAAAAAGAAACACAAGACAAAGTTTATATATAAATACAGTTAATGGAAAAGGCATGATTAATTTTTAATTTCATAAGAAAAAGATTCTTTCTAAATAGGTTACTAAGTCAGAGAATCAGATACTCTAGTCAAGTAGAGTACATAGAGTGAGAAGGATATGACCCAGGAAAATACAGGGAAGGGAATTTCTGGTTAAAGTGAAGTCAAGTGTATTTCTTCTTTATCAGGAGAACCTCATGATTTGAGGGGCCTTGGTTGTACTACCTAGAGAAATAAATCATGAAATAAATGTGTCAGTTTTTACTTAGTCATGCACCACAAATTTGTATCCTAACATTATCCTCAGTGACAAAAGACTAAAAGCTTTTTCTTAAGATCAGGAACAAAACAGGGATGCCTGCATTAACCATTTTTATTTAACATAGTACTGGAAGTTCCAGTCAGAGCAATATGGCAAGAAAAAATAAATAAAAGGCATCCAAATGGGAAAAGAAGGAGTCAAATTTTCTGTTTGCAGATAACATGATCTTACAAGTAGAAAGCTCAGAAGATTTCACAAAATATAAAATAAAATAAAATAGAACTTCTAAACAAGTTTAGCAAAGTCACAAGCTACAAAATCAACACACAAGAATCAGTTGTGTTTCTATACAATAATAATGAACAATAAGAAAAGAAAATTAAGAAAATAATTCCATTTGTGATAACTTCAAAAGGAATTAAATACTTAGGAATAAACTTTAACCAAGGAGGTGAAGATTTGTATACTGAAAACTTCACAAGTGTTAATGTGTTTATTTGTATACTTTGCCACATCTGTGTATTATTTAAATGAAAACTGCAAATATCTGGGTCTGAAGCTCTGCAGTGAGAGCCAAGAATCTTATTTTATCTATTTATTTCCTCACCAATGTCAATCCCATTCTATATATCTCAGCCTGTTTAAATACCTACAGTGAGTATACCATTATTTGTGAAACGTGTTGGGAACTTATCAGCCTTGAACTCACACACGTGTAGAGTCTGGCTGCAATCTTTATTTTGTTTTATTCACCATTTTTTAGTGTAAGTAAAGAGGAAAGTGACTCACCACAATAACACTGAGAACAGCATTGAATTTTGGCACAATTCAACAATTATTTATACCACTGATTTTGAAACACACATAAATAAATGATTCTTTCCACAACCTTTTGGTTTAGAAAGTAGTGATGATCAAACACAGGAGGCACTTTTTCAATGGACAAAACTGAGCACCCCCCAATTAGATTTCTGCTAGCTGCTGAAGAACACACACACACACACACACACACACACACACATTATCATGGTCTATACTCTCAAGGAACTGATATGATCGTGATGAAAGATATATATGTATATGCAGTGGGATGTTAAAATCCAAAAATATATAGGACACACAGCCCACCTTCCAGGAACTTTATTCCTTATGACTGTGCTCTAGAAGATGAAGTTGCGGGGAAACATTAAGTTGCAGGGAGGTCAATCTCTCGTGTTTTTAGCAACCCCCAGCCATTCTAAAACCATTCAGTGTATGGGCAACCATAAAGTCTTTCTATTTTTTATTCCACTGCTCTTTGTACTTTCACTGATCTTCCTCTCACAAAAGAAAAATCTTGTGGAATGACTTGCAATATCTTTTTGAGATGCATAGGGTTGTTTTTCAATTTCATAGGGAAATATGAACAGTTACTTTGAAAAGTGTGCTGTGACCGGAGGATCACATGTAAGTCTTTCAGATTTCATATTTGTTTACTTCAACTCACAGCCCCCCAAAAGAGGCGACTGAGGCCAGGAGCATGCTGAGTAATCCAGATGAGAACTTCTCTGTGTGATTATCTGAGCCCTAGATAAACCCAGCACATAAAACATATATCACATAAAAGCTTCTCCTGGGATTAGAAAACTCCTTCAAAGAGACTTCATGTGAATTGGCTGGAAATTAAGCCAGGCCCTCTATCCAAGATTTCTTTCTCTGTTTTAAAGAATAACCATCAGAGCACAGAACCCAGTGTTGTGAATCTAGGTCACCTGCCTGGCCTCCTTAGAAACTAATCCCTTTTATTTCCTCCCAGTAAACAATCTTCCCTTCTGTTTCCATCCATCCGCTCCCGTTGAGACCTCCCATACAGAAATGCAGTGACAGAAATACTCTCTACAATGCATGTAAACACTTCCCTGAAATTCAATCATCTGCTTATAGACCAACCCTGAAGTGAGCTCATTTATCTTTCCAAGCAAGAGGCCAAATGTACACAAAGTTTTATCAGGCAGAAATGGTAGCAACTGTTTACTGTATTGTTTGCACAGAAAAGCACAATGGAGCCACTCTCTAGAAGAAACTTGGAGGTATCTACCACCATAAAATTCGTTTGCAAACACTAATGTCTGATGTGAACAATTACATCTCTTAGGATGTGTCTTCTTCACTCTTCCTCTCCAGCAGCATCTTACCAGAAGAAATTATCGAATGCCTGTATTAAAGCCTTAAACCTGTCACTAAATATTGATGCTATGATTGGCCAGCCACTTGATCTTATTTATAAGGTGGAGACAGTAGTATGTTAGTCAATGCATAGGAGATCTATGAGGATCAACATGAGTGACAGGTATTATAGTGCTTTAAAAAACCCACTTCAAATTTAAGGCATATTATGTTGTGATTTTTTAAAAATATTGCTTCATATTAACCATGAAATTATATTGAAACTAAGTCACTTTGGCTATTTATATTTACTCATGTGGTGATGCTTTTTATCCAACAAGTAAATCAAAGAGGACTCGGCAGGATACGTTTATAATAATGATCAAAAACATAAAGTTTTTAATTACCCTGTTTTGCCATGTATAATGCACACAAATGTGGGTGCATGTTATACATGGCAAAATACAGTAATCAAAATCTTTAAGGTGTTCTGGAGAATTTACCCCAAATAATTTATTTAACTCCTTTGTAGAACAAACACATGTATTTAAAGAACATTAAAATAATTTACTTATAAATATGAAATTAGGGTAATTTAAAATCACAATATATAACCAAGAAAATATTAGGTGATCATTGAATTTTCACTAGATGACTTTTAAAAAATCTTAAGATAATTAAATACTTCTTATATGGCTTACCAGAATATCTGAAATATATGATAATTAGTATTACAGTGAAGATATATTTCTATAACTCTGAGCTAGTATATGTCTCTAAGATATTAATCATTGGTCTAATTTTTTAAAAGGACAATAAAAATATAAAGACTTGAATAATCTATAAGAACTTTTTTGAAAGTTGTCCCAATTTTTTTCTCCCCTTTATCCCCCTCCACCCTGTACCCCCTCACCCTCCAGCATACCCCCTTAGTTCATGTCCATGGGTTATTTGTAAAAAAATTACTTAAATAATCTTAATTGTATGCATGTTTGTGTGTGTGTATGTGTGTGTATGTGTGTGTGTGTTGTGTATAAAGCAGAAACATTTTAGAACACGCTGTCCTGGACACTTTCACTTGAACAAAAAGTTAAACTATCGCTAAATCAGCACTGATACAAGTCTAATGTATCGGTATATTTATCAATAATGATATCAATAGGTATTTAAGTATATAATCTGTTCTGCATACTCTGACAGGCACAGAGTCTACAATGTTGAAGAAGACAGAGTTGCTTTCTACCCCGAAGAGTTTATAATCTAGGGGAATACATAAAACTAAACAGGCTATTACAATGAGTACGGCATTAGTAGCTTTTGAAATGTGCTTTTTGCAATAAGATGTGGCCCTTTTCCATAACTGAGGGCACAAAGGAGGCACAACAAAGTCCACTTAAAGTTGGAGACTGGTGAATAGATAAAGATTTCACAGAAGTCTTACAAACAAACCTAGTGTACTCACAGAGCAGATTATTTTTGCTCTGAAATTTAGGAAACTACAGCACACTACAACGTAGATGAATTTTAGAAATAAATGTTGATAAAAAGAAGCTAAACCCCAAAACATATATTGTAGGTTTCCATTTATATAAATTTCAAAAAATAAATATCCAAACCAACCTATATTTATTGGCAAATACTTTTTTAACCAGGATGGAGAACTACTTTGTGATAAATCATTGCTTCCTATACTTTCTGTATTTGTGTTATATTTTTAGTATTTAAAAACATTTAAAAGGGGAATTTTCTTAATTACTCAATTATACAAAAGAAGAAACTACCAAGCTCCAGCTCTCTAATTGTTTATATTTTATACTAACACAATATTTTGCCCATAACTAATGTTTTCAATGACTTCTATTTCTTCCTCTAATCTATATCAAGTTTTACTCACATCATGACAAATTCCAGATATTCAGTGTTCATGTCAAGTAAATTTCAACAATGCTAATGAATATTGTGCATAGGAATGGAAAACAGAAAGATACCAAAGGACCCTCCTGCCCAAAATATCTTTCCCGTTAGTTTGGCATGGTGCCCCAAATTCCACACCTTCTGCTTTATTCTCTCTAGCTGAGATAAGCCATTTTATTTCCAGGAACTGCCTATTAAAATGCAATGAAACTATAGGAGAGGTAAAATATTAAGCTATTATCAGGCACAAACACCTTACTCTGAGATTACTTTTGCACAAAATTAGCTGTCTTGAGAGAAATGGAAAGCAGACCCGCAGGGGATGATCAGCAGAGATGATAAAAGCGGGACAGAGGGGAGGGGAGACACTGCTAACAGCTGTGGCCATAGAGACAGGGAGAGCACCAGGTGAAACAAAGGAGCTGCAGGTGACAGGAGAGCACCTGAGGACCAGAAAGGACCCCGGGTTTTGGCAACAGCCTGCTGAAGAGCAATGTATGCATGAGAGGAAATGGTCCTTGCTGCCTCCTCAAAACTGATAAAATGAAGTTGCTTTGTGCTGCAAGCTTGCTGAGCATGACTTTTTAACAACAGAACACTGTGTATATCTAGAGATAAATTTGACAAAGAGAAACATGATATCTAGAATTCTAGGCTAACCTTTTGTGAAGTCAGCTAATCCTTACTTTGTCAGATGGAGGAAGAAGGGAAGTATTTTCAGGGCCATGGGCTGGAGTGGTGGTTCACAATTTTTCCTGTACATAGAGATTTCCTGGGGGTCTTGTTAAACTGCACAGTCTGTTTCTATGGTCTGGGGCTGGGATTCTGTACTTCCAAGAAGCTCAGGTTGCACCCGTGCTACCTATAGCAACAGTACTACGCAGTGGTCATATGAGATGGTCCACACACGCAAATTTAATTTTCTGGTAGTCTCACTAATGCAGCAAACACAAATGGGAATTTAAATATGTCATTTAACTAAATTTATCTAAAATATTCTTTGAATGTGTAGGCAACATAGAAAAGCATTAATGTGATACTTTACATTCTTTTTCTTCTACTAAGTTTGTGGAAGCCACTGTGTTTTTGTGCTTACAGTATGTCTTAATGTGGGCAAGTCACATGCCAAGTGCGGCACAGCCTCGTGTGGCTCAGGGCGACTGTACTGGCCACAACAGGTCTGGACAGAGGGTCGGTTACTGCAAGTGTTGACTGTGTCTCCGTAGACTCAACACACATATAGGATGTTTTTTTCATGGCCCTCAGTGGCCTTCCTGAAATGAATGACCTACCAAGTTATATTGCAAACTGCTACTATCATTCTGGTAATAATGGCTCATAGTTCATTTCCTATACGAGTCAAGGTTCTCGAGGGAAACACAACCAATATTTGATAAAATATTAATTATACATTTAAATGGTATCTTTACATGTAAGATTGATTGATTGATTATAAGAAATTGGCTTACACGATTATGGAGGCTGGGAAGTTCTAAGGTCTGCAGTCGGCAACCAGGAGACCCAGGATAGCTAATGATATAATTTAAGGTTCAAGTGCCTGAGAAGACTCATGTCCTGCTGAATCAATCAGGCTGGCAAAGTTCCCTCTTACTCAGCCTTTTTATCCCACTCAGGTTCTTAACAGATTGGATGAGGAACTCCCTCATTAGGAAGGGCAATGTATGTCCTTCAGTCAGTCTACTATTAAATGTTCATCGTATCCAGAAACACCCTCACAGACATACCCAGAATAATATTTGACCCAATGTCTGGGTTTCCCATGGCCCAATCAAGTTGACACATAAAATTAACTATCATACTTCCCCATGAAGTCTTCCTCTGCCTGCCCAATGAGAAACTCTATCCCCTTCCTGTACTTTTGCACATGGCTCTATTAAAGCACTTTTACCATTCCATTTCAATTAACCTTTTCTTTGACCTCAGCTATTTGAAAGCATGGAGCATGTCTTATTCATCTTTGTGTGTGCATCTTCTAGCATTCTGACAAACACATAGTAAGTGGCCAATAAATTAGGTTTAACTTTCAGATTCTTTCAAATGGGCTAGCTTATGCAAGCCACACAGCACTTCGACTATAAATCAATACACCCAATTTAAATATGAAAAAAGAGAGAGTGATTAAATTTAACAAAGCTCACAAAACCAGTAAGAGGTGGTTTGGAGATGAAACTAGGTCTGTTACACAGGTTGTTTTTCAAAGATTAATCAAATGAGTAAAGAGGATTACTTTGAAGGTTAGGTGCTGTTGTTTAATTAAATGGAGTGAATACAAAACCCCAAATCTGGGTCACACTTAAATTAATACTTAGATATAAATAATAGCTGAATCTTCCATGAAACCACATTTAGTAAGAAGGGAAACGCAGAGTAGTGAACAATTCTTAAGTTTGTGGACATCTACTGTCTTCTAAGTCCTACATTCATTCCATGATTGACATAGAAGCGGCCACTCATTTTTCCAGCCTCCTTTGCAACAACATTACAGGCACAAGACCTAAGATTTACCAAGAAGATATATTTAATCAAGTCCCTGATTCAAAAGTGAACATATGAGGATCCCTGTGCCAGGGAATTTGAATTCCTAGGAGGATGACAAAGATGACAATCGCTGTTCCCAGTGGCAGCAATGGTGCCTTCACGGCTTGACTAGTGCAACTACAGTTTAATTTTGAACTGGTTCAGCATGGTGTCCTCAGAATTCACTTCTCTCTATCCACTGGAAGTTATGTGAACTATGGATGCCCTAGCTCTTACAATCTAGGGCACCTCCAAATTGTCCTGGGGCCATGACTGCCCACATCTCTTTTAAGGGGACTTGAGCTTGGCCACCGACCATGCTGGCTCTTCTAATGAGAATTTTTCCCAGACTTACCACTGACCCTCCCTTCTTTTTACAGACTTCTACACCACTCAAGATTTAGTTCTTCTTATCCACAGCAGCAGTTCTCATTTATAGTCTATGTGTCACCTCCAAACATCTGGTCGCCATTTACCTCTCCACCGTTCAGTGGGAACAGCCCGTGATGCAGTAGAGCAGAAGACAAGGGCACACAGCTGCTGATTGACATTGACAGCACATACTTTGTGCCTCCGTTTTCCTCTCCCTTCTCAGGCATGAAATGTGGACAGCATCAGCCACATCTGGATGACCGTCACAGCTGCGTGACTGGTGCCTGTCTCCCCTACTTGGTTAGGTGCTATCAGCAGGTAGTTCCAGGTGTGTGTCTCTCTTTCCTGTTTCCTTTCCTTCCTTCCTTCCCTCTTACATTCAATGTCACGGTTGAACTTTGGAAAGAAAGGAATATTTGAGAAGCCACACAAAATAAAAAGACCTAAAGTTCTTACTCATCTAAATGTTCACTTTGTTCCACACTTTTATGCCAGAGAGAAACAGCTGGTGATGTTAAATTTGTATCCCATTTACTCATTCAAAAATATTTTGAGCACCTTCTACATACTGTGTTCTAGGGCATAGTGTGAACAAAACAGACATCATCACTGCCCTCGCATATTTTTAACCTAAAGGAAGAGAACCTAAAAATAATAAAGGGGATAAATACTGAAGTACAGTTTTAAGTAAAGGTGTTCCCACCAACTCTTGTAAACATAGACAATGATTTCAAGAGATACTCAATTAATGAAGATGAAGAATGCCACCAACAGTGGATTTAAACCCATCTGAAGCTCACTGATATAGAACTATTTTTTCCATACTTCCCTGTACTGTGGGGAGACAGGGAGAATGAGAAGAAAAAAAATTCAGTGAAAGGCAATTGAAACTTAATTGTTCTTTAAATCTTCCAATGTATAATAAAATATAGCTTATAACAAGGCTCCTGACAGTTTCACCATAATACATTTTCCAAACTTCCTCCCACTTTCTGTTATGTATTCAATGTTCTAATGACACTGAACTATTTTGTGTCCCCTTAGTAAACCACGGGGCAAAAAGATGCCATGCCATTTTTTTTTTTGGCTAGGAAATGCCTTCTCCCACATGTCTGTCATGTAAAAAGCTAATCAAGGGGCAGAAACAATTCAGAAGGCATTCCTTCACATCAAAAGTAATTTTTAAAAATACCCAGATAATGTGAAAATGCTTTGGAATTTTAGTATTACCACCTTTTAGTAAAATCTCATCTTACTTTTCAAGGTTTGCCAGTATTTGTAATTGCCATTATTTTGGTAGCTATTCTAAGGTACTGGCCCAGTATCTCTCCTATTCTTATTATTCCATCATTTTTCAATTGTAATGAAATAAATTATCAGCTGCTTAGCAGCTTAAAACAATGTTGTTATGGACTGAATTGTGTTCTTCAAAATTCATATGTTGAAGTACCAATTCCCAAGGAAACTACTTAGAGACAGGGCCTTTGAGGGGTTAATTCAAGTTAAATGAGATCATAAGGGTGGGAACCCAATCCCGTAGGACTGGAGTCTTTATAGGAAAAGGAGGAGACATCAGAGTTCTCCCTTTTTGTGCACAGAAGAAAGGGCATGAGAGGACGTAGAGGGAAAGCAACCATCAGTAAGCCAGGAAGAGTGGCCTCATCAGATATAAACCCTGCTTTCACCTTGACCTTGGATTTCCTGCAACAAGTACCCTGAGAAAATAAATTTTGTTGTTTTTTTAATGATTGTATTTATTTATTTTTAGAGAGAGGTGAAGGGAATGAGAAGGAGAGGGAGAGTAACATCAATGTGTGGTTGCCTCTTGCACACCCCCTACTGGGGACCTGGCCTGCAACCCAGGCATGTGCCCTGACTGGGAGTCGAACTGGCAACCCCTTGATTCACAGGCTGGCACTCAATCCACTGATCCATACCAGCCAGGGTAAATTTTGTTGTTCAAGCCATCCAGTTACGGTAATCCAAATAGACTATTAGAAATGCCCATTTATTAATTCACAGTTTCTGTTGATCAGAAGTCTGAGTATGGCACATTTGAGTTCTCTTATAGTCTCACAGGGCTGAAATCAAGATGTGAGCAGGTCACGTTTTTATGTGCAACTTTGGATCTTTCTCCAAGTTAATTCAGGTCACTGGCAGGGTTCAGTTTCTTGCAATTATAAGACTATGGTCCCTATTCACATGCTGGCTGTTATCCAGAAGTCACTTTTAGTTCCTGGAGGTCACTCTCATAGCCTAACGATGTAGAGCTCTTGCAATATGGCCACTTACTCTTTCAAAACTAACGAGAGAATCTTTGACCTCTATACTTTGTTTTAAGTGTTCATTTTGTAAGGTCATTCCCATCAAGATAATCTCCCTTTTGATGAACATAAACTCAACTGATTAGAAACCTTAATTACATCTAGAAAATCCCTTCACCTTTGCCATATAATGTAAAATTTCATGGGAGTGACATTCCATCACCTTGTTATTAATTAGAAGCAAGTTATATGTCCCTCCCTCCTTCAAGGCAAGGAGATTACATATGGATGTAAGTCATTGCATATCATCTTAGAATTCTGCTTACTGTGAGAAACACAACTTCGTTCAGAGAGCACTGTTATCATATTTACCAGCCCCCTAGTACTCTCTTGCAGGTAGGGAATGAGCTATAACTCACTTATGTCAATTTCTTAGATGAGGCTTCCAGGAAGGCATTTTAAAAGGCAAGACTTGCCTTGCAGCTCTCCTTTGTCCTTTGCCGATCACCTTCCTATTTTCTGTCTTGAATGCAGATGTAATGTCTACATGTCCTGGAGCCTCTTTGTGACCATAAGTGTTATAACCACAAACAGAGAAAGTTGAAGTAGAATCCATAAAAATATTGGGCCCACAGGCTTTGCTTCACAGTCACAACTTCTGTGATACAGGTCACCAGATCTCTTGATATATGAGAACAGTTTTCCTTTTATGATCAAAGGCTATTTTATAAGTCTCCATGACTCATGTCTAAGTAAAATATAATGGGTAACACAATCAAGAGTAGCCTCCCTCTGCTCAGTGCTCAGAAATGATAGCGCACCCACCTTCCCACCACGGTGCAGTTCAAATAGTACAAAGAACATATTTTAAGTTTTCTTGTGCACTTTCCAAGGCTTTAGAGAAATAAAATTTTTTTTTACCAGATATTGAATATTCCTTCATGGGAGGGAGCAAGCATGATGTATGGTAGATGAGAGAAAGTAGGAAAAAAATTAAAAAGTAGGAATAATGACATAGAATTACTACATATAGAGTCTCACCAGTCCTCAACTGTTTACCACCAATGCTTGAGATAATTCTTTCTCATTTTATTCAGTCAGGTTTCTATGCCTGCTGTGATGAACTCTTCATGATCAAAACTAAAGAATATAAAATTTAATGATAAAAACAAGATATTTGCAAGTTAAATAGTTAAAGTTGATTTATAAAATTGGGGCAAAAACTGGCTAATATATAATAGAAAAATATTGCTGCTTTCTATTTATATATATGTACATATACATATATATATATGCAATTGCTTACAGAGTGACTATTTTAAATATCTACAATAAATTTTTTTGTCATCTCTGAGGTTAAAACGCCATATTTTTGAGACGATGAGATCATCTATCCGAATGAAATGATAGTGAGAAAACATTCAGTGGTAAACAAAGCACATCCACTTTCCATCACAGGGCTTCACACCATCACTCTAGCAAGTCCCATGTTGGCAGGGATGGCTTTGCCCAACTTTGTGCCAATGATATAAGATGAAACAGTGTTGTATTTCTCAAGAAGTTGAAGTTTGATTCTGGGAAGACGGTGGTGGCATAGATTTTAAATCTTTCTCAGTTCCCCCACAACCTAAATGACAAAGTATCCCATATATCCCCCAAACATACATGGCAATGGATGTATCATTATTCTACAGGTCCCACGTGGGTCAGCATCTGTGCAAGGGAAAACAGAGGTGAGTGACCTGAGGCCTGAGGGATCTGAGAACTCCACTACAACCAAGTGATACTTCCTCAGAAGGGCAGAAAGTCAACTGGAGACTACCAGCTGAAACTGAGCCAGATCTGCACATGTCAACAGCCAAAAGAGGGCAAGGGATCCTCAGTAACTGTGAAAGTGCTGGCATACAGCTCCCCAAATATTTCCAAAACTGAGTGGCTCTCTCCCATGAACAAGTTCACAGTGAGAAGAAACTTTAGGGAAAAAAATGTATTGAGCATGACAGCCTTAACAGAGACAAAAGAAAAGAAGGTTTAGATAAAAGTGAGGGAAAAGAACAAAAAAACAGAAGCTCCAAAAATAAGCCTTGAACAAAAAGTTGTGCTTTAGAGTTGTAAAGTTTGAAAAAACTATCCTAAATGGTACTTCTTTCGAAGATTTCAGAAAAATCACTTTCATGTAAAAATGTATAGAAGGATTGAAGCCAATTTCTATACAAATGTAAAGCAAAAAATAAATGCATAAGGAGAAAGTAACGTCCCTATAGACCAAAAAAAACAGTATGCTAGAAAGATAGTCCATATTTGGAAATATTACTAAATATGTTTAGATGATTTACAATGTACTAAAAATAATACAAGATATTAAATAGCTAATTAGAACTAGAACTCAGAAGTAACATGATAGAACTTAGGAGAGAACACATTATGTCAGAAATATAAAATTAGAGAAAAAATGCAGAGTAAATACACACAATGCCTTAAAAGCAGTGTAAAATAAAGCAAAAAATAAAGAAAAAAATTATTTTTGGTTCACAATAGTATGGATGGAGCTGAATAGCATTTTCTAAGTGAAATAAGCCAGGCAGCGAAAGATAAATACCATATGATCTCACGTATAAGTGGAATCTGTTAAACAAAACAAACAAAGGAGCAAAATAGAGTCAGGGACATGGAAATAAGGAACAAACTGACAGTGACTAGAGAGGGGGGGCAGGGGAATAATAGGGGAAAGACGGGGAAAGTTCTAGTCAAGGAGCGCGTATAAAAAGGCCCTTGAACATGATTGACAGGGTGGGGACTGACTGTGGGAGTCGGGGGTGGGCAGGGCAGGGGAGAGTAACGGGAAGAACTGGGACAACTAATTGAACAACAATAAAAAAATTAAAAAATAGAATAAATAAAGAAAATGAAGATAAAAAGATTTAAGACAAGTACAAATATATAAGACAGATATAAAAATTCCAAAATAATTATAATGGTAACCTCCAAAAAAAGGAGAGCAAAGCATGAGAAGAGAGAGAATGTTAAAAACTATAATTCAAGATGTCCTGAAATTTAAGAAAATAGATTTGAAATTACATATTAAAATGACAGATTGTGTACCTTGGGTAATCACCCAGAATCACCATCACCAACACAAACCTCATAAAATCAATGGACTTTATTTTTTAAAAAAAGTTCTTGAGACATGCAGGTGAAAAGAAGAATAAAATAATGAAAAGGAAATTCGGTTGTCTTCATACTTTTTAATAGCAAAACAACAGAGTAATATACTTTAGGTAATTATGAAAATGTGAACCAAGGGTTTTATATCCTGAAAACGAATTTTCAAGTATAAAGGCAACAGACAAACTACCATCCACATGCAAAAACGTAGGAATATTGTTTTAATAAGCTTTATCTTTACACTAAAGAAGGAACTGCGGAGACATTGGCATATAATCTGGTAAGCATTGCCTCTGTATTATATTTACATGCAGCATTGAAACTATGTAGGGACCATGTGTAATGATTACCTGCTCTGATGACAGTAATATACTACAACTGCAAAAATATGTGTGAAGAGAATGGGGCCAACATATGCAAAATTTTATTTTGAACTTTTAGTAACTGTATTTCCCAGCTCCATCCACTGAAAACATCTAGGAACATTGATCACTTGGTAGTAATAACTATTCCTGGCACACAGAATTTGGTGTGACATAACCATTTTGCAATAAAATAAACCAGGACTCCTTAGAGAAATGGCTGCGTCCAGTCCTGTGCTGGGAAATGAGCAACAGAACCCTAGAACATTGTGCTGTATCAGAGAGAAGAAAGACACTAACTAAGGCTGAAGGTGTGTTCAGAGGACTCAGGAGTCCCCTTGAAAAGACAAAAGAGATGGTGCAACATAAACAGCACTAAGAACAATGACTGCAATGAAATAAAGCCCATCAAATGGGTTGGAATCCAAAAATTAATAATTATATAAAATATAAATGGTCACTTTGGAGGATGCTAGAGTATCAACTTATTATTTTAAAAACTGGTAACAAAAGGGAAAGATTCAAGTAAATATTTTGCCATTCCTATTTTGCCATTCCTGGGTAAACAAATAGCATTTGACAGAATATTCACATTATAAAACATTCCAAATAATAAGTAAAGTAGAAATGATAGAGTTGAACTATCACCATTTGGAAACACTTACTGAATTAAGGATCTGATATTTTAGCACCAGTGGCTGTTAACAGCACACACAGAGACAGCCAGATATCACGTGTCTTTGGATCATATGTGCATACCACATATGAAGTTGATCTCCCACAAAATATCAAACCCGAATATAATTAAACCTTTGGAGCCAACTACAAATATTAGGAAGTTCAGAGAGGAGACTAATGAACTAAACTACACAATGTGTAACACCAGAGGACAATTATTATATGTTTTTTTTAAAGCAATGTATTGCTTGGAAACAAAGTGATAGAGGGGAGATGTATGTGTGTGTGTGTGTACATATATATATAATATAGCAGGTATATATACATAAATTTTATACATATACAATTATATATATTTATATCTACATATACAGATACAACATATATTTGGAGAGTTTGGGTAAGACAGGACTAAATGTCCAAACTACAGTGAATTGGATGATAATATAAAGATAATTTAGAAAAAAGTTTCATAAATGATAAACAGAGATTACTTGTAGTGGAGAGGGCGCAAGGAGAGCTTTTGAGGTGCGTGTCAAAGTTTAATCCTTTTTAGGAGTCATTCTTTTAATAATGTATTAAGCTGTACCATATTTTATGCTGTCTCAATAAACAAATGCAAAGTAAAAAGATAAAAGAAGCTAAAATTGGATATGCCATTTATCTAGATCATTTGATTATGAAATAAACCTTATTTTACCATTCAGTATCAACCCCCTGAGCATATCTTATATTTCCACCAGCTATGAGAAACAAAGTTTGGGCAATGTTGTATAAATCTCTCTCCTTGTAGTTAGGAAAAAATATTTATAAAAAGGCAGTAATATCACCTTAATAAATGATTTACTCTTTTAAACAAATGGCATTAATGTATTTTTATTACAACAAATATATAAAGCAAAGGATTCACAAAATCCTATGTCCTCTCTGTGGAAACTTGAGGAGTCTGTGGTCCCTGTGGAGCTTGCTTTCCTAATTGGCTACAAAATATAGGCATTATATCCATCCCATTAAAGTTTTGTGGGGATTAAATAAGATATTAAATTAAAAACATAAAAGAAGCAACACAAAGCATTACTGTATTCATAGGAAATGTACCAAACTTCCACAATTCCAAATAATCTTCAAATGTTAAAAATTTTAAATATTTAATATTTGTTCCAAAATATGAATTAGATAGGAATGCCAGAAAAGAATCTCAAATTGGTCTAAATCTAATCTCAGACATTCAAATTCCCCATGTGTAACTGGTAAAAATTTTGGTTAAAAAAAGTTAACAAGTTTTTAGAAAATGTAATGTTATTGCTGTTTTAACAGAATGAAAATAAATGCAAGAAAATGTCAGCTAGATTTTGTAGTAAGTCCATCTGACTGATTATATGAATAGGTCACTTAAGACAAAATGGCCCAAATGGAATTTGTACTTAAAGGAGGGGTGGGATTGAGGGTGGGAGGTGGGCATGGGTAGGGCAGGGGAAAGTGGTGGTGGGAAAATGGAGACAACTGTATTTGAACTTCAATAAAAAAAGTAAAAAAATAAATAAATGAAATAAAAGTAAAAATAAAATTAAAACAAATTTTTCTTGGGTACTCTCATGCCATCTATGCAGGGATGGGAAAAAGCCGACTTCCTTTAAATAGTTAAAATGTTTCCGCTTTCAACATGAGCTTCAACAGGAAAAGTGACGTGTCAGAAAACAGAAAGCTGGTCATTGCTGGCGTTTAGGGACTTTAGGTCACTGGAATATTCTCATAACCCTTCCCCACTTCTTTGAACAATTTGAATATTTCCACGGTCTTATTAAAGACAATTTCAGAATGCTTCTCTGCATCACTGGGTTCCATTTTAACCAGACTAAATTTTATGGAAATTGATGTTTAATTCTAAAGCACGTTCCGCCCACCATCGTATTCCAATTAAAGCGTGACACTGACACATCTCGTGCCCCTGCCTAATGCAGTGTTAAGAATCCACACGATTTCCCTTGCTGGTATCTCTCCAAACCAGGAAGTCACTTTCACCTTTAATTTGCATGATGCATTCATTTTCAGATTAGTCACGTGATTAATGAGCACCTTGGAAATTGTCCAGTTTCACCCACTCTGTCACGTTGGCCTTATTCCCACCACCAGACTCAATTATCTCTCCCAGCTGTTGCCAAGTGGTTCCATGCTGTATACATTATGCTAGTTCATTTGTTCCAGAAACAACCATATCCACTGCAATTGAGAAACTGTTTTCCATTTGTGAGTATAATTAATTGTTAAAATGTACATCAACAAATATTTCCCCTTACTAGTCAGACCAAACCTTTCAACTAATCAATATTGAGTACTTGTCACCCTGCAAACTTGTACTCCACAACCTGCATCCCTAGTCTCTGAAGAAAACACTGCAGATTTGTAGGGAACTCCTCATAACGAGCAATTGCTGTTGAACTTGAATTAGCCGTTAGTCTTCTGATAGAAGAGAGTTAATGTAAAAATGACTTTATAATGAGGAAATTGAAGAGGTACCTTATTGTGTTCTCACCATTATATTTTATTCTTTTTTTCTGCCTCTCACAACTTGATTGAACTTTGCAAATTTTTATTCCTTGAACATTCAGGCATAATGTGAAAATTAAGCTCTGTTTTTTCTGCCTTTCATATCATCTCAATTTAATTGACAATTTTTTCAGCTCATGCATAATCCTAAAACTATTTCATTTCCTCTGCAGCAATTTGTTCTGGTTGGAGTCATTAATAATAATTACAAACTCTTGAAAAGCAAATAAAAGTGTTTCTTTAAAAAAATGGATAGAATTTCAATGGAAGTCCCAGGCTGCATTTCTGTTTCAAAGGAAGAATGGTCATTGGCCATCTTGGTTCTGTATATTTGTGGGTACACTACCAGTTTAATTGAAGAAATTTATATGTTTTTTATTTCAAAATGCGCCCACATGCATACATACCAGAGCTCCAGGTTGTGCTTAAGTTTTACAGGAATGAAATAGAAAATAAATGCAGGGGTAACTGTGCTGTCATTGGAACATTTCCTCATGTTCAACTGGACATAAATTGGTGAGAAAGATGGGAGAACACTCAATTGCTTTGCAAGCAATTGTGGCCCCAAGATACAACTCAGAGAGAGACAAATGCCTTGTTCCTGTAATACACAATGAAACAATATATGTTCAAGAAAAATAGCAAATATTAATAAGTATTATGCAGAAAATTTTATAAAGATAGAGGGATAGATTCTAAAGAGAAGATATTTAAGATGATAATTGAATAACAAAAAAGACCCAGCCAAGGAGAAGAGTCTTTGGGTAGATGAAACAACTCATGGGTAAAGGTACCAGGGTAGCATCAAGCTTGGTGTGTTCAAAACATAGCATAAAGTTGATGTTGACTACAGAATAATGGGCAAAGGGTAGAGTGGGGCAGGTGCAGCATGAGATCAGAGAGGTCGGCAAGAGTCCCACAAAACAACCGAAGGTGCCAGCCAGTGTCTTACTTTAGTGCCATACAAAGCAAGAGACAGATAAGTCCCTCAGGCTGCTGGATGAGAGAGGGACCAGAGTGGGATAAGAAAAGAACTGGGGATGGGGAGGGGCAAATTGTAATGTCTGGAATATATTGCATAACTTTCCCCCATTTCTTATTTTATTGTATCTCGAACGAATTTAGACTGAGGAAATTAGGTAAAGAGAAATAAAATAAATTAAAATCAGGAAAGAGGAGTTTTTAATCCTGAAAATGAACCATGCCTAGGCCTAATGAAGAAATTTACATTAAACTCCACAGACATGTATTTGTTCTTTTTATCTGTTTACTCTGTCCAAACACATAAACACTTCCCCTTCTCCACCACTAATCCTAAAGTTATTTAGGGGTCAGCTCCAGTATTATGTGTCTAGTGCTTTCTCGAGCCTTTTCTAACTCAGAGGGATCATTTTGGCTTTCTGAAATTCTAGAAAAATTATATATTATGGATGTCCTTTCCTTGCAATGTTCAATAGTGTTGATTCACATACCTTTTAATATACTTTTGTATTTTAATAGGGAACATCAATATTTTGATAGCAAATGAAAGACTGTATAAGTTATAGATGGTTTAGGGTCCAATGGGCTTTCTGGTATCCCAGAAATCACTTCAGTGGGTAACCGCCTATTCTCCCTCTGTCTGTGCTCAACTCAGTCTGTACCCAGGACAGCGTTAGGAAGAGCTCAGCTATGAGCAACACCAATTGTACTGGGGTTAATATTAAAATGTAAGGATTTTCGATGCTCATCACATTTCTCTTTTTTATATGGTGTGGTCTAGAAATGTACATTACTGTAGACTGAACATTATTGTATAAAGGTCAAGACTATTTGATTACAATTTACTGGATTGCAAAGCAATGGAAAAACATCTTATCACCTTTAGATAGTTCTTTTTCTTTCTCTTATTCTCTTTGCTTCTATAAATCAAAATCATAGTATATTTTAAATGGGAAAACTATTATCTATATGTGACCTCTTCAGAGCTGCATTTTAAACTTCAATTGATATACAATAGAGCCGTCTTGTTTAGAAGATAGTAGAGATCATTTACTCTGGAAGATTTGTATACTATACTTCTGAGGACCTACAGGAAAATAATAAATTTTCAGATTTCAGTTAAATTTATAGAAATCCTAGTATCTTTATTCTTCCCATTCCTGACATTTAGATTATTATTCCTCAAAAAAGTATTATTATTGGCTTTACTTTTTATACTCCATTTCCCAGGGATAAGTTAGATAAATATATTTATTATGTATTAGTTTATATATAGACAAAAGTTAGCATATATTTACATGGTATAATATATACTAAAGTAATTTTTAGATCAGGACTTTTGATAGTTTACAATGTCAAGTTGTTACAGGGTGCAGCCAAGAGGGGGGCCCCAAATAGGGATTTGGAGTGGGGCCCAGAACTCAGGGTGTCCAGGAAATATTAATATGTCCTCACCCCCCACCCCCCACAGGTGTGGGTTGGGGGAAGGGACAAATGGAGCAGGGCCATTGAGAGCTGTTTTGCATAGCAACAGCTTTGCAGCTAACTTTTGGGGTGGTCATTTAACATATCTATAACCTTTAACTGGTTACATAGATGTGTTAAATAGCTGTGGCCCTGCTCTGAGTCAGGGGAATGGCAGTAACTTCCCCACCAAGACATAACTGGGGGAAGGTCCCCCAAGTTACAGCGCCTACATGAGAGCTTGGAGAAGATTGGCTCCATGACATGGGGCCACGCCTGCCCAGACTCACGATGGTAGCCCAGTAAAGCTGGAAGGATGTGGGGCCACACAGCATGTGTAGCCAATTGTGGGAAGAGTCAGAAATGGGGCTGCAGAGGAAGACTGGTGTGAGGATTTAAACCGAGAAGCAGCAGCTATTGCAGGGGGAACCATGTGGCTTTGCCAGAGTGGGGACCCCCGCAGCGTTAGAAGGGGGAGCCATCACCCGGTTTTAGCAGAGGTCCCAGCAACACAGCTGATGGTGCTGGGAACCGAGGGAGGCCTACCAGCTGAGATGGATTGCTGGGAAGAACCGGGGCTGCCTGAGCCATGGACTTCTATTTCTTTCCCTGAGATTCGGTACCCCAGACTGGGCAAAGGGGGAAGGAAGGACTGTGTGTGTTTATGGGTTTTTTTAAGGGACTTTGGGATATTGAGGAAGACATTAAGTCACTACTTTAAGTCTGTACAGCATTAAATAAACATTTCCTTTCCTTTTCACAAATCTCTGGCATTGAGATGCATTTCCTATAAGGCGGTAGACATAACGAACCTGGGGGGCTCCTTCTGGTAATAGTATATCGGCCTTTGGCCCCCCTTGTGTTCTGTAACAAAGTCATGTATGTCATCTGAATCGGTCCTCATTACACCCCCACATTTTGATAAGACAGATATTAATCAACTTTTGTAATTGAAGAAACTCTGGTCCCAGAAGTATAAGTAACCTGCTCAAAACACACTGTTCTAAAAAAAATTCATCACATGAAGGTGCTACACACTAACCTCAGGATTATTGACTTACAAACATTTGAGTTCTGGCACATAAGCTCCAATGTTAGTTGAATGTAAGCCACACAAAAGGGGGAAAAAGCACTAGCACACTTAGTTTTTGGTATGAAATGCACTCCTCCAAACTGATCCTCTAGTTCACCCCCTAGTCCCACAATTCAAGCCCTTTCATTAAGAGTGAGCCTGTCCAGTGTGTGCATGTGTACTATACACAATGCACCCATGTTTCCAAAGGCTGCAACATCACTACAATGATGGCTATTCAACGTGATGACTTTGAAGGAAGCAATCTTACTTGAATGCATGATTCTGGTACTTTTGTTACAAACTGTCACACTATTGTGTGATCAACCACAGTGGTTGCTTGGTTGGTTTGTAAAGCAAATAGACTCTGAGATATACCTAGCCAGCTAACGTGCATGTGCATCATGAGCACAAACCTGTATCAATCATTTTCATTCTCCCAGTGATTTTTAGTAATACAGTGTCTGGGGGTCAGGGCTAAGAATTACTGCCCTTGCAGTTTCTTATTCTTACTGATGGAATGTTAAACTTCCATTATCCATTGACAAAATTTATTTTTCCTAGTGTTTGCAGATGAACTCAGAAAAGGAAAGTACAACTCTACAGAAGAACATGTGATTATTTGGGGCCAAGACAGTGAGGATATTTTCAATATACTGCCAAAATTTTTGAAACATTCCTGTAACATAACTTTTATTCTGTATTATCTGGACCCAAAGCATTAGGCTTTTTTACTTATTCCCTCTTTCACCTTTATTGATTTATTGCTTCCTTTCAGAGCTATTACTTTGGTAACATAAGAGTGACCATGTCTGTGATCTATTATTCTACTGAAATTGTTGATATATAGTTCCCAAGACTTGAAAACTAGAAAAATAAATGTATTAAAATTGTGGATGAATAACAAAAGGGTAAACTGACTTTGACAAGAGACCCTAAGATTCTTTCTTTTGAATACTTTTTTAGTCTTTTTTAGTTTCTTCATATTCATCAGCTCTAGGCTGGGTATATGAAATGCTGCCATATCTGAGTCATTAAGCTTCTTCTCATGACTAAATATAAAATATCTAAATTCATTCATCAGATACAAATTGAGTTTCTTTAAAGTTCCATTACTGGGAAAGGCACTGGGATTTTCAATGCAAAGATGTTCATGAAACCACCCTGGCTGGTGTGGCTCAGTGAGTTGAGTGCCAGCCTGCAATCCAAAATGTCACTGGTTCTATTCCCAGTTGGGGCACATGCCTGGGTTGCAGGCCAGGTCTCCAGTTGGGAGTAGTGAGAGGCAACAGATTGGTGTTTCTCTCACACATCAATGTTTCTCTTCCTCTTTCTCCCTCCCTTCCTCTCTGTCTAAAAAAATAAGTAAAATCTTTAAAAAAAGATGTTCATGAAATCAATAATCATGTTCATGAAGACAGGGTGACTCATGTTTGAAGGGAGTGTCAGGAAACCTATCCTTGAAGAGGTAACACATTCAATGAGTTATGAAGTAAGAATAGATGTACCTAAGCAAAGCAGCGAAATGGAGGCAGAAGCAGAGGTAGAGCAAGGCATAAGAACCTACTTTAAACTTATAGATCACTTTGTGAAGGAGCGCTGTGGGTGGAGGAAAGGCATTGAGATTTAGTACAGAAGGAAAGATAGTATTGCTTCAGGGCAGAGAGACAAAGGAGAGAGTGGCTCCTTGTTAGGCTTGAAAGGTTGACAAAGAGCAGCCCAGGTATAGCTTAGTAGGGTATATGAATTTCTTTCTCCTAAATGCCAAGGAAAGTCATTGCAAGGACCTGAATGTTCATGCCCACCTTCAAATTCATATGTTGAAACCCTGACCCCAATGTGATGGCATTTAGAAATGAGAATTTTTGGAAGTAATTAGGTCATGAGGGTGGAGCCCTCATGAATAGAATTAGTGCCCTTATAAGAAGGCACCAGGGAACTAGTTACCTGTCTTTCCACAATGTGAGAACACAGCCAAAAAAGGTCATATGTAAATTAGGAGGAGGCCATTGACCATGAACCTGAACATGCCGCATCCTGATCTCAGACATTCAGAACCAAGAAATGTGAGAAGTAAGCATTTGTCATTTAAAACCACCTCATTCGTGGTAATTTTTTCCAGCAGCCCCAAATACTCTAGAGACATTCATTTTAAGATGAAATGTGTACCAGTCTGCCCCAAACATTTAGAAATAATTAAAAACAGTAAACAGGTTTCTAAGAATATAATAAATAAGCCCCTAACTTTGCCAGAAAGAGACCCTCAGTGAATGAAAACTTTGAGTAATACCTGAAGAAAAAGACAAAGGAGAATTGGGAATAAAAGTCAAAAATATCAAGGTAAGTAGAAAACACAAAATAGGATAGCAGGAATGAGTCCAAATATACCACTAAACAAAAAAAGATATGAATTGGACTGAAAAATGAATTAGACTAATCTAGTAAGAAGAATAATGATCTGATTAAGTGAAGGAAATTCTCATGTATGTTACTTAAAAAATACTTTATTGATTTATTTTTAGAGACAGGAGAAAGGAAGGAGAAAGAGAGGATGAGAAACATCAATAGAGGGTTACCTCTCTCATGCCCCATACTGGGGACCAGGCCCACAATCCAAGCATGTCCCCTGACTAGGAATTGAACTGGCAATGCTTTGGTTTGCAGACCCTTGCTCAATCCACTGAGCTACATCAGCCAGGACATGTTACTTATATAGATAATAATAAAACTTTCAATAATCTGCACAGTGTCATAAACTAGATAAACAAAAATTAATGATTTTTATAGCTATGTGAGATAACATGAATACATTTCATAAACATAATGTCAAATGTAAGGGACCAGATACAGAATAATATAGACTGAACAATTCCATTTGCATAAGTATTAGAAAATGGTCTGAACTATGATACATGTTTAGGTATGTTTTTTAAGTTTTAAAGCTATTAAGAAAAGTGAGGGACATTTGGGGTCCTAGAGAGTGCAGTCTTTGCTGGGTGGCATGGGGTGCTTCTGGGGTGCTGACAATATACCCGGTTTAGCTGTGTGGCAATTGTATGAGTGGTTACTGTGTGGTAATTAATGAGCAGTGCTTTACATTTTGTACACATTCTGTATATAATATTTTATTATTTTAAAAGTTTACAATAACCAAAAATATGACATATAATATTCTATTCACTTGGCAAAGGATTTTTAATGTAAATATTAAGTGTTAGGCAAGCCATAAAAATTATAAACTATCATTTACTGTCATGGAATTTTGTGCCTTCTCAGAGGGTAATTTTAAAATTTTTATTAAAATGTAAAATTCACATGAATTATAACCTAACAATTACACTTATCAGAATGTACCCTATAAAAGCACATATATGCCCAAGGAGTATGTTCATTGTGCTACTGTTTATATAACAGAGAACCAGAAATAAATAAGTTGTCCTTCCTCAGGAAATGGCTAAAAATTAATTATCCATAACTTAGAAATGAGTATAATTAAATTGTCTATAAATGTACTTCAAAACCACTATGATATGTATGATACAGCGCAAAGTGGTATATATTAGCTAAAGAGATTGAGGTAGCTCTTCATGTGACGACAAGTCCTCCATGTACACACACGACCAGTTCACCATTATTGGGATTTAAAACTACAAGTTTTGGAATGTTACACATGATCCAATATATATTTTAAAAGACATAAAAGCCCCCAGAAGAGGGAGAGGGTAAACAGGGAAAGACAGGGAAGGATCTAGTCAAGGAACTTGTACGAAGGACCCAGGGACATGGACAACAAAAAGGAGCAGAGAGTGGGCGGGGCAGGGGAGAGCAATGGGGGAAGAACTGGGACAACTGTAATGGAACAACAATAAAAAAATAAAATAAAACATAAATAAATTTTAAAAATACATAAAAGTAATATTGTATCCTTTTTTCCTAATATGCTATTATGTGAAAGCATAGTATATCTCCCTAACCAATACAAGTCATTATCTCTGGAGTCAGGGGGATACTGCAAATGAAAGTTTAAAGGAAGATTTAATATTCTAAATTTTTGGAAGTTAATATAGACGTGCACTATTATATAATTACAATTTATTTTAATTATTATTTTACTTGCACGATGGCGATAAATAATGGATGGAGCAGGGGTGGAGTGAATATAGTGACCTCAGTGAGAAGGCTATTACAATAACTCAAGAAAGAGATGTAGCGTTAGGATAGTGAAAATGCATTTAAAAATATTTAGAATTCAGAGTCAGTGGGTCAGTGATGGTATAGCCATGAAGGATGAGCAAGAGAGGTCAAAGGTGACTCCCTGTTTTGGAGCCTGACTTACTGCATTACTGTATCGAATACTGTGCTCACTGACACAACAAATGCTGCAAAAGGGACAATTTTGATAGGGGTCAGATCATGAGTTCAACCTGAAACAAATGTGAGATATGTCAGGACATCCAAATAGAAATGTCAAGTAACCAGTTGGATACATAGGTCCAGATATTAGAAGATAAATTCTCCTAATTATCATGGGCATATTGATAATGGGGAAGATTGTCAGGGGACAGAGCCAACAGTAAGAAGAAAGTCTAAGATTAAGCCTTGAGCAGTGCTTCAATGTAATGGCCAAATATAGAAAAATGACTTTTCAAAGGCAGCCAAGGGTTGCCTTAAAATAAGTAAGAAATCAAGAGATATGACTTTGAAGAAAACAAAGGAAGATGACATTTACTCCTCAAAGGGCATAAATAGTGTCAGTTATCCCTCAGAAGCTGAGTAAAAGGAAGACTAGTAAATGTCATTTTGATTTAGAGCATAGTGATGACTCAGTCTTTCTTCAGTCAAGTATCAGTTGTGGAAGCCAGATTAGAGTGGCTAGAGAAGTGAATAGGAGTTTGGAAAATGCAAATAGTTAGTATAAACAACTTTTAAAAAGGCTATAGTGAACCAATTGAGCTAACAAGCAAAATAGAGACAGAATCATAGATAGAGAGCTGGCTGACAGCTAAGGGCAGGGAGGATGGGGCTGGAAGGATTGAGCAAAAAGGAAAAAGAACTCATGGACATGTACAACAGTGTGGCGATTGGGGGGGAAGGGTTTAAGGGGGCTAAATGGTAATGAAAAATACAATAAAAAATAAAAGGATGATAGTAAAGAGAGGATCAAGGGGTAACTCAATGGAAACATACAACTTGAAAAATTAATATAGGTGGCATAAGGCTAACATGGAGGACACATGATGATATATAAAAGTTTAAGGTTGTAGCACCAACCACAAGCCAGTCCTTGTAGCCCTGGCCTTTCTTACAATGGTCTACTATGACACTATATATCCACTGATGGGAATCTTTAAATTAGCTAATTTTGTTCTGATTAAGGAAGATTTCACTATTCCTAGATGCACAGGACCTTAGAAAAAGGAATATTGATTTTTTAAAATGCTATCATCTAGCTTCTGAATATAGACAAAATGAGTTTTTTTAAGTATATAAAACATTCAGATAGCCAAGTAAGCATAAAGATGAGTCAACTTTTCATATATAGGGCATTATTCTAACCTCAAGAAACTTGGCAAATACCTTTGACCTTCATAAATAAAGTGCATGTCTGGAAAATTGAATTACTGTCATTATAACATGACTAATAAAATAAAAAAGATTAAATATTTAAAACGGTCTTCTAATAGAAAAATAGGTTCTCACATTGGTATGTGGTACTCAATAGTTTTCAAACTGATTTTCCATGTAGCTAATTTTAGCTTCCATCCCACTGTGGGGCTGTCTTTAATCAAAGAGAGCAAATTAGAGGACATGGACATATGTATGACATGTTCAATTTGATTATTCACATGAATCAAACTAACCAACTATTTCTAAATGTCTCTTTCTATGTCTTCATTTCATGCTGAGTAAACACATGCTGATATGGACAACTTTGATATGAAATGTCAAAATGCCAACCTCTTTATTCTCCAGAAATCATTTCAACGTAGTAGTTAAAATTACACTAGTTCAATTAAAAGCATTAAGTAGAATCAGGCATGACTAATAAAAAGATTCCATTTGAAGAGGCCATAAATTAGAAGGCAGTAGTTAAATACTCTGACATTGGGGTCAAACAAATACAGATTCTAGTTCTACAAATTTGGATTCTAATTCTACGAATTTCTAAACATATAACACTGGGAAAATGATTCTAAATGCCTCTAAAAGTTTGAAAATGCCAAGAGGTATGTTACAGTTCTAAATGTTTCTCTGTGTAGTCACACTTTCCTGTTTTAAAAATGCATGAATTAGGGGAGGCAAATGTGAATTTTGTTAACTCTTTTAATGTACATTTAAAACATTTTTATTTCATATATTGTATTTATCAACAATTGGCCAATTGTTAGAACATACAAGTATGAATATTTTTTCTCTAATTGTTTATGCAAGATTGCTCATTGAGAGCCAATAGAATACTTAAAGGTGTCTTTAAAATAAACTACTGATAAAAAGACAAAATATAAATACAAGTCATTTGACTTCATACTAAGTTCCCACTTATTACAACCATTGAATAAGCAGATAAAATGTTGAGAGGCGTTTCTGTTGTAAGCTCACTTTTGTCCTCAAGGGCATCTATATTTAGATGAAACGACAGAATCATTGCATGTCTCTAATTGTTTAGGTTGACCACAGATAATTTTAATCTGCTTCCAGATATAGTCAGCCTCACAGATGGTTAACTAAAAGTTTCCATGGTTATGGTACTATCTGAAAACTATTGAAAGACTAATTATAAGAGTGTCGTTATTTTTACATAATGTAGCAGTTATGGTCTAGATTTGGGGCAAGAAAACTTCTTATAGCATCTATATTTTAAAAAGCCTTTTTCAGCCCATTTTTTCCTTCACTCTCAGGCAACTGTAGGTAGTGTCTTATCTTCTGGGATACTTACATTTCAAAGACATGATAAGACTACATCTCCAAGGAACAGAGAAAGAATGCAACTTTTTTTCTCCCAGTAGTTATCCCTTTCTCCAGTAGGGATATATTCATATCTCCATTATCAGAAATCTAGGGCAATTACTATTTTAACATTTCTTTTGTATTAGTGGTGGGTTAGCATGGAGCACTTCATCTGTTTAGTTGTTAATCACAATAACATCCTTCTCTTAGCTCTCTCCATTTTGCCAGAAATTCCACCTCTTAGTGCCTGTATCCATCAGACTTTGTCACAAGTTCTGGGGCCTTACGTCACAGCAGTCTGCACTTTCCTGGCTTTGCAAAACAGCATGCTAAGGTCTCCAACTTATCCTGATCTCCCACTTTGCAGATTAGTGGACAACTGCATGTCTTTCTCTTACCTTAGCTCTTTTCTCAACTTTCTAACTCAAGCTTCAGACTCTAGTTGGATATTAGTCACAGTTGAACTTCTCACAATAGAGGTCTGCCCACTGCACAGCCATTCCTTTCCTTCCATAGAGTTCCTCAAATGAACAAGCTGGTGTTTTTGGTGTGTCCCTGTGCTCAAGAACAGTCTATATGCATCTAAGACAGGGGCCACCATTCCGCCATACCGATCATTGCTGAGTCAGGATTTCCCCCTTAATGCCTCTTTCTCAATATTCATTTCTTATATCTCCTGGCTGGCTTACCAACTGTTAGTTCAAAAATTGGCCCCTGTACATGAAGCAAAAAGAGAAATGGAAGAAAGACACAGGCTAGTCCAGATTAGTAAGTGTGACATTTATTATACAAGAGAATTTACTTACAAGGCTTGTTTTGGCAGCCACAAGATGAGTAGATCACCATATTCACCCAATTCTTTTTTTTTTTTTAAACATCAAAATGTGGTTGCCTGCTGGGGACCTGGCCTGCAACCCAGGCATGTGCCCTGACTGGGAATCGAACCGGCAACCCTTTGGTTCACAGGCCTGCACTCAATCTGCTGAGCTACACCAGCCAGGGCCTTACCCAATTCTTAAGAGTTTACATAGAGGCCTTAATGGGGCTCAGTGATGTGTACCATCCAGACAATTTCAAAAATATATTGCTCTTTCAAGGTTGCACCCATGAAATGGCTCCAGCTATGGGAGTAAGGGTGGGTAGAACCTTCATTCCTTGGGCAGAGGAGGGAGTGAGGAGCTTCCTAATGCCTGGGTCAAGATCATGGGTTAACCGGTGGTCATGTCCTCTTGATGACCTCCTCTAACAGCAATGTTGAGTACTAAGATTTATTTATTTAGTACTAACAGTATTAATATTTATGGAATGACTGCAGTATACTAATGTCTATGCTAAACACCTCATTTCTATTATCTCAGCTAATCCTCTAACAGCCTTATGTGGTAAGGAAATTACTATTTCTGTTTTTGAGGTGAAGAAATGCATCCAATAAGTCAGATGTAGAAATATATGTATCTTCCCCTAGTGCTGGGAATCAGATGGTATCCAGCTATTAGAGTTCCATCTGCGAAGCTGTAGGACTGGTTTTTAGCTGTATAATGTTTACATTACTTATAATGAATCAATAATGATATTAACTTGGGTGACACTAAGAAGAGAATTCTCTGCACGCACACACATGAACATTGTAAAACAGTAGACAGTATAATTCAGACTGGCAGTGTTACTATTTTGTGATAGGTGAACTTTCTTCCAAGTAACCACACTTGATTCAGACTGCCATCACCTCTCACTCTGCCTCCCTTTCCCTCACACTGTCCCTAACATTTGCAGGGGTAGGAAAGAGGGGTAGGGCATTTCAGAGACCGAGAGACCATGACACTAATGAAGCTATAGCTTCTGGGCTACTTATTGCGAGGGTCACTTCTAAAGCCCTATTCCTAATTTCATATTCTAAATTTTATCTATTTTTTTTATTAAAGAGGTAGGAGTAGTTCTGGAAGCCATATCAAGTGAATTAGCAAGAACCTGACTACACACAAAACTTATTGCAAATCAAATAAACACATATGATGAAACTCAAGTGAAGTGTGTCCCCAAATTAACCTCCTGATGTTAGAGGTTTATTGGTAAATTTACATTATCTGTCTTCTCCACCAAAATTAATTTCCATGAGGGCAGAGGACTTTCTGTCTTGTCCATTGTTGTAGTGTAGATCCAAGAAAAGTGCCCAGCTTATTAATTATTCATTAAAGAGTGAATGGACATAAGCCAGAATATTGATAGGCAAAGCAACCCAAAAGAATTGGAATTACCTCTAACTAACAGAACTCAACAGAAATAAGATTGCATTAGCATATATCAACAATGAATGTCTCGTGCATTCAGAAGGCGATTGATTTATCATAAATGCTGGGAAAACAGCAGGTGTTATTTCGATTATTTCCAGGAATGATCTCACTCACAGACTAGGCTGGTGCTAAGAAGGAAATGTTATGTAGCCTTCAGTGAAAACAGTGCAGCCCTGATGGATGTGTCCTGTGTTCTTAGCCTATCACCAAAATCGCTGTTCTATTAACCCCTTTTTCACTGATTCAATGCCAAACAGGCAACTTTTGTATTTCCATGTAAGAGAGCCATCATGGAGATGATATGCTGCCCATATCCAGCATTTATTTTAAATTTATTTTATTAAATCAGGGATATCTAATTGTGATTTTTTCTTTTATGTTAGTATGGCTGCAGGAAATATCATAATCATACACGCTTTGAGTCATTGTAGTGATGGTGACAGTAACATCATTGTAAGTGAATCAATGGTCATTGTGGTTACTTTGCCATTTTTTCCGGGCCTTCAAAAAAAGAATGAAATCTAGGTGGCGTTTTCCCAACAGCTTTCCTTATTACCATTTTTATCTTCAGTTCAGTTGATTTCTACTGAGGAATCATAATAATCCTTTGGTCCTGTGCAGCGTGTGAAGCAGTTATAGCTATATTTCTACATTATCTCACAAACAATTATAGGAAACAGTGTCATCGCCTAATTTTTGTAGATGAGGAAAGGTCAGCAATATATGCTAATTTATTCAAGTTTGAAGGGCCAGTAAGTACTTTAGACATCCACTCATCTAATTGATTGATCATCTGCTATGAACCACACACTGATCTAGGTTTTTGGGAAACTTCAGTGACCCTAGTGGAGTTTATGTTGTAGCTAGGGGGCACAGATGGAACTACATAGTAAGATGGTACTATGTGTTATGAGAAAAATAGACAGATGAGAGCAAGTATAATCAGGAGCTCTGGTGGTGGTCAGTGTAAGTATTTGAACCCGAGGGAAAGACTTGAAGAAGGTAATGAGGTTAGTTCTGTGAGTTTAGGAAAAGAGTGTTCCAGGGGATAATCAAGTGCAAAGAGGCCAAGATGATAAATTATCTGGCACACTGCTGTGTGGCTGGAGCACAGCAAACTAAAAGGCGTTATGGGGTGAGTCAGGAAAGAAAATCAGGGGCAAGTGTGAAGGCAGAATACATTTCTGGTCTCTCTGGTTCAAATCTAATTTTCTTTGTTTTATTCTACCATGTTCACTATTCCAGAGTCACTAATAAATGCAATTTTTCAATTTCCATTTGTAAGCATTGATGTTCTTCATGAATTATTTTGTAGCATTTTGTTCTACCTGGTAGTGACACCTGCTCCCTTCTCCAAGTCTTATGCTCTCTCTTCGGTGCTGCTCTGTAGACCATGGCTTTTGGTTGGCTCACTAGAATAATTGAATACATTAATCTATGTTAATATTATAAATGACTCCTAATGGTTCTGGGCTTTACCTCTCCCCTAAGAATTTACATTTTAACAGGGATTTTTCGAGTGACAGAAAGAAGTGACTCTATCAGTATCCATTTTAGACACTGAGCAGGCCATTTCAGTGTGATTCAAACACACTAGAATCCTGAGCTTAGGGACTTTGTATCCCACCAGAAATACTAAGAAATATACACTTAATGTGGTGCATTAGTCCCATACTGGTCTACTCACATTAATATTTTTCATGCTCATTCCGTGTGGTATAATACCGGTCATTAGACACAGCGCTATCCACAGATGAACTGTCCACACTGTTCGTGTACTTTGCCATTCATGTGAGGTCCTTGTTTTTCAAGCCTCCCAAATCATTCAAGCAGAATTAACTCCATACATGACATTTTATTCTGTCCCTGTGGAGCTTGTTACAGTTCTTACCAATTGCTCAGGAAGAATATAAATCTTTCAAATGAGTGTATTATGCAGTATTCATGCCTCGGAAGTGAAATTGGAGGTTTAAACACTAAAAGAAGAAAAGCATTCACAGCTGAGTCAATTACAAGAGTATGTGTTCTTTGAAAACTGGGTATGTAGCTATAGCTAGAAACTTCTTGGCCATTTGAATTTCTGGGCGCTGGGAGTACTTGAATAAATGTATGGCCAGGTAAGTTAATAAAGTGATAACATTACTGAACTGTTTGTTAAAGCTGTTTTTTTTCCCCCTGCAAGAAAAAGAAACTATTAAATAGGCCCTTTAAGGCCAGTTTACTCTAATAAAATTTTGCTTTACTTGTATAATGACCTCAAGTCATCCTAATGCAATGAGAAAAGGAGACAATTGGACTCTAGATAAAGAAATATGATTAGCTTTTAAAAATATGAAATAAAACTAGGCAGGGAAGATCAATGAGGAACACATTTCTGCCTAATTTTATGTGCCATCAATTCCTGTGCCTTGTACAATGCCTGAATTATCATAGCTGCCCCCAAAATATTTGTTGATGAATGACTATTGAATGGAGAGGAAGAAGCAGAAGAGGAGAATATAAAAACAAAGCAGAAGAAATAATAACTTATATTGTCATAGTACTTTTAATTTTTCAAAGAAATCTTCTGGTAACTATTTTTGGTTAAGAAATAACCATGAATATACATAAGGAATTTCTACTACAGACCACTAGCACAGCTTTGATTAGTTTAGCTTCTCTCTCAGACTCTAAAATTAACTGTAGCTAAATCTAAAAATGATAAATGTTTTCTTAGAAATATATTTTTCATCCATTTTTATTCAACAAGTATTTATTGAGCACTATTTTTTAAAATTCTTTTAAAAATATTTTACTTATTTATTTTTAGAGAGGGGAAGTGAGGGTGAAAGAGAGGGAGAGAAACATCAATGTGCAGTTGCCTCTCATACACCCCCTATTGGAGACCTGGCCTGCACCCCTGGTATGTGCCCTGACTGGGAATCGAACAGGTGACCCTTTGGTTTGCAGGCCAGCACTCAGGCTGGCAATCTGAAAGGAAGTACTATACTATGCCTGGAATTCTCATGGGGTCTGGGGAAACACTTGTGAATAATATCTCATGATATCTTCATTAAACAGATAATTAACTAAAATCACTTACATAGAGATAAATGATACTAAGGAAGTATTCAAGGTTCTGACAGACTGCAAGGAAAGGAGGACTTATTTTATTTTGGGTAATCAAAGGGGTTTTCTTTTATTGATTGATTTTTAGTTTTTGATTACGATTTATATTCAATATTATTCTGTGGTAGTTTCAGATTTACAGCAAAGTAATTAGAAAATCATGTACTTTACAAAGTGGCCCCCCCAATGCTTCCAGGTACCCACCTGGACCCATACAGAATTATCACGATAATTCTGACAATATTTCCTAGACTGTAATCTCCATCTCTGTGACTATTCTGTAACTACCAATTTATGCTCTTTAATACTTTCACCTTATTTAACCCCCACCCCTCTGACAACTGTCAATCTGTCATCTGTTTCTATTTTGTTTATTTATTTTGTTTTTTAGCTTCCACGTATAAATGAAATCATATGCTATTTTTCTTTCTCTGCCTGACTTATTTCACTTAGCATAGTACTCTCAAAGACAGCTTTCTTGATAAAGAAATATTAAGCTGAAATCTGACCAAAGTATGAGTTAACCAAACAAAATGCAGAGAAGACGGGTAAAGAATATTCTGGGTTCAAATATGTGCAGAAATGTTCTAAAGCAGAAAGGGGTTTGACTAGTTTGCAAATCTGAATGGGGGTGGTTGCAGATGAAGCACCACCAAGGGGTCGTGCCTGGCAAGTGTGTAAGCAAGGGTAGCAAGACCAGAAGAATACTGGCTCCATTCTTGGAGTTTTATTCTTCATTCTAAAAATAATTTATAGCATTGGCAATTGTTCAGTAGTCCAAGTTTGTGTTTATAAAAATATTTCTGGACTCTGTGTTAAAACCATTTAGAAGAATCAGTCCAAATTGAAAATGGGGCCAGCTAAGAATAAGAAGGCAGCAGAGGTTATGGAGAGATGGGGACAGGTTCAAGACATTTTTAGAAGGTAGAAACAACAGAGTGGTGAATGACTTAATGTGGAAGTTGAAACCGACAAGGAGTTGTTGGTTTTCTGGCACGAGATCCTGATACATGTAGGGCTTTACCATCATAAAGAATCCTGAAGGAAGTGTACTAGGGATAATCAATTATTAGTTGAAGTTGGGGCGTGTTTACTTTTGTCTGCCCTGGAGCTACCTAAATGTAAAAGTTAAGTAGGCTTTCTGAAATATTCATTTTCATCTCAGAGAAGAGTACAGGACGGTAGCTATAGACTTCAGGGGTGTCCAACCTTTTGGCATCTCTGGGCCACCCTGGAAGAAGAGTTGTCTCAGGCCGCACGTTAAATACATTGTGACACATAATCACACACACACAAAATCTCATAATGTTTTAAATAAACTTATGATTTTGCACTGGGCCACATTCACAGCCATCCTGGGCTGCATGTGGCCCATGGGCCACAGCTTGGACACCCCTGCTAGCTGGTCCTACCTAATCTTTAAAGATGTAGTCTCTGACAAATCTCTACTTCCCCTTGCCAACCACACACACATATAGTTGGTTTTTTGTGAAAGGGACACCGTATTCTATTGCAGAAAAGAAATCAACAACTTAACAACTTGATATTTAATTCATATTAAATTAGAATTAAATACAATAAGATTTTTAATTTCAAGCAAGTTACAATTGGGTTAAAAGTACATATCAAAACAAACTGCCCTAGGTCATTTTCTCAAAAGTCTTTAAGTCCAGACTTCTCAGAAAATCTTCCCCGAGGGATCTTGAGTTGTAGACTTGAGGGAACGGGTTTCTTGGCTTTTAAAACATGTAGGAAGCTATGATCCTAAATCACAGTAAATGCAAAATTAAGAGAGGGTCACTGAACTCTCCATTCTTTGAAAACACCTTAGCACTTTGCTCCTTTCTTATACTAATAACTGACTTCAAAGATATTACAAATATTTGTGTGTTTGTCTTAATTTCTCTTCCTGAAATAAAAATCCCTCAAAGGCTTGAGTTGTGCTATTTTAATCTTTTATTTCTTGAAGATAAACAGATTCCTTTGTAAATATTAGGCATTTAAACATTTTTCGTTGATTTAATTGCATACAATGCTTATCTCTAATGATTTATTTTTAATTAAAAATGGCATGTGCATTTATTAGTATGAAAGGTTAGACATCAAGGCCTTTGATCAAAATGTTTTTTCTTATTAGTTCCCTTATGATTTTATTACAGAAAAAGCAAAGTATACTTAACACAATGTTTAATACTTGGAGATAGTCTATTTTAAAGATTAAATTAAAACTTAAGTTTATTCATATTGTGTATCTTCATAGGGAACTTAATTTTTGAGTGAGGTTTTCTCACATGGAAGAGTAGAATCAATGCCTTCTAATATCCCTTTCATAGGTATTTTTTTGCGGATTTACGGTAGCTAGACATATTGGTTACTGACTTTGAAAATGTTGCCAGTATACAAGGAGAACAATTACTTCTTTAGGAAGAGCATTGGTAGCAGATAATACGCCTAATTCTAATCAATCCTAAAGGGAACCTAGGTTTTCAGAATTGATGTGTATTTGAAAGAAAAATAATTTTAAGCTGAATATAGGGAGAAAAAAACATACAAATCTTTCAAAGATTTCAGAGAAAAACTATTCAAAACCTCAGTCAGTAGGATGACAAAAAATATGAACAAGGATTGAAAAATGGCCATTTACTATATAAATTTGGAAATAAGTATCTCTGATAGATGTATTCTTCTCTAATTTGTATGATTTTCAAAATGTACTAATATGAATTTCCTCTTGAGGGATCATTAAGTCAGCCAGACTGTGTTATAGTTATGTAGCTTGAATAGGAGAAAAGTAAATTGTTTGGGACTTTCACCTGCCTGGAGCAGGATACCAATGGAAAATTGCTAACAAATATTTCCATTAGAGATGCCAAGAAATGAAATGATGGGAAAATCAAATTCAAAGTATTCAATGACTCTGTGTCTCTGTTTTCAAACTTCTAAGGCTATTTTATTTATAATCATGCAAAGGTATGAATTCAGTTCTTTGTCAGTATGGAATCTCAAATGATGGATGTGCCTCATGGATACCTAAAGGAGTCATCATTACATTCTTCTCCTTTATTCATCTTGAAGGAGCCATTTATGATTTATTCACATATATTGCCCTACTCCAGCCATTAGAAATGAGAGTCCAGTGAGCAAAAGGCAGGTATTTGAAACAGCAGTGCATATAAAGCTTAAATAATGATGGAAAATAATGGAGTGATTTTTGATTTCACAAATGATATATTATACAGACAAATTTTCAAAAAAGATAAAAGATTCAGAACTTCTGCCCAGAGATTTCTCCTCTTCTGTAACTCATAATAGATTTTGCAAGTTACCAACATTCCAGAATCAAGATATTAAAGAAATGAAATTAGAGGATTATCAAACATGGACTGTAGTTAATCACTTTTAAAATTTTACAAAGTGATTATTTTTGCTTCAGATACAAAACTCAACTCCTTGAGGAAGTGCTTTCTGATTAACAACATACTAATTGCCTGCACTTAAACCTTACTAATTCAGTTCAACTGATGAAGAGGTCTTGCTAAATTATGGGAAGTTTAAAAATGAGTACATTTTTTTTATTTCAGTAGTAATATTCAAACACATATTCTGAAGGATTTGCAGGAAGAGATACAATTATTCATAGAATGACATTTTATATTCATAGTAGAACCTTGAACTAAAATTGCTACATGAGGATCATGCCCATTGTAGGTAAGGGTGAGACATATCAGGCTGAGTAAATAAAAAGGGTAAGGGAGGAGGTGTAGTCAAAGGAACTCACAGTCTAAACAAGCAGACAAACATGAGGTCCCAGAGGCTATGTTTTCCTAGACCATGAAATAATGCTTTATGTGTATTCAATGCCAATATGTTTTTAGACAAAGAATGCTATGACAAGCAGTCATAATTTCAACTGATTCTTTAAAGTAGCTCTTTGAATGAGTAAAGCAATTTTAAAGACATCTTTTCTGCTTTGATTGAGAAAGAAAATGTTCCCAAGTGATGTGATAAAAAGAAAATTTGATGGGAGAATGAAACATGGCTGGATTTCTTACTCTAACAATATTTGGAGTCTTTGGGTCTCAGTTTCCTCATCTACAAAATGAGGGTGGTGAACGAAATTATATCCATACTTAGAGTCCTTTCCAAAAGTACCATTAACATGGTTACTTCTGTAATGCAAGATCCAGACACTGATAAAGTGAGCAAATGACCAAATAAAAACACACAGTCATATCAGTTATGTTTTCCAGAGCATAGTTTTTCATTATGCAGTAGATCTCCATTACTGGACCCTGAAATCAAGATCAACTTAATGTATTCCAACCCTCATTAATCAGAAAGAGAATAAAATGGAAAATATGAGAGGTCATGACAAGAAGAACAAATATTGTTTCTTGAAGCTCTTATTGTGGTAGCTTATATATTATGCATTAATGTGGGCTTGTACTGAGTCATAGTGTACAAGACATTGCTTGTTTTCCATAGATGTCAACAATATTTATAAGCCCCTTATTTAGAATGCCTTTATTTGAGCTAAAGGAGAAAAAAGGCTTTTACTTACCAATAGTGGGGTCATGGTAATCAGGGAACTGATGACTAATAAACTGCATCGTCATTGCTGAAAAAAAAATAAATTCAATTTAATAAAAATTCACCAATTATTCAATAAGATAGTCATGAATGTACCCCATCAGTCTTTTAATAGGTTCCAATGAGTGACTTCTTTCTGTAACTAATTATACAACATGAACCACAAAATAATGATAATAAGAAAAAGCTCTATAGGAAAAACATGTATCTAGAGTGAAAAATAATGTCAGATAATTCTCTGGAATAAATATGTTCAAATTTTAAGTGTATTTTAATAAAAAATGTATTGAAGTAAAAATAAGAAGTCTCTTGATATAATGGGAATGTAAACTAGAAGTAGGATCTTCTTTGCTTGTTCTGGTTAAACAGTTGGTATTGGTTGGGAAGATCTTTTTACTAAAGGTCCTATACATTCCCTGGTAATTAACTTCCTCATCTTCAAAATAAAAAGATAATTTCTGAGGTCTCTATTGGTACTATAGTATTATATCAGTGTTTATCCTTACCTTTTCACAACTGAAAGTGTCTGCCACTTTTATTTTGCCTAATCCATGTTATTCAGAACCTTAAATTTTTATTACTTTTTTTGGTATCTCATAAATTCTCCACATTCTTCTTAAATATATATATTTATAATACATTTTCAATGTTCTTCTTGTAAAGTTTCCTCATGTAAGTTTTCATTACTAATTACTAGGAGATAAGGGCATTCTGAAATAAAGGCACAAACTTGGGGAAAAAATAGTGTATAATAGCTCTCTCCCTTTTTTTTCTCTGCGTGTGTATATGTCTAAGAGAGACAGACAGAGAGAGAACTCTATTTTTGACCAAACGTGAGTCACACTCCTCTGAGTCCTCTTCTCAGCAAGGCATTGACATTGGCCCCTGTCCTTGCTATTCCTGTATACCTTGGTTGTAGCAGGAATCCTGCTCAGATTACTGAGATTCTCCCATCCTTGATATCTGAACACTCTCAATATCAGATCAAATTCCTTATCCTCCAATCTTTTAAAAAATGTAATTAAATTTATTGGGGTAACTCTTGATGTCTGATCATGGTGGCCTGTTTTCAGCAAGAATCCTTTCAAGTTCATTGAGCAAGTATTCCCCCTACTCTTGATGTCTCCTCCTTCTAATTTTCCATCCAACAGTGCCCACCCCTATTCCTTGCCTATAGATCCCCCCTTTTCCCTTGTATTCAGAACTGGGTCCAGTCTTACAATGAGTTCTCTTTTCCCTCATTGAAATAATTCCTGAATAAAATATGTTTTTACCACTTTACTGTTTGGCTGTTTCCTTTTGACAGTGTGTACATGCTTCAGCTAATGTTCAGAGCAGGGAACACAGTTAAATTCAACAAACCTGTACAAGGCACTAGACTAACACTGCTGAGAAATAAAAAGAAATGGAACCTGAGCCAGTGAAACAGAATTTCTGTTTACATTTTAATACTCTTTTCCTCCTGTCTTTGCACTGACAAAAGGAAGCCTCTACATGAAAGTACTACTCAGTTTGATAGTTGAGGGCAAGTTTGAAATGCAAATCAATATACCTTACAGAGAGCATATTTCAGGTAAACAAACTGAAAGCAGCATGTTTATTAGTGGAAATCAAGGAGAATTTGGAAAATGTTTTTCATGGGTTTTAAAATAGCAGCCTCCTCTGCTCTGAGTCCCCAGCTGGTTTACTGTCACAGAGGTCAGATGCCCCATCCCATAATAAATGATTGGCTTGACTAGTCCATCAACTAAATTTCAAAGATAGCTCAGACTCAGTAAATTTAAAAATAAAATGAAGATATTCCCTCTTCACCCTGCTCAAAAGAAAGAGATATGAAACTAACGTGATGAACAGCCTCACCATCCATCCTTTGACAGTCAATTATTTAGGCTAAAATCTTAAAGATGTCTTAGGACACTTCCCCTCTCATGTCCTCCATCTGGTCAACATAAGTTTTTAGTTTTGCTTCCAAAATAGCTTTCAAATAAATCTTGATTCTTTCTGATATTCTTCTAGTTCAGAATCTTATGTTTCTCTTGAAAGTCTCTATTGCAATAGACAGAAAACTGAATTCTGTGTAGCTATTTTCTTTCATTTCATTAGAACTTTCACGATGGTTCTAGAATCATCACTTTAAAAATAATTATGTCATTCATATGTCACCCACTATTAGGATAAAGACCACAGTCATTAATGTGTCATGCTAGCCCATCAAACCTTTTCAGTCTGGAGTTACATCACTACCCAAACAGCTACTCTGTGTTCTCAGACTTACTGAAGTACTTTCTTCCACAAGTATGCCTTATCCTATGGCTGAGAATGGCCTTCACCTTCTCCTTCATTTTGGTATCATACTAACAAACATTCTCCTTCACCAGACTTGAGTCAGGCTCCTCTGAACCTTCCTCTAAACTAGGTCTTGACTTTTAGCTTGTGTGTTCATCTCTGCTTCACCCAGTTTTAGCAAAAATCCTGCTGAGTCAGTTTTAAGCGAATTCCCCACATTAGATATTTGATCACCCACAAGGCTTATTCCTCAACATTCCCTGGTCTACCTCCAGGAACTATTCTGTGAAACCTGATTAACCAGAATCCCCATTACTCCTGTTGTTTCCTTTTTAGTAATTTTCCACTCACTGACCCCTACCCTACACCTTGGGTATAAATTCCCACTTGTCCCTGCTGCATTTGGAATTGAGACCAGTTCTAAACTGAGGTCTTTTTCCCCTATTGCAACAGATCCTGAATAAAATCTATTTTTAATTCTTTAATTACTGTCCAGCTGTGGTTCCCTTTAACAATGCTAATAATGATCCATATCTTTGCACAAATGTCGTACTACCCAATCAACACATTGAAACTCTTGATCTATCAGGTGCCAGTACATGACAGTCATGGAAACTACCAAGAAGTGTTAGAAAACATTGTGTGTAATTATGGCCTTAAGTTAATTACCATAAACTCAGGAAAGCATTTGGAGAATAGATATATTTAATATTAGACAGTAGAATCACAGAACCAGTATCAGAAATAAATGAATTGGTCAAGGATTTACATGTTACAATTATTTATAAGAACACCTAGCATATATTTAGATGAAGGACTTTGTGCTTTAATGGAAACCTGCTGCTTATTGTATAATTGAAAAAGCCCTTAAATCTCAAATCTTCTGATCTACCACTGAGACAAAAGCAAAGAGAGATCCAGCTGAGCTTTGTTCCAGGACTTCAAAGATAATTTTAGAAAGATTGATTTATAAAAGTTTCTTTTGTGTTTTAGAAAGTAGATGCCTGATAGGAAATCTCAGAAACATTTCTTTTTGCAGAGATAGTATATGAAATAAACAATTTTTTAAAACTCTCTCCTAAATATCTGACAAGCTTAACCTGCTAAATGCTACCAATTGAACTGGAAATGAAATTTTAGTCTTTCTATGATGTATAGGCTTACATCCTCAAAAATTGGGGATCCTATTTTTTTTTAAAGAGCCATTCTGTGAGAAAATAAATCACAGTTTCTCCTCTGTTTTTATTATGCATTATAATTGCATTGACTTCATAATATCATAATACATTGGTTTTTAAGAACCTAATAAAAATGAAGGTTTATGTCTCCTTTCCAAAAGGTACATTCACATATACATATGTACACAATATTCAACGATAAGTAGGGATCAATAGATCCCTAGTAAAAACGGGTCCAGCAAATACCCATACATCATAAATGATCTTTTTACTTAAAAAGAGGACAACCATGTAGAATGTGATACAAGGGCATCTGAGAACTCCAGCTTCAAATCTGCCCCTAATGAATTCCTAGTATTCAGTTTAGATATTAATTTATTATGTATTTAAAATAAAAGATTTACTTAAAAATAAAAGATTTCTTTGATGAGACATACATACTTCCTAATACTTCAGTGTGAACCAGTTAAATGGATCAAGTTGACGAAACATACCTGGCAAGCATAACAAACTAATACTCAATATATTTAGGGTGGATATAGGGAAGTGGGGCAAGATATTAGAAACAAATTCAAAAAAATATTATCCTAGAACTTACCCTGCTGTGGGCTTGCTGTTCTGTAAAGGATAGCAAGATTCACCTTGGAAAAATTTGAACATGAACAATCTCACATTGAGACCAGGAAAACTTTTCCATATACTTTACAAAATCTTCTAAGTGAGCAGAGTCAGAACATTTCTCAGGGTTGACCTAGTAGTCTTTCACTAACGGAAGAGTGTTTTTGTATGTATGTATTTGAAATAGTTAAGAAATGGTCTACAAAGTTCTGAACCTCTGAATGCTATAAGGATGGATTTATTGTGTTCAGATAGTCACTCAGTCAAAATCATTGCCAATGTACATTTAGCAATTCTTGTCTCTGAGACTCTAAAGCTGAACTCAGCAGGAGTCCATTAGCCAGAAATAATTACACTGAGGAAGGTGTGAAATAATGGGAGGTGAGCACAAGAATAAGTTGAATTTCATCAAGTATCTTAGGGATTTTAGTTAAAATAGAATTGTGTATATGAATCTGGCAAATACCTGTTTTTGACCACTGAAGCTGTTCAAAGCGAAGCATTATGGGATCTAGCTATCATTTGATTTTATGAAGCCTATTGATTTTCATAGGTTAATCTTACACTCTTCTACCTTTTTAAAATATTTTATTATTTGAGTATTTTACCATGATATCTAGGAGTTTCTATCAGTTTCTATCAGTTTCTATCATATCATCTGCAATTAGAAATAGTTTCCAATTTTAATTTTTATAATTTATCTTGTGTTGTCATTGGATGTTCATTCAAGACAATATTAAATAGTGTAGGTAGTGATTATCTTTGATTTTTTTCTTGACTTTAGTGGAAATAACTTTTTATTTCTTCAGTAAGCTACTGGGATTATATAGTGATGCATTTACATAATTCATCATATTATAGAAAGCCATTTCTGCATTTTTAAAAACTTCAGTAAGGAATAGCTGTGTATTTCAAAGGACTTTTCAGTATAATGGAGATAACCATGTGATTTTTTTCTTAAGAACTATTAATATGATGATATGTTAACAGACATATTAACATTGGACCAACCTCACATTCCAGTACTACAACCTATTTGGTCATAATGCCTTATTTGTTAATGAGGTGTTAGAGTGTGCTAATAATTTATTTAGTATTTTTAAATTATGACCTATAGGTAATATGTATCTGCATTTTTCTTTTTTTTCGCATATTTTTTTATTGTTGTTCACATACAGTTGTCTCCACTTTCCCCCTGCATTTTTCTTTTTGGGATTATCTTTATTAGGATTAAGTATCAATTCTGTGCTTCAATTATAAAATAATGTAGGAGATATTGATTTACTTTCTATGCTCCAAAATAATTTATATAGCTTTGGAACTACATGGTCTTAAAAGTTTGGTAGAATCTACTGTGAAACCATCCTGACCTGTTGCCTTTTTAATAGAGGCATTTCCTTAATAACTTTTCTCTATTCTGTATATATTTATCTGTTTATGTTTCTAACTGAACTTGGAAAATTTTTAAGACAATATATTTTCCTAACAACTTACCCATCTAGCTTTCCAATTTTATTTTAAAAGAAGTATGCAAGCTTATCTCATGATTATCTAAATTTCCATTGTATCTAGTTATTACCTCCTTATAATTTTTTATGTTTGCTGGCTCCATTTTTATTTGCTGAAACTAGCTAGTAATTTGTCTCTTTTGTTGGTATTTTTAAAAAAATTAATTTTGATTTCATTATGATCTTTATTATTATTATTATTATTAATGTCCACCAATTTTTTTCTACCTTGCTGTTTTGCATTAATTATTTCCTCAGGTGTGGCTTTTATTTAGATTTACTTTTTGTTAACTCAGTTTTTATTCTTTTAATTTTTGTTAGTAAAACACATTTTATTTAAATCGTTTTTATTGTTATTCTGTTACAGTTGTAGCAATTTTTACCCCTTTGCCCTCCTCCACCCATCCCACACCCTCCTCCCAAAGCCTATTCCCACACAGTTATCCATGTCCATGGGTCATTCATACATGTTCTTTGTCTAGTCCTTTCCTCTTCTTTCCACCATTATCCCCCTCCCCTCTCCCCTCGGGTCACTTTCAGCCTGTTCCATGTTTCCATGCCTGTGGTTCTATTTTGTTTGTTAGGTTATTTTGTTCATTACATTCCTCTTATAGGTGAAATCTTATGGTATTTGTCATTCAGTGGCTGGCTTATTTCACTTAACATAGTATTGTTGTTCATAAAATATTTTTAGATAATGAATTGTCCTCTGACATTTGTTTTATATATTCCTCATGTATTATGATATGATTTTCCAGAAATTTATATTTGTATTTTTCTTTCAACTATGAATTGACAAATAAAAATCATTTCTCAATTTCCAACTGGAAGAGACTTTTGCTTATTTTATTTTTAAGTTCGGTTTATTGTCTTGTGATTAGAGAGCATTATTTGTAATATCTCCACTTTATATAATTTACTAAAATATTTTGTGTCTTACTATATAATTAATATGTTTGATAAAGTATATTATAAGAAGGTAGTACTGATATATGCATCAGTAAGATTTATTTTATTGATTATATTTTAACTCTTATATTCTAATTTTTCCACTGTTCTCTCTTTTATTGAGAATGACATATAAACTCACCAATTAGAGAAAATGACTATGTTATTTGATGCATAACTATTTTTAACAGTACTATTTTCATTGTACTTTGTGGCTTTATTATTAAAAAGTGTTATATTTAGGCCTATGATCCATTTTAAGTTAATTTTTTGACCTGTATAAGGTCTGTGACAAGATACATTTTTTTCCATGTGGATGTTTAGTTGTTCCAGCACTATTTGCTAAAGAGACTGTCTTTGCTCTTTTATATTGCCTTTACTCCTTGTCAAAGATAAGAGGACAATTTTAATGGTTCTCTGTTTCTGGGATCTCTATTGTGTCATTTATATGTTTGTATATTCTTTCACCAATACCACATTGTCTTGATTACTGTAGCTTTATAGTATGTCCTGAAGTCAGGCAGCATCAGTGCTCCGACTTTGCCCTTCTTCTTCTATGTTGTATGACAATTCTGAGTCATTTGCTTCTCCATTTAAATTTTACAATCAGTTTGTTAGTACCCATATGATAAGTTGCTGGGATTTAGTTTGGGGTTGCATCAAATATGTAGATTAAGTTGGAAGAACTATATCTTAACAGCTTAATCATGAACATGGAATATCTCCCCACTTATTTAATTCTTCTTTGAATTTATTCTTCCAAATTTTATACTTTTCCTCAGATAGTGTTGTACATATTTTGTTATCTTCCCTACTTCAGTCGTTACAACAAAGTGACAGAAGAGTGAAGAGAGAGAATTCATGGAGGATTGCATGTGGGGTTTTTTGGAAAAAAGTCCTCCAAATATTGTGCATTACTTTATCCACATTCTTTCGTCATCCAGTTGCTTGGCTCCATGTAACAGCTCTGAGGCTGAGGGCATGTCAGAAAGAAACAAAATGGGTCTTGGTGAGCACATGGTAGACTCTAGCATATGAAGAAAAGGACAGTGAGGGCAAATATGAAAACAACAAATGAAAGAAAATAAAATGTCACCCTCTCCCCCTCTCCAAAAAAATATTTCTCTAGAAAAATAAATTAGATCTTAATGTTATTTTTCCTTTACTAATTTCCATGAAGGTTGCATCTAAAATTTTTAAATAAAGTATCTTTTAATTTTTGTTGAGTACCTCAAAAATTATTCCAACAGATCACACTTCTTTAAAATATTTAGGTGACAGCAATCTACACAGTGGAAATCTAGGAAGAATTTTATAGATTTAATAATTAATTCATTAGCTAACAGTATGTCTTAAATTTTTGGTAAAGTGTTTTTATTTTCAGGTCAACTCTGAGGCCATCATGAAAAATTTGGGTTAGGAAATAGTGATAGGAAGTTTGCACACTTCATGTGTATAAATGTTTCTCCTTATGTCTATTTGTCTCTCACTGGCTTTATAGATACAGAGAAAGTGCAGAGAGATGCAAATAGAGAAGACATTTACAGGTCAGACAAGGTGAGCCATCCACTGTCACTTTAACAAAGTAATTAAGGATGAAACTAAATATTTGGTAGACTCAGCCCCTGCCTTCTGATTTCTGAAAGTATTGCAGTTAGTGGATGACCCGTGTTAGCAAACAAGAATACTTTTTCCACCACAGAAATGAACATTTATTTAACATTAAGCTGAAGATAACATCAGTAAGTACCTGATGTATTTTTATATCAAAGACACTTTTGCTTTATTAGTGGCCATACCATTAACATATGTTATGTAAATGCAGTGCTTGCCCAGACCTTATAAAATATTCATTAAATGCATATAGTAAATAATGGGCAATCACATCTTCAATGTTCATACAAAACTTGTGGTGAGAGATTACATACAATCATTTTTTAAAGCAAACCCATTTGGATTGAACTCTTCTTTCTCATGCATATGTTTTTCATTTAAATTTCCATTTCATTATTCAGATATTCTGATAATTTACTATTTCATTTTAAAGTTTAATTTAAACCAACTGTTTCTTGTTTGCATAATTCAACATTAACCATCAAATTTACCTATGTGAAAAAATGGACAATATTACATATCACCCTCCCTGGAATGTCAGTGGTATTTTCCCAGAGGCAGAGGCAATCAGTTATGAGAAAGGGAAATTAGAGAAAGGAGTCATTTTCTACAGAATCTGTAAGAGATTAAAGCATTGCATAAAATCACAATACTTCATTATTAAACTCCTTGCCTCCCCCCTTGAAAAAACAAAGAGAAAATAAATTGGGTATCTATGGAAAAGTATTAAACTGACATACTCTGGAGAATCATATAATTTAAATACACCATTATTTAATTACAATTACATGAGTGAGACAGAGGTTGGTAAGTCATTGCTTTCCCTTTGGGACTTGAAGACCCTTCAGTGGAGTAGGTCAGGTGAGATGGAAGTCTGGCCACAGATATTTAGTCCCTCCTCACTCAGTTTGTCATGGTACCTTGATAAAACTATTTAACCTGTGTGTCAGTTTTCTTGTCTGGAAAATAAGAGGAGGAAGGAAAGGCAACTTACGGCTGCACCCAGAGTAAGCATTCTACAATACCTCTTCCTTCCTTCATCTCATTGTCCTCACCATCATCATTGGTCTTTAAAATATTTTTGTTAAATTGTCTTTAAAGGAATTTTGAAAGATTAGGTACCCAACTTACACATGTTGAGGTTTGTCATCCATTTAGGATCTGGGTCTGTTCATTGTTCTCTAATTTGGTTTTCTATTTAGTCATTCTTTTCAACCCACATTGGATTTCTGGGACTGTTTTAAATCTTTCCGGCCATGAGACTTCCAACGGAAGAGCCTTTGTTAGTGCTGTTCCCTCTTCTGGAATGCTCTTCCTCCAGATAAGTGCTGGGCTTGCCTCTTTCAATATATTATATGCATGTGATCTCCTTTGGGAAATGTTCTTTTACCACTGAATTTAAACTGAAACTCATTCCTCCTCTCTAGGACTTCCCATGCCTTTTTTAGGATGTTCATTCATTCACTCATTTATTCTTTCTTTCTTCTATTCAAAAACTTTCATGATATGCCTGACTCTGCTTTAAGTGCTTAGAGTACATCAGTGAACAGAATGGACCTCAGTCCTCTGGGGGCTTACATTCTAGAAGATGGCAGGAATGAAGAGGGAAACAAAAAATAAAAATGAATACATATTTGATCCTGGCCAGTGTGGCTCAGTTGGTTGCATGGCATCCCTTAAACTGAAATGTCATGGTTCAATTTCTGGTCAGGGCACATGCCTGCGTTGCGGGGTCAGTCCCTGGTCAGGGCACTTATGGAAGGCACCTAATCGATGTTTCTCTCACATATTGATGTTTCCCTCCCTCTCTTTCTCCCTCTCTTCCCCTCTCTCTGGAGTCAAAAAAAAATGACACATTTATATACACATTAATAGCATGTGAGGTGGTGACAACTGCCATGAAAAAATAAGATTATTATAGGATCATTATTAAAATATAAAAGTTACATTCAGATAAACTTCTGCTAAAAAATTAATGAATATACAATTTCCAGGAAGAATAGGAAAAATGTCACATTTTCCATGATTAAAGAACTTGTTCATATAGTTTTAAAAGGATAATAATGAGTACTGGATTACTATGTTTTATGTCCCAATGAATAATATATTTATAAGAAATGTAACATTTTAATTTAAAATATCATTATTTAAAACAAGCTAGAAGTTATATCCTTCAAAAGAATTTAAATTTAGGATCAAATATTTAGATAGTAACCTTAACATGTGTAAGTTGGGTACCTAATCTTTCAAAATTCCTTTAAAGACAATATAACAAAAATATTTTAAAGACCATGCAGTGACTTGATGTGGCTTATAGAGCTATCAAGCAAATTGGTGGGGTCGTAGGACTCCAAAGTCAAATACTTTTCAGTGTGTTAATTGCTTCTTAGTAATTCCTCTCTCTTACCTGAAAATCTCTGCTCTTCATGAGTGGACAATGGATGGTTGATGAACAATAAATAGCACCGGTGAGAAATATTTGTTTTTTAAATTAATAAAGAAATGAATAAATCTCAAATTATCTCTTGACCTACAGTTAAACTCAGGTGAAAACAGTTGACAGTTCTTTTATTTTTCCACCAGCACTCACATTTATAAACAATTTCTAAGATGCATAACGTGGAGGGGCAGAAACAGCCTCATGAGAAGACAGCCTCGTGGGATATTTCACAAGGAGGGCATGTCACCTGTGGAGAACCTCGAGCGAGATGAGGTGGTGACCAACCTGGAATGCCTCCAAACAGGAATGACAAAATCTTTTTCAACTCAAAGTAATAGAGAGGTACTAAGAGTGGTGATAGAATTGGATCTTCATGGAGTTTGGCAAAGATGTCCAAATACTCTTCCTTAATTCTCTTTATACCTTTTAGTACTGAATAGTTTGAACTTTTGGGTAGACTGAAAAGAACACTGACTGAGAAATTAGGGCAGAGGAAATCCCAATCTCCACTCTAATGCCGCCACTCTTTATTTTCCTCTAATTAATGCAACTCTATAATAAATGGTGTTTTCTCTAGGGTGTGTTCTACAGGCTCTAAAATTCTATTAAACTGTCATTTAGGAAGAACATAGCAGTGGTGGTTTGGTGCCTTCTAACTCAAAAGTATAATTCAACATATTTATATCAGGATGAATGGAGCTCAGCAGCCCAGGCCAAAGCTAAAGCTGTGCCTCCAAGAGTTGGATTGTCTCCATCAATTACTATTTTCTTAGAACAAAAATGTCACACAGCAGCATAGATGGAACTGGAGAGCATTATGCTAAGTGAAATAAATCAGGAGGTGAAAGACAAATATCATATGATCTCAGTTATAAGTGGAACCTACTCAACAAAACAAACTAACAAGAAACATATAACCACAGCCATTGAAATAAAGAATAAACTTTATTCTTTATGCAAAAATGTTCATGATATGCCAACAGTAACCAGAGGGGAAGAGGGGCAGGGATAATGGGGGAAAGGAGGAGGGTCATCAAGGAACATGCATAAAGGACCCATGGACAAAGCCAAAATGGGGAAGTGTTGAGGGTGGGAGGTGAGGGTGGGTGGGGTGGGGGAATGTGGTGGTGGGAAAATGGAGACAACTGTACTCTAACAACAATAAGAAAAAGAAAACATTAAAAAAAAGAAAAGAAAAGGTACATGTAGGTATGAGGATGGTTAAAAAAGAGGAGGTTGAGATTTGAGGGTCCATCAAATAGATGAGGAAGTGGCCCTGTTTGGTTGGGGGAATGGTGCTAGACCAGAGAAGAGGATGGAAAATGCAACGCTTACAACTTTCCACTTTGCTGAGGGTTTCCTTTCCGGACATGTTCCTCTGCACTTCCCTTCCTCTTCCTCTCCCCATAAACCCTCTGCTAACAGAAAGAATGGGGCTTTCCACAACATTAAAAATTCTATTCATCTTCACGGCAGGATGTTCAAGGATGATGGATGGGACACAAAAAGAAATGGTGGGTATTAAAACTCACTATTACCAGTCATTACTTATTTGCTCTATGCTGACAGTTTATTTTGTACTCAATGAAACAAAGAAGAAAAATAGACATTTTCACCAATCATTTCTCAAGTATTTTATCATTTAGGATAAAACCCATCTCTCTAGGTAAATAAAATACTGCTGAAGCTCTGCATACATTTACTACTATGAGTAAATATATCTTTTACCTCAGCTCCATTCTTAGAGCATAAGAACTAATGGAGCCAATTGTTAGAGTCTCACTTATGTGAATGGGTGATGAAAGCCAGAAAATATCCCAAAGTCCTCAGTTTTAGAGTGTATATATTGATAATTTGTCAGAAAAGTTATCATAAACATTAATATTTAGTCTATATCAGAGTTTATGTTCTTATTATTTTCTAGGACAGCTACGCCAAAATATGATACCTTAGCATGCGGAATATTTTAAGCTAAAGGAATTTACAAATGGCAGGTGTGGAAGGAGTCTGACCTCTCCAGTCTCCCCCTGAAGCAGGCTGTAAGATCCTCATGTGAGAGCCGCCCTCCCTATATCCAGAAGAAAGCAGCATCTTTATGTCCAAAGACAGAGGGATGCTGAGAGCAGTCTGAACAATCAGGCCTCATCTACCACCCCATCTACCATTTTACTACCCTTGTCTCATATTCTTTTGTTTTATCTCATTTTCCATGACTTTCCACTCTTCATCAAGCCTGCTGTAAAAATGCTTAGACTTAACCACATCTTCAGGTCTTCATTTCTTTATGAAGGTTCCAGTGTCATGTAAAACTTATATTAAATAAACTTGTATGCTTTCTCTTATTAATCTGTCCTTTGCCAATCCAATTTACAGGGTCCGAGCCTGAGAAACTAGGGTGGAGAGAGGATGGGATTTTTTCTCTCCTGCACCAGTCAGCTGCTTCCTTCGCCAACAGGGCAGTGAAGTACATGAGCAGTTTTCTCCGGCCCCATTAAATCTATCTCTCTTCTCTCTGCTTGAAATCCCCCATTTAGGGTGTTGTGTCTTGAATGATTCTGGGTTCCTGGATGTTCTTCTTAAAATCATCCTTGTATTTTTCTATCAGATTTATAGTCCTTCGTGGAACAACAGATGTTTCGGCCAGGGAGAAAACTCTGAAAAGGCACACTTTTTCCATGGCCTTCCCCAGATCATCTTTGATTACATTAGAAATACTAAAAATTATAATAGTTTTTATAATAGTACAAATTTTTTCATTTAGATGTTATTTTAAACCATATGTTTCTTCTTATAACAAGTATGAAATAACGTAAGTCTCAAAGCAAAGGGTAAGACACTGGGTATCAGAAGCAAGATTTAGAACAATGCTGACAGTCTGAGATGATGGAATAAACCCAGAAAGAGGAAAGGTAGCTGATTATTGCAAAAGTTTTGCATTTTAGTTCAAATGATCAATTTCACTATTACAAAAGTATGGAATGAGTTAGACCTGGTATGACAGCTGTTCAAATGAAAAATGACACGGAGGTGAGGAATAGGTCCACATAATTATATGACACAAGATAAAATTTGAAGGGAATGTACAAGTTAGGGCAGATTGTGACTTCATTATTAAATTTCAACAGGTCACTCGTTGGTTTTTATTGAATTTGTTATGGTGACATGGGCCAGCCTTCCTGACAAACACGCTTCGTCCCCAACACCACCCAGAGGGGAGGTCTGCCCGCAGCTGTGCCTCTTGTGCTGGCCTCCAAATACGGGACAGGACAGGGCCTGAGCCGCCTGGTGACAGGAAGCACTGTGCAGGCAGGCAACACCAGTGCTTTCTCTGTCAGTGTTGATACAATTGAATCGCGCTCTTTCTGTCTAGGGCAATGGCACTGAACTGTGGCCAAATAACCCCTAGGGGTTGGGAGACCCTTTCACAGGCTTAATGAGGTTCTCTCTTTTCCACCTTTACATCTTTGTGAGGCTGGCGTTGTTTTCATGTGCTCAGCTTACTGCAGCATACTGACCACAGAGGCAGATAGGAGACTCCAATGTCTTCAAAGCTGGATTATCTGTGGATATTTTAAAATATGTAAAACAATGCCATTCTTCTAAAATATTTTGTTGTTCTGGAAAATATAGACTTTTTAATGTTACTTATAAGATATTGTTTAAAAATTATCATTTGTTAAAACTATTTGATAAATTGGTTTAGTTTTATAAAGCCAATTTTAATTCATAATGATACATATTAATAGAAATAATACATATAATTTCAATGCTAAGACCAAAATGTAAGACCACTGATCTAGAGCAAAACCTTGGCCTGTAATAAAAATGATGATGATGATGATGATGATGATGATGATGATGATAGCAGGTGGGAAGAACTGTGATTATTCATATATCAATAACATTTCAAAAGCCTATAATAAAAGATAAAAGAATATGAAAGCCCACTTGGTCAAGATACTGAAATGTGACTCCAGATATATATTTTCTTCCTTCTTATTTCCTTTTGTTTTCTATCTTTTCTTCACTGTGTTCTATGTCATATTCCCAGTGACTGTGCTTGTCTACTTTCCTTTACACTTTGCATCTCTCTCTTTTCCCCTCCCTCTTTCATACCCAGCCGCTCCTCCCTGTCGTTCTGTTTCTTCCTCTCCAGAGCTTGTCGCCATCTTTTATCAACTTCACCACTACTGTAACTGCACACATATTAGACTATGGGGTTACAAACAAATTTTTGTTTAATAAATATAGTTTTAGTTTTTTCTATCAAATCACCCCCTCTACTCTCCCCTCAAGATAGCTAAAATTAAAATTTAATGACATTCCTGAAAACCTAAAGCGTATATTTGAATTCTTCCCTAGAAAATCTTTTTAGCATTCTTAGAAAAGCAAAGAGAAAATAAACATAAAAGAAAATTGTTTTAGTTGTGATACGGGAAGTGAGGAGTCTTCAGATGAGAAGGGTAGGTGAAATGTGAAGAACAAAACAAGTAATTACTGTGACAAAGTACACAGCAAGGGGCCCATGGACAAGGTACATGCCGGACAGAAATTCTCTACAATGGAACACAGCTGGAAAATTTGAGTCAATTTAATGACAGACTTCAAATTTAAAGTTTTTTCTCACTTTGTGCTGACATTATACTTTTTTGTCCCTTCCCTTAAATTATTACACACAAAACACCGAGGAGGGGAGAGGTTGTACTGTTCGGACATGTGATGGGGTGAAAGCTAGCTGGTTATGTAAGTGAGTTAAGTCAGACAAAGAAAGTGATATCATTTATATGTGGAATCTTAAAAAAAGTAAAACTTGTAAAAAACAAATAGTATAGTGGTGGTTACTAGGGATGTGAAGGAGTGGTGGTGATAAGATTGATGTTAAGGATACAGACTTGCAACGAGTAGTGAATACGCCATACTGGCCTAACGTGCAGCATAAGAATACAGACAACAGTATTGTACTGTAATCGTGTAATGCGATATGTGACTACAAAGGCAAGCATATTAAAATACAGTCAGCCACTATGTAGTTAGGCCTGCTATGGTTGCTTCTGTATGGAACATGCACAAATGTTTTTTCCTTATAATTTTTTCCAAAACAATACAGTATAACAACTATTTACATTGCATTTAGATTAGATATTATAAGTATCTACAAATGATTTAAAGTAGATAGGAGGATGTGCATAGGTTATGTGGGGGAGTAGGTTTATAGTTGTGCGTACATGAAACGGAGGTCATTCTTATATTATTCTTTTTGTATTATTTTCCATATGAGCTACTTTAACCTACTTTTGTCCTGCGTTAAATGTAAGTGCTATGTCATTTCACATAAGGGATTTGAGCATCCAATGGTTTTGGTATTCATGGCATGGGGAAGTCCTGCATCAATCCCCCATGGATACCCCAGGGATGATTACATATAAATGTATCAAAGTAACATGTGCACCTTAAATCTACACAATGTTTTATGTTAAATGTATTCAATTTACAATAAAAGACAATAGTGCTCAGGAGCTGAGAGCAAGACTTGAAGCAAGTGAGAGCAATGAAGCAGCTGCTGATGTGGATGGACTCAGGGACATTTAAGTCACCTTCACAGTCACCAGGGGAGAGGGGCAGGCATGCTGAGCTTCCCACAGTGTGCTGTGCTGGGGCTTGAACTATTTGACCGAGAGATTTTCAACTTCTAATCCAGGTATTTTAGCCATCATTACAGTATATTTCTCAGTGTTATCTTCTACTGGATGTAAAGCTAGATGCAAAGGGACATGAAATCCCAGGACTGTGGCTCCTGTTTGTCTTCTGTATCCATATTGATAGTGTCCATTATCAACGTGATACTAAGTGTAGCAGGTATTCGGTAAAGATTGGTGACTGACTTGCCACTTGACATAAATAATATGCATCAAAATTTCTGAAACCAGTAATTCAGAGATGGGTGTTGAGATTGTAAGATTACACCCAATCGTCACTCTGGTGAAACAGTCAAGGAAACAAGTCTAGAGGATTAAGACATATTCTGGATTGAATCTTAACTCTGCCACATGTTTTTGATGTTGAGAGAGTTAGTAAATAATTTGTTTTGTGGTTGCCTCCTATACAAAGTCAGGTTAACAATAATACCTACCATTTGGGTTGTTATAAAGATTAAGTGAAATGATATACGTAAAAAAACAACTAATGACTGGGCAATCCTAAATTCTCAATGAACCTTCTTTATCAAGATTTTTAAAACTCTTTTATTGGGAATGATTCATATGATTTCTCTTACTAATATTGTATTGTGGTCTCAGGGTCACATTAGCTAAAATATAATGTTTTTTAAACCACATCTCAAATATATATATATATATATGATACTGTATGATATATCTCATATATATGATACTGTATGATATATATCATATATATGATATATCATGTATGTGATATAATATATCACATATATAATATATATGATACTATTTTCATCTGCTTAAAATATATATAGTATTTCAATCAACTGGTGTTTTTCTTTCATGAGTACGCCTTGTTTGATAGTCCTGTACTATCATGGGAATGCCAGTTGTTCATTTTTTCTTTTTGCTGAATTAATGAGTTAGTAGAGAAGAGAATATAATCAAGGTACTGGTTTCTAAAATTTTTCAACCACATGCTACAGTGAATTGAAAAAAAAATGTCTCAATTTGGAATATACATCCCGCTTACTTTGTTAAGGTTGTTTTCTGTTGTTGGCTCTCCTTAATACAGTAATTGCAGCACTATTAATATAGCACTCCAATTCTCTGGAGTGAAAGTAAAGTGAATTATAAAGAAATAACTGGCAAATCATCATCAACATACATGATGATAGAAAAGTGTGGCATGTGAAATGTCTCAAGGACAGCCTGCACTTCCCTTTCATAAACAATGACACAATAGGAACTACCTGGAATTTGTCCCAGGTTTGATAGAAAAATCATCTGGAAAGAGCTTTCTTAATAGAAAGCCTTTGGGCTCCGCCATGTACATCTATCTGATCATGTGATATGGTGTGCAGGGAGAAGTCCAGGGAAACTCCTGAAAACATTATGCATTTTACCTTTTTAGGAACATGATGTAGAACTACTGGTCAATGTATTGGAGGTGCTCAGAGCCGAAAGCCTGGGACTCTTTGTGCAGGTCCTGTACACCTCTCACTCTCTCTCTCGCTCTCCAACTTCCCTTAAAGTTTTCAGTCTCTGCATTGATTCTACAAACAGTCTTTGTCTGCTCCCCACCTTAGTTTGTGGGTGACAGATAGTCCTGGCTGAGACTCTCATGCCCTGGCTAGGTGGCCGCCAGAGCATGTTGTTGTTAACCCCAGATTTTGTCCTTCTGGGGAGGTCAAGGCCAGGCCCCAACTTGGCTTGAAGGGGCATTTTCAGTTTTCTTTCTGTCACTTGGGATATCTGCCTCTGATATTTCAGTAATAAACTCCTCAACTTAAAAAAATAAAAAGCTAAAGCCAGCTCATTAAATTAATTCAGACAAACTCCCATAATAGTTCTAGTTCAATTTCCTTAACTCTAATCCACAATGGCTGTGCTAGATATACTTTTGTATCCTCCTGTACTTTTATTCAACAAACAATTGCACTACAGTTATGCACTCTGTAAAGTTTTGGGACAAAGTTGAAAAAGACAAACTATCTTCAATGAACTCACAGTTGAGTGATGGACACTGAATGTTATGATAGTTAATCATAGGTTCTTATTTCGGCAAAGAAAAGAGGAATGCAATCTAGCCTTGGAGGTAATTATTTTTCTGAGAAGACAATCCTGATTCTTGAATAGTAAATGCATGCTAATAATGCACATGGGATAGGAACCGGTGGAGACTTTCAGACAAAGGAAGCAGCATGCTCCAAAATCACAAAGGCTCAGGCAACACACTACATTAGGGAATTTCTGGTAATTCAGTATGTGGGTGGAAAGCAGGGTGTGGAAGGACCGGGTGAAGGGTGGAGAGAAAAGCCAAGGTCATATTGCCAAGGGTTCATTATGCCATACTAAACATTTAATTTTCTCCTAAAAGCAGCGAGTAATCATTAAAAGATGTTTTAGATGGGAGTGACATATACAGAACTTCATTTAGAAAACCACATCCACTGGCATAAATGAAGCAATAGAAGGAAGTGGCGTTACCATGAGTGGGGATATCTGGTAGGAAACTGCTGTGGGAAGAAGCAACGAAGGCTTGACATAGACTCTAGCAACAGGAGTTTGAAGGGACAAATGGAATTGATAAATACTACTGAAAGAGAATTTGTATGAATTAGAGACCAATTAAATGTACGTGGAAGACAGTTATTAAATGTAGGTGGAAGAGAGTTATTTTTTCCAGATGGATAGCATGGTGCCCTTTGCTGAGAGACACAGCAATGGGAATAGGTTGGAAAAGACAATGCATTTTCATATAGCATAGATTCAGTTTAAGGTTCTTGTGGGCATCCATTCAAAAACTGGACATATGGGTCTAGAAATCAGGAGATGATCCCTCAAATATCTTAAACTGATATTATAATTCAATTTACAAAAACATACTTAAGAAAAACACTTTGGTGTTAACTATGTGTTAACCATTAGTGTTAAGTCTGAATTATTGAACAAATGAATATTATTTAAGTATTTGTTATATACATTGCTCTTGCTTTGAAGTAGCTCATTAACGTAGAAGGAATATACCAGTAAGCTTTGCTGTCTAATAATAAATCCATAAAATAGGAAATCAGAAATGCTAAAAGAAATGTTCAATTTTAAGTCTTTAACATATTTTAGAAGACCCCTTTATTCCCTTTTTTTACAGATAAAATTGGTACTTTTTCAAGCTAGAACTACCTTTAGCCTCCTGTGATTTCCACTCCCTATCTTCTTGTGTGATTTTTAGATTATCACAAAACTCCACATATCCTGTATGACACAGAGAGAGACAGGGTATGAGGGGTCTACCAAAGTCGTGCAAGCCAAGTATTGCTAGACAATAGCTCCCTGGACAATGACATGCTTCTCTCATGAATTTATCTTCAGCTTTTCCTCTTTTTACTGCCATTGTCATTTTATTCAACAATGACTAATAGATAACAATCAAGTCCTTCTTCCTTCTTACGATGTCAATCTTTAATTACTGCATTAACTTTTATTACATATATAATTAAAAGGTTAAATAAAATAGCACCATTGATATATGTGAAAACTATATGAACCTAAATCATTAAAAATATGGATGCTCAAAGAAATTTAATTAGGATTATGTAAAGAATAAAGAATATGTATGGGAATGATTTATTACTTGAACTTATTTGTTTCTATTATAATATCCACTGTGACTCATATAATTTGAAAACAGAGGATTCCATCTCTGAACTCTAACTCCCTGAATTCTTCACAGGATTTGTCATATAATCATCCATATTGAACTCTAATTTCCATTGCATATAGGATTAATTACAATTCTATATACTTTGATACTCAAAAATTCTTCCTACTCTGTTAGAAAGACCTGGAGTTCATAGAACTATAGTTCATAGAACTATGAACTCTAGTGGTGATGTTTTTTCCAGCCTGTCCATTTCCACAACATTGACTTGGCCTCAGCCCTATCTGTTTGCTTGTTTCCCCCTGTCTACACTCAACATTTAGCTTAGTTTTGCTTCTTCTTGGAGAACTTGCCCAATCCTTCCAAACTTCAGTGGTTCTAAGTACCTCCAGCACATATTCTCTGTCTCCCTTCTCTCTTTCTTCATACAAATATGCATGTCCGTGTTCCCAAGAAGCCCATGAAAAAGGGGGCTGGGGAAAGGGGCCAAAAGTGAACAGGAGCTAATGGGTACATCTTGTCTACCAGGCCCAGCACATTGGATATTTTCTTAAGTCTCAGTACTACTTTTAGATAGATATTTTTACTGTAGATGATTAAATAGGACATAGAAAAATTTCAATAACTTCTTGACTGCCCCCCACCGCCCCAAGCTTTCAATAGGGAGCTGGATTTGAATTCAGTGGTGCCTGGTTTGTCCTCCTCCTGTGACCTATGGCCATCGTGTAGTGTGAGTGACTTTGGCGTCAGGGTGCTAGGGTTTAACTTGCAATGCTGCTCCTCACTAGCTGTGTGGACTACCTATTAAACATGTTCCATGTTCTCTGCTCAGGGTTTCACACAGGTAGGGTTGTAAGCAAGAACCCTCAGCCATGGTACTCATAGTATTCTCACTTTATAAAAAAGAAAATGGAAGCACGGGGAGTTTAGGTTAAGCTGCCTGAGGTCATAGAATAGGAGGCACAACTGGACTTCAATTCCAGGCTATCCAAACCAGCACTCTGAATCATTATGCTGACCACTATGCCTCTAGGGGAAACTACCATAACCTCTTCGAGCAGCAAAAGTTTCCTTATGTATAAAATGCATGTAGAATTGTCTTGAGAATTAAATGAGATTATGTGGAAACACCAAGCATAACTTGCACATGGTAGTAGCTAGAAAAGTAATGTTTGTTTTTATCTTCATTATTTGACTGTTTTGACTGGAGGGCTGGAGGTAGGGATTAGATATTTGTATCTCATTCAAAAGTGGTTCTGAGCCTTACCTGCTGTGGCTCAGTTGGTTGGGCATCATCCCACAAACCCAAACATCATGGGTTTGATTCCCAGTCAGGGCACATACCTAGGTTATGGGTAGGTTCTCGGTCAGGCACACACAGAAGGCAACCTCACATCAGTGCTTCTCCCCTTCTTTCTGTCCTTCCCTTCCCCCTCTCTAAAATCAATAAGCATGTCCTAGGGTAAGGATAAAAAAAGCAGTTCTGTGCATGCAATTGCTGCTTCATAAGTACTTTTTTATTTCATTATTTTATATATTGGTTGTTTTGAAAGATGGTGAGGAGAAAAAAGACAGGGTGTTATCAAATATTGACAGATACATAAGTCTAGTATTAAATTATATTAGATTTAAACCATAGAAAATAATGGAGCATTGTTTTATGCTACCATATAAAAAGGAGATCCCTGTGGGAGAAATCTCCTCGTTGGATCATACATCCATTTAATAGCAGAAACCATCAATATAAACTATTTCAAAATCTGAGTACTTGCTATATTCATATTTGCCTATAATACAGCAATCTAAATGTATTATGGACTCTGTCCAATCATTTTCTATCATTACTTTCTTTATGACACTGACATCCAAAAATGCTCACAGAAAAGAAGCTGGTAAGCATTGGGTTTGTGAAATTCTGTGACTATTGGTAATGGTATACCAGAAGGGGAAAGCTGTCAAGTCAGCCCTTTGTTGAAAGTTAGTTTTACTTTGTCCCCAGCTCCAGCCTCCCTCTAAATATGTGTGTGTGATTGCAAAGGTAACAAGGTTAGACTATGCAGCTGGGTCCATATTCAAAAGCCCCTCTGGAAAATATGGAAGACTTGAAGGTGGACTGATGACATCATCCAGCTAAAGACACAAAAAATTTCAGGATGAGATCCAAAGGTGTCCCTCAAGGCAATTTATAAATGTGTTACAAACAAGATTAGGAAGATTGCTGTATCTCAGAAAGAGGACTAATGTCTAACTCCTGGGATCTAAAGTGATGATGTCAAGTAACGTTTAAAAAAAAAAACGATATAAGAAAGAAAGAGTCATCTATATAGAATCAAGAAAATTAATTGAAAAGTAATTCCATGCTAGGGTTAATGCAGTAATGACTAAGGAGATAGAAATGATATCTGGAAAATGAGTATTTTAGTCATCAGAAAGTGAGACTCAGAATAATCTTGTTGAAATATTCCGCACCTTCTTCAATCCCATACCCTCTGTTTGATGTTCTAAAACTGTCTGCTTTCCTATTCTGTTTACTCGATACCTTGATAATAGAAGGGTCTCTTGGAATAGCAGAAAAAAAAGTTGCTGGTCATTTGAAAAAGAATAACTGTCATTGTAAATTGCCCTTCTGTTTTTAATTTTTTAAAATTTTATTGTTGTTCAATTACAGCTGTCCCCTTTCCCCCCCAATATTCTCTCCTGCCCTACCCAACCCCCACCTCCCACATTCAATCTTCCCCCTCCTTTGTCTTTGCTCATGTGTCCTTGATACGTGTTCCTTGATTTGACCCTTCCCCTTCTTTCCCCCATTACCTCCTCCCCCTCCTCTCTGGGCATTGGCAGTTTGTTGTTTTTATTTCCATGTCTCTGGTTCTATTTTGTTCTTAAATTATTCTTCCTCTACAGAAAATTTGATTAGCATAAATTAGTTTCAGGATTTATTATTCCCATGGTGCATTCATAAAAGTTCCAGTCTGAATCTGAAAAGCAAACATCTTGAATTTGCTGAGATGCCCCCACGGTGATATTTGCAGCTTTCAGTTCATAGCCATCCCCCAGATCTGTGGAATCAGCCAGGGGCTGCTATATTGTTATTTTGAAAAGTTCTTCCGCTGATTCTTCTGAAATACAACAATGCCATGTTTAAGAGAGAAAAGCAGCCTTATAAATCAAGGATTGCTTCTCAATTGTTTGTATAAATAACAGCTTCAAAAATGGAGAGAGAGCCATATTCTTCTTACAAAAATGCCATCCGGGCAGCATAATCCCATCTTCTCTCCCCATAGAGCCACACCCAGAGCATGTCCTCTGGGAGAGTGTGATGGATGCCTGGTGACGAAAACTGTGATGAATTGGCACGAGGACACCAAGATGGAAATTATAGTTGTGGGTGCTTGACAGCTCTGTATCAGAGGCTGGGTTAGGAGCAGATTAATTAGGTCAGTCTCTCAACTTTAAGTGTCTCTACCTCTAAGTCAGAAGAGGTGCCCATGATGTTGTTCAGGTCCTCCAAAAAATAATAAAAAAGGATGAAATGAAATAGATTCATCCTGATCTACAAGTGGGAATGTGCCTGCTACATTATTTTTGTAGCTCCTTTAGTAGAAGTGATATAATGTAAAAATACAGCACAAAGTGAAAATCTACAGTTCTCACACTGAATAAATGACATCACCTACTACCGGGGCTAATTGTAGGACTAATTATGAGGTTTTTTCCCACATGTTTTGGCCTAAGAGGGAATAATTTGGATTCAAAGGAACATAAATGTTCACAGGCAAACTGCGGATCTACTGTGCAAGGATATGAGTGCCGAGAAGGAAGATAAGTAGGCTGAGGCAGGCAGATTCTCCAGCTATTGGCAAACAGGTCTTTAAGGTTACAGATTAGCAACAGCACTGTAAAAATTAGAATTCAGACAAGGTGAATTCTGTACTTAGCCCTCAGCTGACCTCTGAATTTTGTTGGCTCCCTTGGTCTGTGTGGGTGACCCAGAGAGTGGAGGTAAATGTTTAGGTAGAGAGAGAGTCCAAGCCTATTTGCAAAGTGAGAATTAAATGAGAACATACATAACAGGCTTATATCTGTTCACAGCGGGCACTCAATAACTCACTATTATTACACATGCAGAAGCCTAAACTTACCAGGAGTTTTGTTCACAATGATATATTTAATGGTACAGATAAGGGTTTATACTTTAAAAAAGTTAATGGTAAGGACAAAGTCCAGGGTACCAAAGGATGACTCAAAATCTGTAAAGCTAAGCCATCACTATAAAACCTCCATCAATACCATAGCACACTGACTCAGAAAACCAACAAAAGTAATATTCCTCCCAAGACTGTACAGATGCTGTCATCAGAGTTAATAAACATTTACTGCAAAAGATTATTGGGAAGCTTCCCAGTGCTGTTTTCTCCCAGGGAAATATGTACTTACAGGAGCTGTGCTTTAAAGGTAACTCTGTCACCCATCATGTTTTAGGTGGAGAAATGACCAATAGGGGACTGTGTAAGTGGTGGCACTTATGAAACAAGAAGCCGCACTTGACAGCCATTTTATTACACTTAGAGCATATTGAAGGAATAAATCATGAAGGTAGTAAAGCATTGAGATTTTTGAAGCCCTAGTCTTGGGAACTCAAACTCTATGGAGACTCAGAAGATGGATTCTAGGCACTGAACACATCTGGATTGCTGTGGGCATCAGTAAGGACCTCAGCAATCATGGGTCCCCAAGGTCTTGCCAGGAGGAATGACAGGGACAATAGATTTTGACTGAAGAAAGATGTTGCAATCTTGGAATCACCTTTAGCAAACAAATCTAACTCCCTGTTTCATTACTCTTGTCTTCTGATACCTTGAGTAGCCAAAATGAATTTTTATTTCATTATAGTCATGAAGTTTTGCTTTTCAATGTCCTAAAATTTTTAAAAAAATTCTTTGTTTGTGTTCTTATCATGGGGATTCATATGTCTAACCATCCCAGGAATTATATAAATACAGGGTGCCAGTGGAGACTATTTCTGGATATAGTACATCGTGTTATCTATTTATTAAGGCAGGGAGGATTGCTAACAGAATGCAATGCTTATTCATATTTGTTATATCTAGATCTATTTTCTTTGCCTCCTCTTTTCCCCTAATGTATTGTTCTAATCATCAGACATTTTTTCTGCCCTGTTTGATACCACGATCTTATTGTTTGAGTTAAATCACAGGCTCTAGCCCTTGGCTTTCCCAACGCAAAACACTATATATAAAATGAGTTACTGCAAATAAGACAAGGCCAGTGCCATAAACCTGTCAACCTCATCTCTAGGATTTTCTTTCCAAATAGCACCAAATACTTTCTTGATATTACCTCGCGTTGAAAAAGGGCAAGCCTCTATTAAAGTTAGGCATTTATGAATCTCATGTTTTAACACATTCTGAATAATGTAAAGGAATTGGGAGTATTCAGCATGGATCATTTTGAAATGGCTTTGGTGGGGATTTATCGTGTGTGTGCATTAAACTGGCATTCACTGTTTAGTTAGTGGGAACAGCAGAAGGCATTTCAGCTTGGATTTAAGATCGGGTAATGGCATCGTGCTGTTTGCCACGCTCCACTCAGGAACATCAAACAACCAGAGAGCAGCAGATGTTGATATTTTCTCTAGCATCGGAGCCAACCCCAAGGACTGACGCTTCCTTTTGGTGTATCATCTAAAGCTGAACCACATGCAGCAAATGGCTTTGGCGAAGGAATTAGAATTAAATCAGAAGCCAAGTATCCTTAGGGGGATTTGAGTGTGTCCTGCCTGGGGAACTCAAAATACAAAATTGGACATTCTGGATTGATAAGGGAAGAGGAACCATACGATCAACAAACAAAGCTAATTGGAACTGCATCAGGAAGATTTTATTTTTAGTATGATGTGGTCAGTTTTATGTACCTAAAGTAAAGTGGTGATTAAAATGAGAAAATAAATGAAGTGCAGAGTGGTTTAGGAGCCAAGTACTTTGAAGCCATGCTAGAGGGTTTAAATTCACCAGCCTAGTTGTAACTGTGTTGATACTAATATTGAAGAATTCTTTTCTAGATATATATTTTTAGACAATAATTACTTGAATGTATATGACACAAAAGTTACTTTTGCATGTACAGAAGGAAGAATCAAATAAATGACCAACATAAGAGGCCTAGATGTGAATTATCAAACTCAGAAATTAAGATTCCACATTATCTGGCGACTTAAAGAGTGGTTCTGCTTTGGATTCATCAGGAGCTTGTTAGAAATGCAGACACCAAGTCTCCACCACAGACCTACTGAATTAAATTTGCATTTTAACAATATTTCTGAGTGATTTGTATGCACACTGGAGTTTTGGACACCGGCTCATAACACTAAAAAGATTTGATGTGTCCATGTTTGTGTATGTGAGTGTGCAGGACACATACACAAGAATCACACTACTCTTGAAAATCCCAGTTTCTAAAAAGTGCTGTTCAATACATTGTGGCCATCAGTCTTTAACTAATAAATACTGTTGCCTGTCTCCTGCTCCACTGAAACCATTTGCCCCCAATCTTCAACGTGGCAGCTTGTCCCTCCAGGTCTCACACCACGGTAAAGTTTCCACAGGGACCACAGGCTAGAGGAATGTGTGGGAATGAAGTTTTCTCTATGTATTTCCAGTGAGGGATGCCATGAAACTTTTCTTAAGATAGTAACAGGAATTGCTAAGATTCACTGAGCACATCCGCTGTGCAAACTCCCCTAGCAAGAGTTTCATATGCATCACCTCGTTTATCTCCTCGTGACTGTGATGCAAGCATGCTTATTCCCCTGGTTTACACTTGAAGTTAGCTGCCTAAGGACACACAGGTAGCACATGGAAGTGTCAGGGTTCATTCATACAGCCACTAGATGAGATGTTATTCTCATCTTGGGTAAAGACAAGTGCAGGGATCTGGTACTACTTCGAGCTTGAGCAATATTAGGATTTAATAGGAATTATCACCGACAAGATATACATAAAAAATTGGATGATGATAGCATCATTGGGTTAGAAATGGGGCTGCCAACAGAAGTAGAAGAGCCCACTGTCCTCTCAGCTTACCCAGATCAACCCAAGTTTTAGTTATATGAAGTTTTCTAAACTGATGAACAGCTATTCCAACCCCCTTTGAACTTCTGTAAAAACTTACTGTACTCAAATCACTTTGGCTACTAACTTGAACTGCTCTATTGCCATGAGAAAGGTGCAATTTCTCCAGCTATATTGTAACCTTCTTATGGGTGGACACCACCTATACCTTTGTCTTTTATCTCAGATAGTGGTTGGCACTATGTCCTGCCTTTAGCTTTTCACATGTTTTATAGATCAGTTGACTACATGCTCTGGACGAACTCTGATATTAAGGAATTCCCTGAAGTACAACAGATCCAGGGATTTAAATACTGATGCCGAGTGGTAGGCAAACCATAGGTCACCCACCTTAGAGGCAAGGGAGCTGTCTCAGAGACATTCAGGAAGTTTGCATCAGGGGCAGTTAAGATGAAGCCACAGTCGTTATTCCTTTTGTTAACTGAAGTTTATCCATGAAACACAGAATGTTACACAAATAAGTAACTCAAAAGGGAGTATTAAGAGGTACTTTTCAGTGTGCAATAGAGTCTGAAAGTAGAGAATACCTCAGAGAGAATAGCATCCCAGCTCTCTTAATTTGAAATCAGGGCTCAGAGAATAAATGAGTGAATAGCTCAAGGTAGTACAGCAAAACTCAGACTAGAATCAAGTCTGATACCCTGATATCCTGTCTAATATCATTCCCCCATCTGATGCTGTATCCATAGTCAAGCACATTTACTTTTTTGACTGAGCAATAAAACTTCTTAGTCAGGTAGGAGGCTGAATGCCACTAATCTCTTTTAATGAGGCACTTGATTCCAAGCCCCATGGTATAGTCGTATTGGTGCCAGAGTAACTCAACAGATAAAATTGTGCTTGTACTCGAGTGCCCAAGTGGTTGGCAACAGTATCAGCAGATGCTCTGAGAGAAGCGGCAGCCCCTCAGTATTATTCCAGAGGACATTTGGTGTAGCTTCCACGGACAAAGCTGCATCCTGTAACCTGACTGATGCCAATGACATTAACTCCAGGAAGGAAAGCATTAGTAAATATGTGAGCTTTAAAAATATGGCCATATAGTAATTGGATGAAATAGACTCAAGGTAATTCAGCAGAAAACAAGCAAATGAACTTTAAAAAAAATGGTCAGAGAATGTCCTTGTTGTATTTATGGTAGGAAAAGAATCCCATGGGTTTTAGATCGGCAATCAAAACCTGTCCTCATTGAACTCTGTCCTATGTAGAAACCAACAGTCCCGCACCACTGCGACACGAGGAAGGCATCATGAGTCCCCGTGTGGCCTTAAGTGAGTGTGGTAGAAACAGATGCCTAATATTTTTTAGTCATTATAGCAACTAAATATTTGAGCATGGCAAACTCTATGTCCAGTGCTTCCTGCACACTCGTGTAAATTATTGTAGCAATCTCTGTGACCAAGACATCATAGTCCTCACTGTGCGTATGAAGAAACTGAAGCTGAGAGATACTATAAACAACATCATATAGTTGATGAATGGTTGAGACAGAATTTGATCTTAAGTTTCCCAGATTCCAAAACCAGTGCTTCCAACCATTTTATTATGGTTTATTTCCTCGCCCTCTAAGACTTTTTAAAATTATTTTTTCATAATGATGACTTTGCAACTATAATAATAGATTCACATGGAGAAATGTTCCACGAAATAGACTATATGGGCTATTGTTCCTCAGTCTTTTGAAACTCTCAAACTTTTTTGTTTTATATATAAACTTACTCACAAACAATTCAGGACCTTCTTGTCCACGACAGAAAAATAATGAGCATGGGACCTGATTCTTTTGTCAGAGCCCTGTACCCTACAGGGAGAGTCATGTGTTTTAGATGGCTTATGTAAATTGCTGTTCAGATATTGGGACTATGGAGAACTAAAATTACTAAAGGATTATGGTTCAATTATTTCTTAATATTAAAACTTATTTTGCTGAAAAATGTGTTATGGAAACCCCCTCACGCTTCCTTCAGGAAAGTTGAAAGTAAATGTATATCTTGGGCTTCAACACACAGAAGAAGAAATTCCTCAAGAAGGCCAGCTATGTCCCAATTACAAATACGAATGTCCCATTCACTGCTCCTCCACATGTTCTACATGTCTCTGCAATCCTCAGTGGCTGAAGAGATTTTGCTGAGCCTTATATTTGTAGTTTATAATATGGGAATTATGAGTCCTAATATTGTATTGAAAATAAATATTGGATTATAACATTTAGCATGCATTTTCAAATTATGTACATACCCCTAGAAACTTTTGATAAGCTACCCATTGTACCCATGAGGACCAGTAAGTTGATGGGCTCTACAACACCAAGATCATCAAATATTCTTTCCAACAGCCTGGACTTTGTAGAACTGCACTGAAAAAATTAAGACTCTTTTAAGAAATACTCATCTTCTCTGACAGGCTGGAATGACTATATGCTTTAATACGGGCTAGTGATGCTGTATCAGCTGGGTGCACGAAAAGGAAAATGCAGTTCTGACATGCCTATTTGGGTATTCAGAGTGGTATATAAAGCACTGAGTAGACAAAGGCACCCTAAGTCAAGCGTGATGTAGATAACTTAGAGACGGTATGGCAGCCAAGATAAATGGACTTTATTATGAAAAAGTTAACTTGTAGTTATTTTTAAAAATGAAAGGCTGGGGACATACTGCTGCTAGGGACATATTAAAGAGAGGGCTTCAGCAGCAGTTACATATTTTCTTTGAGAGTGAAAACAAGAGCAAGGAGGTAAAAATCACAGAAGAGCAGATTTAGGTCAAACCATAAAGAATAGATAGATTAAGGCTGAAATCATCCCTTTCCTTTAAAAAAATTCAGTAAATATTGGTAGATTTGAGTACAAAAAAAAGATATATTTTATAAATTTTAGTAAGGAATCATTACGTTATACAATCTCTTAGGGGAAGAGGGTGGTTTAAAATAAGAGCCACCACATGTGTGTTTGGAACTTTTATTCCCAGTCAGCCGAGGGCTACATGCCACACTAAAAGCATAAGGCCTATGCTTTCAGGCTGGTAAGAGTGTGAACCAATACTGATTGGCTTTCTTGGCTCTACTGGTAACACTTGAGGTTGAAGAAGTAGCCAATTTCTGATTTATATGCAAGGAACTACAACATACGACCTACCCAATACCTTTCCACTTCTATAAGAAATAATTTGGGACATTGGTAACTCTAAACCACAAGCACATTTGATAAAGTCACTTAATTTACTTCCTTTTCAAAAACTGATTTAAACTTTGTTGGAGAAATTTTATGACCCCTTCTTTAGTAATATGCTCTGACCAGGATTCCAATCCAAAGTGTTCACATTCAATTTTGATTCCTAAATTGTTTTCCTGTGTTCAGAGTCTAGATTTTTCTAGAAATATTAAGGTAAAAACAATAATTTTTTCTCAATAGCAGCTTAGAAAATGAACAAATAATGAGAACTCAAATATTTTTATCAAAATCAAGAATTAGAGACATCTTCCAATTTGTTCCTGAACTGGCAACCAGGCAGGTTTGGTTAAAAACAGAAAAAGTGAGCCATGGAATATGATGATGGAAATGTCTGTTAAGGACCCACAAGAGCTGGGAGTTGATTTGGTGGAAATCACATGAAGGAGTGAGACCTCACCCAGGTGCCAAGTCCTCAAGGCAAAATTCTGAGGTCTTACAGCGAAAAGCATCTCAAGACTTCAACTACTTATTTGCAGATGAAAAAAATCTTATGTCCAGAGAGGCTAAGAGATTTGGTTAGAGACATACAAGCTAAACAGTGGCGGTAGTAGAAGCAGACGCAAGAGTTCATGACTTCCCTAACATCAATCAATAAAGTCTGTTAAATTAATGGATGGATGCCCTCTAAAGGTGGTCCCAAATTTCTGGAGAGAAATGAGTGAAATTCAATCTTAAATTTTGTAGAAGGAAAGTAGATTAAGGCAGAGGTGATGCTGATATCTTCCCAATTCAACATAAGGTCATATACCAGGATACATAATAAACTAATAAAAACATTTGTTAAGCATTGGTTTCAAGGTAGAATAATGCATGGCCTTTTCAGCAGAGAGTTGAGTGCATTTATTATTGGTGAATAGCTTATTCCCCTAACTGCAGTCGCTCTAAGTAATGTACGTTTTGGAGGCGACAAATTTCTTTTTACATCTTATTACTGAGCAATGCACATTTCACTCAGGAAAACGTGGGAGTTAAATGAAGGGATGCAATTTCGGATGGAACACAGTACTTGGGATCAGTAGATGCCAGACAAGCCCCCATAAAACATTAAAAGAACACTAGAGCAATATTTCTGGAGAAAGTTTTTTTCTGGTTTCATATGATGTGTTTTAATGCAGAAATGCTTTTTACCATAAAGTTCTGAAAGAACAATAGTCCCAATAAGGACCTTTCTCAAAAAAATCACAATCAAAACATCAAATTCTAATGCTCACTGAGGTAATTGGCCCCATGTCATTATAACTACAACTTTACCAACATTTTTATATTCTATAATCTTTACAATAAAAATTCAAGTAGATTTCTTGTTTTTGAGTTATTAAGTTTTACAGAATTTCTTCATCATGAGCTCTTCCCTGCCCCAATTTCACCTTTCCTGAGCATGTAAAGGAAACCACCAGGTGGCAACATATATCATTTTAAATGGACATTTTTCTGCTTTTGCTTTATTTCTCTATGCTTTCCTTGAGTTCATATGAATTAGCATAACTTTCTGGGCTGCAAAGAAAACATCTTCAATCATGTGTATGTACACAGGTACTCTAATAGCAATTAAAGTGGTTTATCTTCTTCGGTCACTTGAGTGAATAATACTCTAATCCCCACCCACCCCAGCTTCTGATTAAAAAGGTGGAAGATATGAGACAGCTACACTTTCATGCTATTAGGAATTGCATGTTAAGTAACAAAAGAGGGGGAAAGAAAGTAGAACTAGGTAACTTCAACTTACGACAATCATGGAAAGTTTTATGGAGAACGTAGCATTTGAGGGAGGAAATGAATAATAAATAAGATTCAGAGAGGCAGGGATGCTGGGTGGGAAAATCCTTGAAATACGTAGATTATGGGTAATCCAAAGCATGGGGTCAAGACCACACAAATGAACATGGAGAGGGGACGGTTAGTGAGTAGCATTTATGTTTAGACTATAAAATTATGTTCAAAGCAATAGAGTGCTTTAATTATAAGACAGTGAATTTCAATTTATACTAATATTTCTCAAATTTAAGACCTTGGGGGTCTCCAATAAAATATTTCCCTGGGTCATGGATGTCAGCTGAGTTGAAAGTGGAAGGGTAACTGAAAGTGAACATTGGTGCATCATCATCGTGATCAAAAGCTCTGCACAGGCACTGAAACTGAATGGCAAGGGTGGGTTACACAGTGGCCATTCTGAGTGATCCAGAATATGCACTTACTGATTTATGAATTGCTATGGAAATGAATTCACAAATTAAGAAAAAACCCATGGAGAAATTTCATACCCAGATAGCAAGCATCTGTAAGCTTCAGTTTAAGAGGCAGTATCTCATACTTATGTAGCACTGTTAAGAGTTTAAAGGTACAATAAAATGGACACTTTACAAGAAGTATTTCTGGGAATTTGATCTTAAGAGACACTGGGGAACCTTTGGAAATATCTTGTTCATTAAATTATTCTATTAACTAACATTTTGCTAAGACCCTAGATTCTACCTAGAGACTAAGTACTGGAGAAACAAAGATGAATACATGTTTCTGGCATAAAGAAGCTCACGGTGAAGTTGAAGGCAAAGTTTTCTTGACATATAAAAATAATAAAATATGCAGATTCATTGGAAGAGAGATTGCCACAGGAGTGCAATTTAACCTAGCTTGGAGGGCAGAGAAGACTCAATGATTAGCAGAGTGGTAAACAGTAAATTGGAACTGTGTTTAAGTTTGAGAATGTGTGTGTACTCGTATAGTGTGCAGCGTTTAGAGCTGAAAGAACAGCATGAATAAATGTTCCTCTGCTGCTGCTAACAGGCAAAGTTTGAAGCAGGGGATGCTGGAGAATGAAACTGAGAAGGTAAACGGTGGCTAGATTCTGTTCTTGTATCACATTGGTGTTAAGGAACTGACTTTATCTTGATGTGCAAGAAGTAAGGAATGGCATAGGTGACTTAGTATTTTAGTAAGATAACTCTGAGAAGAAGAAGAATAGAGAAGGCAGACAGAAACTATTGTAATATTTCTCAAAGGGATGAAGAGTCTCTGGGCTAGAACATTGGTGATAGAACTGGATAACAGAGAGATAAAGATTATATTTAAGAGGCAAAAGAAGCAGGACACTCACTACATGTGGGTTGTGATTGAAAGGAAGAAATTAAAGATATACTGATTTTCCAGCTTAGAGTTATCTGTGAACTGAGAATGAGAATATGAGAAGAGAAAACATTGAAGAGAAAGTGATGAATTTAGTTTTTGACATGTTGAGAGTATAGAGCTTGGGGGATACCCAGTCAAGATTCTACAGGCAGATGAACATATGAAACTGAAACTTGAGAAAATGCTATGGCCTACAAATACATTTTTAACATTCAACAACTTAACTGAACAGTTTGATGATGATGTTTAAGATCAGTACAAAGCTACAACTTGTTAAGCAACTACAGGAGGCTGGGTGTGTTCCAAAGTCCTTTAAATGAATTACCTCATTTAAACTCACTAAGATTCTACAGAGTAGATACTAGTTAAGTCCTCGTTTTACAGGTGAGTAAACTGAGGATTAGTCTAGAGGGGAGTCAGTCCAAGGTCACACAGCTGGCTATGGTCGAAGCTCAGACTGAAGCTCAGAAAACCTGACCCCGGTTTGAAACCTGAGAACCTATCTGTAACCACTAACTCTATGGCTTCTCTGGAAACGTGTGTAGTGAGAGGTGCTGTGGACAATGGCAGAACTGTGCAGAACAGCAGCATTTCGTGTTTCATATGTATCATTTTATTAGAAGGTGAGCCTAGCAGTGAGACAGAGATCAGAAGGATTCACAGAGAACCAGCCTGCATAGGCCCATGGTGGTCATGAGACTGAAGAAGAAAGCAGTAGTCAACTGTATAACTGTATTTGAGAAGCCGCTAAAAAGTTGTCATTTGGCTTGGCCATGAAGAGATATTTATGAAAGCAGCTTCAGTATAATTTTGAAATAATAAGGAAATTTACAACTGGTAAGGTAGTAATTGGTTGATACAATAGTTAACTCCTATTTCGAAAGTTCAGGAGAGAAAAGGAAAAGAGAGATTCAGGGAGGAACCCTGTACTTGATTTGTGCAGGTGCCAGTCTTCAGGTTATATGACTTCGAACCTTCCCTAAATCCAGCTTGTTCTGAACAATCCTCAGTCTTATTTCTGTTGATTTGGGAATACAACCAGGTGTCGCCATCTCCTTAATCCCACCTGGATTCGACTTGTCTCTGTCATCTAAGCAATCTCTCTGCTTTTGTCCTTGTCCACCTGCAGCATATTCTTCATACAGTAACCAGAGTGATACTTGGAAAACTTGCATCATGTCACATACTTCTCAAAACCCTTCAATGTCTTCTTATTATGCTGAATATAAAATCTAAAATTCTTACCACGCCCTTCATGGCCTTCCCCCTCTGGCCCCTGCTACCTCTGTGACCTTGCACTCTAATGGTGCCTCATTTGGAGTATTCGTTCCCCAAACATTCACACAGATTTTCCCCGTCATTTTCTTTTGGTCTCTGCACAGATGTCACCTCCTCAGAAAGCACACACTTGAACACGATAAGATAATAGCCTTCCTACCACTCTCTGCCCGTCTTTTCCTATCTTATTTTTATCTCAGCACATCTCATTACCTTCAGTGTACCTCTCTTCCCAAATATAAATTTCAGAGAACCCTGTAGCTAGAACAAAGCCTTGCACAGAGTAACACTTAAAATAAGTGCTATATTCAGAGATACATAGAGGAAAGAATGTTTAAAGCAATGTGGCACATTTCTGGAAAATAAGAGTGCATCGGTTCCCTTTAGAAGTTTTCTCCAACTGGGAAATCATTGTATACAGCTCTGCTTAAGAAGGCATGTCACCACACTGTTAAATAGACAATACGAAGTAACAGGGATTGATAATCAATGAATTGCCACTGCTTCAACAGGACCTGAAACTTAAGTTTGCAAAGAAAAGCTATAAGCATCATCTCTCTTCCTCCACAGAGAAATATGTCAGGAGACAAAGCCTCCTATGTCCTTCATTATATCAATGCAGAAGGTCATTCTAAGGGTGGTGATGTTGATCCAACTCACAAAAACTACAGGGAGTCTCCAAGTGCCCAGGGCTGTGCCCGCTACCAACAATGAAGTGGCGTTTCCGAGAGGAACACGAGTGGCTGACAGAAAAATCACATTAGTTCTCAGGTCACACAGGGTGTATTTTTAACCAGAGTGAATGTAACAGGGGATAAGAAAAGCAGCTTTTATTGATTCTGTTATTTATATGAAAACATGATTTTCCTGTTTACCACAGTGTTCATGAAGTGCATCAGCTATTATGCAGTGAATTTATCTAACACAATGGATATATTCAGTTGAAAATTACCAGAGCAGCCCTTTCGCAGAATGATAATGCCTGTGAGAAATACAGCATAATCCCACCAGCTAAATGCCTGCCCATACATTTGGGGGCTGCTGTAACAGCGCACATGCCTCCCGCCATTCTGGGCCAGCTCTATATTTGTCGGCTTACTTTCTGTGTACAACCAGTTTTACCACTGCTTAAACCCTGTAAAGGAGCCGGTAATTAACCTTCTCTTGTTACAGTTGCCTAAAATGTGCCTCTGAAACAAGTTAGCAGAGAAGCAAACAAGAATACTAGCTTGTCTTGTGGTTTTTATTGTTTTTCTTTAAAGAAAAACATTTACTTTTACTGATAATTTTCCAGATTTCTCCTTCTGAAAGAGAGATCATATAGATTTTATTCCATTGCATTTGCAAAGAATGAGAATTTCTAATCTGAAGGTCTGCTTGAGTGGCTAAGTTCCTCTGAAATTTGGAATGAAATATCTTGAAAATTCTTAAAGCCCCTTTCTTTCAAAACTGCCTTGCAATCAGCATTAACTTTGTTTGATAACTCTAAATAATTAGTCTCTTATTTTTATTTCCACTCTAACTTATATTATTATCCCTGGAGAGGCCAAAATGAATGCAAACAGACAACAGGTTCTCAATTTAGGGGGTCTGTGAATTTAAATGAGACAAAAGAGAACCTCTTTATTTTCACGTAACTTCTAAGTGACAGGTGGCATTTCCTTCTATAACAAATACAGTCAGCCAACTGGAGTCCCGTTAACAGTGCCTGTGACTTTGTTACCAATAGATATAACAGTTATTTTCAACTTACCTGAATTATGCAACTGTCTCAAGACATAGATGAAGATTATCACTATTTAGAAATGACAGTAGTTACTTCCCTCCAGACTGATTTAATGTTATTTGAGAAGCATTCCCACTAATGTATTATAATTTTGAACACTAAGATAAATATAGCTCAATGTAATTGGTTTCTTTTGTGACATCATGTCGATCATTTTATGTGTTTCAGAGCACTATTTTGAAGATGGGTTCTATGGACTTCGCCGGGCTGTCAAAGTTATCTACAGCTTAGGTGGGGTTGGGGTACCCTGTTCCTTTTTGGTTCATACAAACTTAGTCTCCCTTTGAATCAGACTCTTACCAAAAAAAAATGAGTTTTCAGAATACTTCTTCATACCTCTAGGTACTCTAATTGTTGGTATTTTTATTTCTGAGCAATTCACCCAAGTGTTTCCAGAATCAGGATCTACCTTCTAAATCTTTTTCCAGATCAATCTGCTCCTAAGATTGTTGGAAGAGTTAAACATTCAGCCAGATTTTTAGGGCTAAGAGTTCTCCTGAGCCTTATATAACTATACAGAATTGTGTAAAGGAAATAAAACATCACTCTTAAATGGAAAGAAGCTCTTCAAATCTTCAGGAAAATACAGCTGTAATGTCACAGTGAAAAACAAAGCAATTAATTAGCCAGTTCATCATCAACTGCAGCCAAGTAGCTAGGAGGAAATGCTGGTCAGAAGGACATTAGGGATTTTCCCCGCTTTGCTGGTTTCTTCCACAAATCTTTCCCTTCTCAGAATCTCTGCCACACATCGAATCTGCTTATTCTGAATCTTATCTGCTCAGGTTTTTGCAACTTCCCATGTCTTGCAAGGTGGTTAACAGTTAATCTCTTAATAAATTGATACTAATAGGTAAACAAAAGAAGCAGAAACTCTCTTCATATCCACTTATTCCTTCAGTCGGCATTGATTAAGCACTTGCTAGGACTCCGGCACTGTGGAGAGAAAGGAGAACCAAGTGTGGTGCTTCTCCTCAAGGCCCTCTATGCACCCCACTCCCCTCTTCTCTCTCCACTGCACTACCCACCTATCCCTTTGGGTAGGGCGGTTACCACAGGGAAGCGGGTGGGGAGGTAGTAAGTAAAGTGGGTCAAATACACGGTGATGAGAGGAGATTGTGACTTAAGCATAGGACCCTCCAATGGCCACACTCTAGCTGTGAAGAGGAAGGGGGAGCATCGAATAATTGAAAGAATCAACTGTCCCCATCTTCCTAGTCAGATGACAGCCCCATGTCCCATTGTTTAGTGTCCATCCTGGTGGACCTAGTGAAGGTTCCTTCCATTTGTATCTGTATTTTTAAGCAAAAATGAGGTCTCACTCTACATCGTGCTTCATAAATTACTATTTTAAGCTCATAATTTTGTCTTTCCCCTTCAGTAAGTGCTCATTTTATCTAAAATTTAGACTCTATTCATATTTCCCCAATGGTCCCCAAAAAGCCCTTCATTGCTCATTTGCCTAAACTGGATCCCCTCCAGAACTGTCTGTCACCCTGCAAGGTTCTGTGCCTTCCGGAACTTTTTAAGACACAGTACCAACTGGGATCTTATATTGTTTATCATTCACAGTTTTGTGGTTGTTGTTTAAACCCCAATATATCATGTTTTGCTATCATACTTAGATAATGTCTGAGTATATATAATTTTAAATAAATAGCTCTGCCTCTTTTATTTCTGATATGGCCATCATTACCAATAATAAAGCTGTTCTTCAGCACCAATCTCTGTATGATAGGAACCAAAAAATATTAGTTTGTCCTCTCATGAAGAGCTATGAACATAGGTTACAGGTATGACCGTTTGCTGGCATTTTCTTTTTTTGTGCCAAGGATGAATTCCTTGACCAGAAATTGACTCCTCTGTAAATGTTAATGTTTACTTAGTTCAGAACCTAAAAGAGGCTTCAATATAGCCCATCCTGATCATACTCAATATATACATATATATTTTTTTAAAGACTGGCTTTATATAGAGAATTAAATGGAATCCACTCTAAAGGCACAGAACTTAAAACATGCAGTTCCTGTAGACTTTGCTTAAATATGTTACTTGTTTCTCAGCCCAAATACACATGCATATTATTTTCAGCATAATTTAATCATAATTGGAATTGTAGTTTCAAACATCATTCAAAATTGTTGCCATTTTGTTTCTTGCCACAAAGTTTTATTCTGCCCTTCCTGCTTTGTCTGAGAACTCTGTCAGCCCCGTCAAATGAGCAGAAATGCTCTAACTTTTTTAAAACTACACTGTTAGACAAAGAGGAAAGTGCTCTTAGAAGATGATTGAATTTTGTATGAATCCAAAGCTCATTTTCTTCTGGCTGTAGTGAATAAAAGAATATTTGCAAAATCAATCCAGTGATACTAGGTATCATTTTTTATCATTTTAACACGGGGAGCCAGTTCGACAGGAACAAGCTGAGATGGAGGACAATTAAACATAGGTCTGGCTTTAGAGTATTGTTGGCATTCCTAGAAAGGTTCCTTTCTGTGATAACATCTAACTGCTATTCAATTTCCTCTGCTTTATAATGTGGTACTCACAGCTGCACGTTATTTGGATTCTGAGAATATATTATCTTTTCCTTCTAAAGAAGAGCTTAAAATAGGAGTGAAACCTGGATATATAAGATAATAGCAGGAACAGGGTAGTCCTCAAATGCGTTGACTGATTTCTGCAGTTCATTAAGTGCTAATGAGATGTCCCTTTACCAGAGCTGCATAGCTATACCCTTCTTTCCCTGAAATTGACATTTTTTCAATGCTAAGTATTTACTGGGCATCTACCATGTGCCATGTGCCATGGTGCTTGGGATATAGAGGCAGTGAGTAGAACAGAAAAAAAATCCTCCCCACATAATTCATATTCTAACTAGGAGTGTGTGCTGGGGAAAGAGAGGAGGGTAGTTAAGAAGCAAATCATAAGGAAGAACAAAAAGTATAATATGAAGTATGTTGGATTATGGTAAGTACTAATGGAGACCTCAAGTATATACAGTGGTCGGGGAAGAGGCAGTTGCTAGGGACTGTCTCATAGGAAAGATAACATTTCATTAAAGCCCTGCAGGAAGGAAGGGAACAAACCCTGTAGATATTTGGAGGGATCTCCCTAGACCATGGCTCCGAAGAAGACAGGGGGTACTCCTGTAACGAGAACGGGCTGGGCATAAGTGTATTCTAAAGGAAATTTGTAGTGTAGACTCAGTCCTTCTTGCTGCCTTCCTGAGTAACTGGACATCACAAGCAGGCGCAGCTAGATTTTATCCCCCTTTCTTTTTGAGTAATAAAAATTATTATAACCAATTTAATGCTTAATACTTGTCAGGCAGTTTAAGTTTTTATATGTAGTGTTTATTGTAATCCTCTCATCAGTTCCCTGAGACGATCCATGGCGTCTTACTTACCCAGAGAGGGCACTGAAATCTGTGCTCAGCTAGTGAACAGCCAGATAACCCAGATCCAAAGCCAGGTGTCTGTCGGCCTTCATTCCATGAACCACTGACCACTTTGCCATACAAATAAGCACACATCCTGAAATGCATGCATGGCCATCTGCACATATAGGACAAAAAATATTTGCCTGGCTGGTGTGGCTCAGTGGATTGAGTGCTTGCCTGCAAACTGAAGGGTTGCCAGTTCAATTCCTAGTCAGGGCACATGCCTGGGTTGCAGGCCAAGTCCCCGGTGAGGGTGTGTGAGAGGCAAACACACACTGATGTTTCTCTCTCTCTCTTTCTCCCTCCCTTCCCCTCTCTCTAAAAATAAATAAAAACCTTTTTTAAAATTAAAAAGTATATAAAATTAAAAAACATTTGTTAGAACACTCAACTTTCAAAATGACTTTACATTTATTTCTCATTTGTGTTTCATAACCACCTCACAGTGTCGATAAATGTGAGCTATCCCAATTTTCTAAATGAAGACATGTCGGCTCAGGATTGTAAGAATATTTTTTCAAAGTTGCATGGCTGATAATTAATGGTAACTGTTTTGAATCCTGCTCTTTGATGATGAACCTATAATGCTTTTCACTATGTCTAAATTCAGTACTAAAGTTTCAAAGAACATATGCATAACTGAGTCACTATCACATTATATTTCCATATTTGAAACCTTGTAATATATATGTATATAAAATAGCCCCCATGAAAACTTTAGCAATGTGCAGACTTATGAACATGCACACACCAGACACATATTTTATAATAATAAAGATACTGAACTACTGTGACATTAATTTTTACACAAAGACTACAACACTTTTTTTACCTGTTTAATACTTTGTGTTCGATACTTTTGAACACAAAGTATTAAATAGGTAAACTGGTTTACTTTGGGCCAAGAAAATATGAGAATTAAATATTAATGAGTATTATCATATTAATGATAAAAATGATGATTCTTTGAGCAGCTAATACTTACTGAACACAGCATATGTGTAGATGAGGAAGAAGGCAGAGAGCACTTAAATACGTTCCACAGTCACACGGAGGCAGGGCAGTTAGAACAGGAAACAAAACTCTCACACTCTACCCCTCCGCTTTTCTGCCTTGGCTGCAACATTGTGGACACTACTTTTGACCACCTGATCCCCTGCTTGCTTTCCCTTCCCAATTTCCTGTGGTTAAGACAAACAAAAACCGGTCTCAGCCAAATTCAGCAGCCATATTGACTTACAAGTCACCAACAGGGCTATTATGATATCATTACAATAAGTGTACTTTGCAGTTTTGGAACCACTCCCGCCTTGAGTCACTATGACAGTTCCAAGAGACCTAAAAACAAATCACTATCTGCAGGAGAGGGATGGGGGCAAACTGCATCAGCAGCCGCCCCAACAGCGTCAGAAGATGAGAACCACCCTGTCCCTTGCCCCTTGCCTATGTCTAACAAAAACCTTCTACCCAGACCCCATCGGTCTTTGTCCTGTTCTCCAAGTTCATCTGCACTCCCTTCTTGAGTGTGTAATTTTGCTTTCAATAAATGCACTGTGCTTTGCTAAATCTTTCTGTCTCACCCTCGAATTCTTTCTTGTGTGGTGGTAAGGACCTGGACCCCACTATTGGGCTGGGCTGAGACCTCTCTGGGTGCCCTCTGTCAACACCACCTATGAATTTCAGAGGCTGCTTTTGAACCAGGGGTGTCTGCCTCTAGAGCTGTATTACTGCCCACTGAGCAGTCCTGCCTCCTGCAGTCAACACGGAGTTTCCTCCCTCCCAGGGCACCTTCTATTATGACACAGAGGGGTTCGTTTTGCCTCAAGATAGCAATATCAAAAATGTAATAGTTTCTTTTTTAGAAGTTGAATCCAAAATCTTTAATCAAATCTGGTATAACCTATAATTTATGTTTCTTCAGAAACATTGTCAGAGCAAATGTGGGTATGGAATAGCAAAGAAAACCTGTGAGAGCACTTTCTATAGGTAGCTATTGAGAAGCCAACATTCTGCTTGTACATATACAGATGTCTATTATAGAATCTTACCACCAAAGTGTCCATCTACAGATAGCTAATAACATGCAGTTCAGAAATGGCCAAAGCATTCCTTTGAACACTTCTTTCTGGGACACTTTGTTGTCAGATAGCTTCTATCCCAAGAAAATACTTTTTCTTGTTAAATTAAGGCTGGCCCCGTGTAACCTGACACTCTGTTTTATCCGAATTACATTTGTATTGAGAATACTGCATTGTCAGGAGACTCAGTCGTAGTCCAGTATTGAACACCAACTGGCTTTACAACTGTAATCATTCATGTGACACCTTTTGGATTTCAATAGTAGCATGAACCATGTAACATGGCCTTGTTTACCTGACCATCCCCTTCACTACCCTGACAACTGCTATGCCAACCACCCTGTCGCTGTGTCTATCTCTGTCGCCCACACAAAGTCTCTGTGTAAACAGCCTGTGTGGTCTTTACTAGACTGCATCACAGATGAAAACAATAGCATCTAGAGCAAGCAGTGCCTCACATTTGTTCTAGGACATTGAATTTTTAAAATGGTGTTGTGTTTCAGTTTTCTATGTAAGGTGAGACAAGGTTACCTAGATGGAACTTCTTATCAATGAGTGCACCCCAACGTTGCCATCTCACCCACAAATTTACTAAAAGATTTGTGTTTTTCAAACAGACATTTCTTGCATCTTCCAAATATATTTACTTCCTACAGAGTGCAAACGAATGAGGAAACATTCTGTTTCAAAGTGTTTGAAGTCTGTAATTACGGTTCATCAGGCTCACTCTGGGACCTACCTGCAAGGGGAATGGGGTCCCTTCCCTCTTTGAATTTCAGAGCATTTGTCAAATTAGAAATAAAAGAAAGACCCCTGAGTTGTAATGCACTATTTCACTTGGCAAAATTGCCTTCTGTCATATTCCTGGGTCCTGTTACTGCAAAACTGTCCTCACGTGTGAGGAAGGACACTAGTAGATACTGGTTTCATCCAGATGTTGGCTAATTTCCATCCTTAAAAATAATCAATTCGAGGGAACTGAGGTTTCAAGACCTTAAAATGCATTCATTATTCACCACACTCAGTTCTTATCTTTCTATTTATTTATTATGAACCAAGCTCTTTGTGGCCTCATTGACTTTGGGCCACCAATCTTTATTCAGTTGCTGATCTGTGGCAGAACTCCTTCCCCTGTGAGAGCACGCACACACATCACCTAATTCCTAACCTTGCCTCTGCAAACACAGGGTGCGTTATTTTCATGCCACTCGTGAGAAGAACCAGGTCCATAAAGGGAGGGTCTAAGTCAGTGATTTTCAACCAGCGTGCTGCAAGAATTTTTAAAACATGTAATACCTGACTGTTTAGTCAGGGGCACTGACCTCTTTTCCCTGAGATTGTCAAGTATAAAAAAGTGACAACAGCCAACACAACAATAGCTCTCTGGTATGAATAAACCAAAATTATACCTATTTTTCATCAGATCAGCAAAAAACATCTGTTTTTGATGTGCTGCAGAATTTTAGTAATTAGTTTATGTGAGCCATGAGATGAAGATGGTTAAAAATCACTTGTCTAAGTGTTTTGCCCAAGGCCACACCTGGTACGTGACAGCTGTGAGAACTGAATCCAGAACTTTCTGATTCCCACACTCTCCTGTCTTCTATTTATTGCTTTCGCATTTCACCACTGAGTAGGGCTTTTGTGCAGTGTTTGGATGTTTGGGCACCGGGACTCAGACATCCGCCTGGAGCAATGCTAAATGAGACACCAAAATACTCTGCTTCCCTAGATCCCTGCCTCCCTGCCCCTACTCTTCCCTTCTCCCCTTCTCCTGCTTTGGTTTCCTGCCATTAGATTTAGAACAATAGCATTAACATTAAAGCACTCATTTTGTTTTCAAAACCTATTATATGCTTCTTTCATTGATACTTACAAAAGCAAGGTTGGGAGAGAAGTTCCCAAGTTACTGCAGAGGAAACTGAAACCAACATAGCAGTTCCACTGCTGACTGTCACTTGCTGCCTCCCATTTATTCTGAAGACAGGACTGTTATTCCCATCACGCCCTGTGTACATTCCTAGGGTTTCTTTTTCTTAC
>CM052547.1:19847572-19890705 GCA_028533065.1 Trachops cirrhosus | reverse complement strand
AAATATAGAATGAAGGTTTGGGGAAAATACAGTGAACTAAAAGTTCATTTATACTTCTCTAGGCAATGTCTTTAAATCAAATTCTTCCACCTAAACTTAAAAGTAAGCAAACGGAATGAGTTTCATTCATTCTTTCTTCTGACTTGTACAAACTGCACACTAGCCCTGTTGATGGCAATGGCTTCTGTGCTGTGACACAACATGAATAAAATATAACTGTTGCCCTCAAAGTGTTTATACCTTAATTCATGGGAGAGGGGGACACTCGACCACACATGAAAATCTTGAGACACAGGCAAATTACATTTCTGATTTTTATTTTTTCTCACCAAGAAGTATGATTATCTTGGCATTTATATCGTGAATTTGCTCTGGGTGTTACACCAAATGAGGGTAGTAAAACCGTTGAGGGAATAAAGTGCTGAATAACGCAGCCTTTTCCATAGCCCTGTTTCAAAACCAAACCCCTTCCTTGCGGTAAATGTGGCCTTAAGCACGAGATCATGACTGTCTTCGTTGACCCCTTCCCCTGCGACTGGGATGTGAGGCTGTTTCCTGGGAGCCGCGTGCGCCCCTGAGCCCTCCACCTTAAACCGCATTATTCTCCGGAAATTAAAACAAAATTGGCTGTTCAGTTACACTGCAGGAAGATGGGCTACAAAAGAAATTGTATTACATGCACCAAAGACAAAGATGACCTTTGGATTATCTGCTATTTAGGATTCTGAATGTTCTTGGTCCCATCCCTGCCTGTGGTAATTAAAAGAGGATCTCATCTGTTTTATTTAACCTTTACTTCTTTAGCAATATTTTAAAAATCCTCTGATGAGTCCATTTTCCCTTGGATCTTAGCTATATACAGCTAAGCACTAGCTACATATATCTAAGTAAAGTAATTCCAAGCATTAAAATAATTCCAAGCACTGATATCCTATGCCTTCACCACTTCATATGCATCACTTCATTAATAAATTTAATGATAGTTATAATTAGAACAGGTCACAGAACTCTTCTATCTATGGCATCATATTTAGACACAATATTAAATATGTTCCTACTTTCCAAGCTACTAGGCTCCTTATCACCTTTGTAAAATTGTTATACAGAAAGAGACTCTTTGCTTGAAAGGTGCCTGTGCAATAACCCCATCCCAAGAAACACTCTTTTAGAAAGGGCTCCTTGGAGATTTCCTTTATTCCCCCCAAATGAGGCTCTGAGAGTCAGAAGACTCAGGGTCCAACTGATTTTAAGACCCACAATCCAAGATTTGTTTCTGCTTTTTTAAAATAGAGAATCAAACCTCCCTGCCCAGTTTACAGCATTATGAGGTTTGAATGAGATGCCTTGAGATACTTGTGTAAAAGTGCTCTTATTCTCTGAAAACTTAACAAAAATCAAGGGTGTTGATTTCACATGAAAATGGTAAAATAAACTGTCACCGAATATTGAGTGTACACAGAAGCTTGTGAGACTTCAATGTAATCTCAGGATTAACTGTAGGTGTGTATGCTGGGAGCATTCTAGACATCTTCAGTCCTCCTTCAGGGGCAAGACCGCTGTGAGTGCACACTCGGAGGGTCAGAGTTCCGAATACAAGCTTCATGTTGACGTGTAAGCACAGAAGCTCAGCATGCAGGCAACACTTTAGTCCCCAGTTTCTTATTATCGAGTAAATGCCCCAGAAATGACAGCCAGCAAGACAGTATTATAAAATTGCTCACAATATAGTGTTATTAAAGCAAGGAATCATGGCTGGAAATCAGATCTTAGGATAGGTCTCTTGTTTTGCCTCTGTGTTGGGCCAGTCTGCAATGATCAGAGGAAGTTTCAGTCTTGATGTTACTAAGAGGAAATTTAAATGATGCAATTTTTCATAATCAAATATTTTTACACAATGACTGTAACTTAAAAGAAGATTGAAATTACAGTGCAATCTCACTCACACTTACTAGCTTGATTCAAAAACAGAGAAACTTCTTGAGGAATCATGTAAGTAGATGGGAGAATTCTTTTAAGAGCTGGGAAACATCTCGAGTTAAACTAATTTGGTGCTTTCATTGTTTAAATGAGAGAACTAAGCCCCAGAGAGGTGAAGGTCACTGTAGTGTTTCTCATTAAATTGTGTCACTGTCAATCAAGGAAAAATCGTCATCTCCTGGAGACCGTAAGAGTCTCCGGCAGCTCACTCTCCATTAGCAATGGTAGAACTTAACAAGGGGTTTTCATTGAGAAGATTAAAATGTGCTGCTCTGATTTTCTGAAGCTGCTCTGATTTATGAATCACCCTTACTATGGCTATAGTTCAGGGAGATGTGTTCTTTAAAAAGGGTATTACTATCAACAACGTATTGTACAGATGTTTCTTTTACACTTACCCCCCATCACTGTGTCTAGTAACTGAGGAGTGCTGGGTGGTGTTTCTAAGAAGCAGGCACGCTCAAACACAGGACAAGGGAATACGGAATGAGTATCCTGAGTACCTGCAGGTGACGGAACCTGTCAGCGTGGAGAAGTGAAATTTCAAAAAAAATCAGTTCTGTGTTAGGTCAGGGAAAAAATAGGAAAAAAGGAGTCTTGTGTGTGCATAAGGTATCCACAGCACTTTGGTTAAGGGGAGATATGGGGGTCAGAGGCACCTGTGGAAACTAGTAAAGATCACGGAAATCACTGTGGAGTCCAGTTGTCACATCAGTAATGACACTACCTCTTGGAAAAGTAGATTTTACGTTCATCGCACAATCTTCATTTTTACAGTATATTAGAGACTGTGCCAGATGAGCTATCGAGCTTTGAATTACCTAGGGAATGAGGTATAGGTAGAGCAAAGTTGAAAATGGAAGCCAGGCTGGGAGGAGGGTGTGGCAAGTGCAGAATGTAGGGGACGGGACAGACATTCAGTTATCAAAAAATAACTTTAAAGCAACACTTCAAAATTCAGAAGTAATGAAAAAAATCTATCAAAATTATCATTAGTGGTTTTTCATTTTGCCTCTGGCTCCTCTATGGCTCAGGATGACTCTGATGGAAGACACAAAAGGTCCAGAAAGCCAGAGAAAAATTGAGTGTGTATTTTCACAGCACTGAATATCGGAGGAGAGGGATTACAGAGGATCAGAATTCACTGAATTTTGGCTGGAGCTGGATGTGAAATACTGGCATACAGATCAGCTTCAAATTTACCCTCTTTTGCTTTCAGTCATTTCTTATGGTGTATCAGTGGTCATATATTGTGCAATATATTTTCTCTTCTTTATAGCACTATGAATTTTTAATTATTCTGAATTGAGTTGGATGTCATTACAGGGACTAAAGAAGACATTCAAGACAAAGGAGTTTGATGCCACAAAATCATATCATGTTTTGCTTTGAAAATAGATTTGGGGAAGCTGTTAACCACGTCTGCCTTGCTTCTTGTTTGTATAAAACTTCACAATTAACTAATATATTAACATAGATATTATGGAATGGCACATGGAGAGATAACTTCAGGAAATGAGGCATAAAAATAAGTCAAAATATCAGACATAAATTAGCAAGTGTTTTTCCCATCAATTAGAAACACTGAGGTGGTAAATCCAGTTTGAAAACATAGACAAATACACAAATACATTTAAAACTTACTACTTAGGAGCAAATTTATTTAAATCACCTTTTCATATGCAAAAATGTAAACTTCATTTTAAATTCAATGTAATCATTTTATCTAAACCAAAATGGCACAAGGGAGATAATATCTCTAATATCTATCTACAAATTTATCTTCAGTATAACTTCATGCACTGGCTGATTTGGTAAATTAAGTAGTACTTCAGAAATGAAGATTTTACCTCAATTGCCATGATGATTTGATTGAACAAGATATTTAACCTTATTATTTTTGAAAAAATATATATAAGGAGTTTAGACATTATCTAATATGCTGCTTTTACTTACTCTAAGATTAACGATGAGACATTTAAAATCAGGGGATGTTTGGTCCCTAAACTCTGTTGAAAGATTCTGGCTTATAAGAGCATAGTGAATAATCCTATGAAACAACATCTACATTCACAAAAATTAAAACTTGGCAGAGGTATTAATAATCAGGAAAAAGTCTCTTACAGAATACGTGTTCAAGAGACGAAACAACCAGAGCAGGGAAAGTATTTCACACTGGAGTCAAAGATGGAAGGAGAGAAACAGAGGAGTGAATATATACACTAATTTGTCAACAAATGTTTACGTAGGGTCTGTCAGCAGGTTTAGGAAGGGGCATTTTCTGATGAAGCTATCCTATGTCAGCACCGGCAAAATACACATGAATTGAACGGAACTATACAATTTGGCTTATTTGAATTTCTATGGTCTGTTTGTTAGTAATTCACAGAACAGAACCAGGGATTCTGTTTCCCTTTGTCAAGGCCATTAACACTGTACTTTGAGATTTAGAAAGGTGACGGGCCCCTGAAATCCAAATATGAATCCACATTTTCAAAAAGAGTGCTCACAGTAGCACAGAAGAATTGTGTAGATTATTTCATAACATGTCAAATTCCTGTCCAAGTGACAATATAGATTCCTATTTCCATGCCAAAGACACACGCTGGCATGGGAACACGTTATGTACATCGTATGTTTAAAGACTGATGGAAAGATAGTTTTGCCTTCATACATGTCTCTCATTAGCTTATAATATCTAAAATGGTTTGAAAATCACATTAGTTTCTTTGGTGATTAAAGATATTTAATAAAACAACCAAAATACCCATTAAATTGAGTGGTGGGGAGCAAAGTTGTTTGTTTTATTATTTTCTTGACCTCCTCATTATATGTATTTTTATATGTATCAAGTATTTCATACTGAAAAATATTAAAAAAATAAAATCCCAGGGAAATTTCTTAACATAATTCACAAAATCTTTTCTGTCACAATTGTCACATACACAATTGCTTGAATAAGTACATTATATGCTAAATGTGGAGTTCTTTGGAAAGTATGATGCTAAAGATAATATCTAATGGACCAAGAAAGGAAGGTAATGGAGGAATGAAAAGAAATGGAGGAAGAATTCCAAAACCAGTTTCATGCCCAGTAAGAGATGTGTCTTTGTTCCTAGCCAAAGGGTTTTAGCTCTTGTTAGAGTTACAAGAAACTCATTTTATCTAAAAAATATGTGAGGGTCTAATATGTGCTTAACTTTGACTGCTCTTGGAGGGAAAGAAAGCAATATGGTACAGAGTACTAATTTCCAAATACTGCTGCACAATATATGCGTAATCTTATGGGGAATTTTGAAAACACTTCCGAGGTCAGGCTGCCCCCAAGTACAATCCAGATCTCGGGATAATACCTAGGTATCAGAACTTAAAAACTCTCCCAGGTGATTTCAATATGCATTTAAATTTGTGGACCAGTTTGGTTCTCATACTTAAGCCTACATAATAATACCAAAACCTCTTTTAAAATGCAAATTCTTGGCCCCAAACTCAGTGCATCTGATTCTGTGTATCTGTGGTGGGGCCTGAGAATTTGCATTTCTAACAGGTGCCCAGATGCTTCAGCAGCCAAGAACCAGGACCATACTTTGAGAACTATTGGCATAGAGTATATAAAACTAGACTTTAACGTAAGGGAGTTTATATTATAATGAAGAGCTAGGACATACACAAAGAAGGTTAAATATATAAATCAAAATGAATAGTATAGATAGTAGAAGCTAGAAATATTGAGAGGAAGAATAAATTACTCTGGGTGTGGATGTTCACCTCGTGGCTCCTGAAAAATAAACGGAATTTAAATAGGCAGAGAAAATTTCAGAAGGTCAATGTCATCGGAAGGTCTTTGAGTAGGACTACTTATGCAATAGTTAGGTAGCATTGCATAAGGTTTGTTTGGGAGACAGTAGGTTCCACTGGCTGGAGCAAAGGATCTGTGCAATGAAACAGTAGTTCCAACTGGGGGAGTCATTTTGGAAGCTGGTGCTGAAGGATCTACATAGACGTCCGGATTTAAAAACAAAAACAAAAACAGTTTACCCACTAGGCAGTAGGGAAGTTCTTAAAGACCTGAAAAGTGTCCCTTACCGGGCTCTTTATTACAATGATTGCCCATGGCAGGGTTCCAGCCAGACTCCAGTGAACTCGACGTTACATAAATCAAAACTGAACTCCTGTCTTTCGGAAGGCCATACATCACTTTCAAGAATGAGGCATTTTTAATATTAGCAAATTAAACACAAATTGATATTAAAAACTCCAGCAGATGATTAATCAATAAAGGTGGAAACAGAGGACCTTATTAGTTAGATGGGGATTAGCTGATATAGCTCAAGTGCTAGCTATAAAATTTGAAAATTAAAAATAATTGCACATGCCAGGAGTGATGGAGAGCAACCCAGAGCGATGTAAAAGGTGTGACTTTCCAGGGTAATCTCAAATTGAATGAACTACTAAAGCTACCCTGGGTTCCCTAAACTTTCATTATACATGAAGTTTTTCATATTTAAAAAAAAACATAGACAGAAGCTTATAATGTTAGAAAATGTATTAGAAAGTCCTTCCTTGAGCCCTGGCTGGTGTAACTTAGTGGATTAAGCGCGGGCCTGTGAACCAAGAGATCACGGTTCGATTCCCAGTCAGGGCACATGCCTGGGTTGCAGGCCAGTTCCCAGCAGGGAATGCATAGGAAGCAACCATACATTGATATTTCTCTCCCTCTCTCCTTCCCTTCCCCTCTGAAGATAAATAAATAAAATCTTAAAAAAAAAAGTTTGACTATTTAAAAAAAAAAGAAAAAAAAGAAAGTCCTTCCTTGAGTATCCAGAATTATTCCAGGTGGAGGCTCTTTACTGTCAAACAGAGAGTTTTCAAAAAGTACAGAAACATGTCTTTTCCTTTCTGGGAAGGACCAAAGATGAGGAAATTAGAAACCACCTTCTTCCCTAGAACTAGTAGACAAACGTCTCCCCATCACTCCAGATCCTTTGCTTGCAATTGCATGAATGTTTTTTTCTTTAACCCTAAACTCCAAGTAACAGTTGTTATAGGTAGGGAAGTATATGAGAAATGCTTTTCTGGGAATAAAGAAAAAGGAGAGCTGTCTCAGTATTGGACAAAATGTAGAAAGCATAGTCTTCAGCCTGAATAGGACTGAATAGTGTTGTTGCAAACACATAATAACAATACCAGTAGTAGCAATGTTAACAACAACAGTAACTAGGACTTATACCTGAGTGCCAGGTACTGTTCTAAGTACTTTGTTCTCATTAAAAAAAATTTATTGGAAATCTATTCATTAATTCATTGCTACACCATTCTATTATCATTTCCATTTGACAGATAAGAAAACCGGAATTCAGAGATGCTGAGAAATGTGCCCAAGATCACAGGATTTGAGTGCTGGGAGCAGAGTCTTAAAACTATGCTCTTAAGCACCCTCTAGAGGAAACAAACCCAGCCGTGGGTGAGCGAACAGTCATGCGAGTATTTGGGGTGAAACAAAGAAACAGGGAGGTGACACTGGGCTGTTGGCACACAACTGCTGACAGGAGAGGATCACATCAGGAAATGAGGGGATGAGGTTCTATGTTTTTCTATTCTGGTTCTAGGTGAATTACATAAAGCAAGGTTATGTGCAAAAGAACAGCAGGGAAGTGAACACCAACAAGATCAGCTTTAAAGCGTCAGTGGATGTAATTCCCCAATTATTCATCTCTCTTTACCTTCATGCGGGAGTTTTCTGAAGGCAGGGGTGGGAGCTAATTCAATTCCCTGTTTCTATTACTCAGAACAATGGCTGGAAAGCAAGAGCTCCGTACATTGAAGCTTCCTACTAAATAATGAATGGCTCAGTTTAAAACATTCCAAATAGAGATTTCTAAGATTCTATGATCTATAAATAAGCTTTCATTTGCTCTCTTCCCATTAGAATGTGCAAATGTAAGTTTGAATTTGTATCTTATATCTATTAATGTTTCCCTTTCTTACTCAAGTACCGATCTTGTTATTAATAGATATAAGAAGAATAATTTCAAGCATCAAACACCTACTATAAGTATGATACCGACTTATTTGGATTATTACACTGAATCTTCATATCAGAGCTACAGTTCCATTTGAAAAGATCTGTTTGAAAGGCCTTGAATACAACTGGAATATAAACATCTAGTGGTCATAAAATGTGCCAATGTTTTATCTCTCTACAACGTCAAAAGCTATGAACATTCTCTTTTGCTACATAAGATTAAAAGACTAAGCTTGTGTGTCTTTTAGTGCCAAGAACTTTGCATATAATAACCACATTTCAGTTGATGGAAAAACCATCCTTCCAATTGCTTGGGCTAACAACCCTCTCCTACAATCATTACATCTTTTGACATTTCTTTCAAAATGAGTCCAGAATTGAATCACTTCTAATCTCCATTGCTACTCCTCTGAACTTTAAAGTCCCCAGCTAAAGTGGCATTATCATCCATACGTAGAGATGAAGAAGCAGAGCTTCACAAGATCAGGAAACTCTTTATTTCATGTAGGCACCAGAGACTTGAAAGCACAAAACAGACCTGTTTCTGGAAAACTGAGAATAACCAACAACATGATAGATTATTAAATGTGAAGATAATAGGTGCTGTATAAAGAAGAAACATGGAACAGAAAAAGGGTATAGGGGTATTGTAAAAAGGTGAATGTTTCAATAAAATAGACTGGTCAGGATAGAGATAATTACAGAGGCTATTACTGAGATAATAATAGTGCAATGATTGAAAGAAATAGAATAATCCAAGCACTTGTCTGGAGAAAACTATTCCGGGAAAAGGGAAAGCAGGAACAAAGCCTCCAAAAGAAGAGTGTACAAGTCTGGCATATTTTAAGATTAGCAAGAAAGCTGATGCTGCTGTAACAGAGAGAGCAAGAGAGGCGACGGGAGGATAACAGAGTGACAGGCCACTGAGAGCACTGTGAGTGAAACGGGGCCTGTGACAGAGGATCAAGCACAGGAATGACAACATCTGAATTTCAGTTTAAAAGGGCCACTCTGGCTGATTTTTGAGAATAAATTGTGGGGGGTATGGTAAAAGCACAAGGAACACTTAGGGAAATACAGCAGAAACAAGCAAAAGAGGACGGTAACTTGAACCAGGGTGGTAACAGTTAAAATTTGAAAATAGGACCCTCCAGATCTATAAAGATAAAACCACATGACCTACCTATGAACTGAACGTGGAAACATGAGGGGAGAGGAGCAAATGGCCGGGCCATGGGGCTGGGACTGGGCAGCTGGGAGGCCAGAGTGGCCGACCCCTGGTAAGAGGGGGCTGTAGGAGAAACTAGTTCAGAAAAAAGATCTGTGGTTTATTTTTGGACATTTTTAGTTTTTGTTATTAGTTATTCTAGTGAAGATGTTGAATAGAGAGTTGAATACATGACTGGCATTTAGGAAGAAAGTCTGGGCACATGATATAATGTTCTAAAATATCATAAATCTTTTCTTTTGTGAAATTTAGCATACTTTAAGATGCACAATAGAAAACTTTACAATTCTATGGTTTATCACAAAGTAACGAGGCATGCGACCAACACCCACACCAAGATGAGGAGGTCTCCTGCACCCCAGGACCCCCATGCCCTCCCAGCCACTGCCACCTTCCTCCCTCAAAGGTGACTAATACCCCAGATTTTATGGTTCCTTCTACCAATAATACACTATGTGTAATTATACAATATATATGTTATAGTCCGACATGATTGATTCATTCAATCTTATTCTGATGCATATTTACATTTTTAATTTAGGGTCATTAGGAATAATGCTGCTCTGAATAGTCTAGCCCTGCCTCTTGTTCCACACTTATATAAATTTTGATGGGACTATGTAGCTAGTTGTAGAATTGCTAGATCATAGGGTCAACTTCTGCCTTTCTTCAATTTAATGCATAGTGCCAACTCATTTTCCATATAAATCAATGGCTGTACCAATTTATATTCCCATCCCTTCCTACTCCACATCTGGCATTATTAGTCTCTTTAATTTTGGCCATTTTCGTGATGTTTCCTTAAGGTTTTAATTTGGATATTCCTTGAATTAATTTAATCTAAAGACTTAAAGATACAGCCCTGGCTGGTGTGGCTCAGATGGTGGGAGCATCGTCCTGTAAGTGGAAGGCTGTGAGTTTGATTCCCATCAGGGCACATACCTAGGTTGTGACTTTGATCCCTGGTCTGAGCATATACAGGAGACAACCAATCAATGCTTCTCTCTCACATTGATGTTCCTCTCTCTCCCTTCCTCTCTCCCTTTCTCTGTCTCTACAAGCAATGAAAAATGTCCTCGGAGAGGATAATAAACAAACAAACAAACAAGCAAACAAACATAAGTCCAGCCAAGGTGCTGGATGAAATAACCTAGAAAATTCAAGACTAGCTGAGGTCCAAGAAATGAGCCCTAGGTTCTCCAACATCAAAGATCAGGAAGAGGAAGAAGGGCCGGCAAAGTCACTTACTTGTCTTCCAAGTGGCAGAACTGAATTTCAAATTCAATGCATGTCTATCCATCTTCAAACATGCTTGGCTATCTCAGAATTATACTCAAGAAAAAGGCAAATAAGTTCAGAGAGGCAGATAACTCATGTGCTTGTCACAGCAGAGTATGCTATGTAAAAAGGTTTCCTCTTTGCTTTTCTGTGATGAAGTAGGTGGGAGATACTTTTTTTTTAAGGGCAGGTGTAAGGAAATGGTAGAAGCTGATATTAGCTTGCTTAAGTCCTTTCATTATAACAAAGCAAGCAGAAAGGAGTGAGCAGTTAAGCAAAATGGAAAGCAAAAGCTCTTAACACTAGCAAAGAAATTTTTTGCTTTTTCTCATAACAGCAACACTTACCTATGAAATGGATCTTCCCTTCTTGATTGTAGAGCTTCCTGAAATCACGGAGAAAGTGTAATGGCTTGATTAGAATCTGTTTCTGTGATTGTCTGCTATTCTCTGGGTTATCTTTCCCTTCATTTTATTTTATTTTCGAGTGGTACCTCAGTACCCATCAATAGTTCATTCCATAACTTGTGGTGAGTGCCAAAACTGACAAGTAGCAAACAAGCAATGAATGATGAAGCATTATCTCTTGCGAGCAGCATCGTGACTCATACAAGTTCTAGCAAGGGCCATGAGTCCCGAGCAAGTGCAGAGTGCTGGAACATTTTTTTCTCATCCAAATGCAATGAGTGCAGGGTTTGGCAAATTCTGAAGCTGACGAGTACTGTACTATGACTGTATTTCATTTCATTTCATTTTACTTTTTAATTGAATTTATTGGGGTGACATTGTTTCACAAAACCATACAAGTTTCAAGTGTACAACTCAACAAAATATCATCTGCACAGTGCATCGTATGCCCATTGCCCAAACTAAAGTCTCTTTCCATCCCTATTTATCCCCCTTTATCTACCTCCACCTATCCTGCCCCCCTTCCCTCTAGCTACCACTACACTGTTGTCTGTGTTATATATATACATATATTTTTTGCTTAATCCCTTCACCTTCTTTCATCCATCCCCAACCCCTCTCTCCTCTGACAGCAGTCTGTTCCATGTATCCATGACTCTGTTTCTATTTTGTTCCTTAGATTCCATATATAAGTGAGATCATATGCATTTGCCTTTCTCTGATTGGCTTATTTCCGTTAGCATGATACTCTCCAGGTCCATCCCTTCATTTCAGAATAGAGGCTCAAAGTGAAGTCATGACCCAGTATGGTTTTCACCCTGACAGGAGAAACACTTGGAAACTTGCGGTTGCTTCATAATTCAGTTACAATCACAACTGAACTCAGGTTTCCTCTGTGTTAACCGAGAAATAATTTTTCTTTCAGATATTTATAATCATGTTGAACTCAAAAGCACAAGAGAAAGAAGAGAAAGAAAAGTTCTAAGGACTTGTTCACTAAGGTTTTCCAAGAACATTTCATAAACTACTTCTCTCCCCCTAATCCTAGTGTTCAGTGGAAAATGAACCATGAGTTATTTTCAGGGTCTCATATGTCTTTGGCTGCCAGCTGTCCAGCACTGTGGCTTTCGAGGAATTTGCATTACTTCTGATCCTACAGTATCTGTGTGGCATGTGGTCACTTCTTTTAACGAGGAATTTGCATTTACTTGTTCTTGCCTATCTGACAAGTTTTGGTCCCCAATCTTAATTTGGCCTCTTTGTGTTAATAAGCATCCTAAACATAAGCTGGGCTTATTCATCTTCAAATTCATTGTCATCAAAGACCATTCATACTGGCGTGAGCCTAGGGTCCTTGCAAGTCTCGACCTACCCTATAATCACATACCTGCTAAGTTTCTATGGGTGCCCATTTCCTTTTCTGTATCCACGACTCTTTGTATCAAAAATTTTAGAATATTGCTTAGTTGTATTTCACTATATATGTGGGATGTCTTACTCTCTACATTTTCTCAAATAATGAAAGAGAAAAATTGAATTTATAACTATTTTTGAGAATTTACTACCACATGTTTCATGGGAAAAAAGACAATATAAAATAAATTTCCTATCCTATAGGATTGAGCAATCAAGATGAGGAGATAAAATATAAAAAGATAGCAAGTTAAATAAAAATTCAAGATTACATTTGAAGACCACAAACCAGATGCTAGAAGAAACTATGTAACTCTGAACAGTTACAAAATGAATAATAGTCAGAAAGAATATTGAGTGTAGGAGGAGGAATATTAGGCTTGAGTAGACTGGGGAGATATTAAGGAGCAGGAAATACTTGTGCAGAATCTGGAAGGATAGATAAAACTAGATAAATTGAGAGAAAAGAGGAGAGAACTTATGTTAGAATAATTAATGTGAATATTATAGAAAAGAGTCTTAAGAATTTGAGGGGACTAAAAGAATAAATAATCTGGAAGACAGATAGTTATGGTAGTTATGGGTCTGTTTAGATCAGAGCACAGCTCACACCGAGAGAGAATAAGAGACAGAGACATGGAAAAAGACCAAGAGAAAGATGCAGTCCAACAAATCATATCATACCAGGGTCCACTTCAAATAACATTTCTATAGCACCTCATCCTTTGTAACCTCAGTTCTGAATCTTCCCACCTGTATTTCACCTGACTCCATTGCCACGGTGTTCTTAACTCTCTATTTGAACATCTTACTGGCCCCTCCTGGTTCATAAATTCCTGGCCTCTCTGGTTTGACTCCTCTGTGCCATCCGACACAACACGCCTTCCTGTCTGACCAGCCTCGGGGATACCCCCTTGATGACCAGTCGACAGACAGCCCCACGTGTCTCAGACATCAGGAGTCCTGTGAGCTTTGATGTCAGCCTGTTGGCAATGGGCAGGCCACTGAAGACATTTGAGCAGGAAAAGAAAGAAGCAGAATGGAACCTCTGGACAATTGGCCTGAGGGCGATGCAGACAGCAGAAAAGGATGTGATGTGGGAGGTGAAAAGATGACAGGAGGGGACCAATTAGCTGGTCTTTACAATTTCAAATACCAGATATGCTCCTTGTGATTTTAAATAAATTGTCTGATTTCTTTAAATCTAAATAAATATATGTGTGTGTTGCTTACTATAAGCTTTTCCCGCAACTATTAAATATGACTCTTTCCACTTAAATGTAGCAACATTGCTACAGTGGAGAACAAAGAAAGCATCTAATTATTCAAAATTTATTACAACAACACGTGTATTAGAGAAATTAATCCCAGCCCTAACTCAAGCACAGGCGTGCTCTATGATAAACTATAGCCCCTCTAAGCAGACCCTGTGGTAGCTGTTGTAGCAAGGCCAGGCAATCGTCCTCGAATCCTTTCTCCAGCAGACAGTGCTGTGGGTGTATGTGTGTTTGTGTATGAATGCTAGGTCCATTGGAATGAAGAAAAGAACTGTTTACTAGGGTAACTAGCAATCCACCATTATTATTGTCACTGAAATTACCACTCAAGAGCCTAAATCTGAAACTAATGAATATAAAGATATAAAGAGGAAGAGTAGGCATAGAGCATGTGGACACAACAACACATTTACAATATGTAATCCAAATCACATTTTCCTAGAACCCATCTAAAAGATCTGTTATCATCCTAACACCCTGTTGAGGTACACTGCCTTAGGTAGAGGTATAGAAGAAAGGAGAGAGGAAAGGAGGGAGGGAAAGAAGGGAGGGAGGGAAGGAGGGAGGGAGGGAGGGAAAGAAAAGGAAAGGAAAAAGGGAGGAAGGAAAGAGGAAAGAGGGCACGTAGGCAGGCAGGCAGCAGGCAACAGATATAATGAGGATGTAATGTCTTGAGCTCCACAATTCACATTTTCATGAGATATTTTTTAATGACTCTACTCAGGAACTCTCTGAGGTCATTTTAATTAATGTCATTTTTAGGATGAGGAATGTGGAAACTCCAAGAGCTTAAGTGACCTGTGCAAGGCCAAATGCTGTTAAAGACAAATAATTAAAAACAAAGTCACCCATTCATGTTACAAGTGGTATTCAGTATTTATGACATGCCAGGTTTTGTTACAATTAGTCTATGAGAATGCTTCATTGCAGTAGTTGTTGTTATCCCTATATTACAGACAAAAAAACACAAGTCTGGATTTCTTAGGTTGCTCAAACCCGCAGTTCGCATTGTTCTGTCATTTGTGTGCGGAGGCCACACCTTGCAGAGCAAGGGTAGATCAAGAACACAGGACGCTGATGTCATAGTGTACAGCGGTTAAAAGCCTGGGACCTGGCGGGGGGGTGCTAAGGCCTGCACAGACCCGGCCGCTTCTGGGTTCCTGAGCAAATTACTCACACTCTTCAAGCCTCAACGTTCTTGTCTGTAAATTGACGTAATTTTCATGCCTGTGCTGCTGCGTTTGGGAGAATTCAAAGAATTACATACATAAAGAAAGCACTTAGAACAGGATTAGGTGTGTGTGTGTATTAGGTGTGTAGTGGGTTCTTATTTGCTCTTCATTGGGGGAAGAAATTGAAACATTGCATTTAGACAAAGTACCAATCTTTCCTCCTTATGAATATATAAAGTTTAAGTAAAAATATATACTGTCATGTTTGCTGCATATTTTAAAGCCTATTTAGAAGAACTGTAGAGTGAGAAATCGAGGTTTTCTCATCCATTCGATAAGTAAGCACACGAACAATGCCCTCCTGTACAAGCAGTGTACTGCACACAGACCAAACCTACTCACTACACCGTATCTAACTGGCTAACAGCCTTTGTCTGGTGTTCCACTGTGAGACCACAGATCTTTTATACAATCTTATTCCAGGTCAATTAAATGGGTTTTTTTCCTGGGATTCCAAACCTTATGTGGATTCTGATTCCCCTCTCAAAACAAAATCTCCAGGGAGGCCACCCTCCCCAGCACCCCCAGCACCCTCCAACACAGTCCATCCTGGACACACGCTCCAGGAAGAACCTGGCATGTGCTGCTATTCCTCCCATGTACTTGGCAGTGGCAGGATGCTGATACCTGCGAGTGGGGAAATTCAAACAGGTCAGATTCCGACGCTGATGCTACAGTGTAAGCTGCAGCAGGGTCACGGCAGGCAGAAAGGGCAGAAGGGATGAGCTGGCACAGTTGCCAGTAATGACACTTCGCTGGTGCCTGCTGATGAACCAGAAGAGCAGATGGCACCATTTGGTGATGGTCATCAGAGAGCTGACATTTATGCACAAAGCCTAAGTGAGTTGAGATCGTTGAAGGGATTTGCAAACAACAGCCATATTCAGAAATAAGAGAGTTTCCTGAGGCTTGTAAGCAATGCAGAGAGAGGGCTGACATCCATCAGGGTATTTACAGTCACAACTCCACCACACTACAAAGACACGTACACTCAGAAACAGTCACCATCATAACCTAAACTCCAGTGAGGAGGAGCAGATTTGAAGCTGGTTTATGGGAGGCAGCATAGTCTAATGGAAAAAATCCATGAGCAAGTGGGTCAGGAGGCTTCTGGTTCCAATGCTACAGCTGAGCAGCTGAGCAACCTATGTTGGGTCATTCAAACTTCCTGACCACAGTGCGCATTGTTTTCAAAGTGCCATGTGTATATCTTTGTCTTTGAACCTAACCCATTGCATTACATTGCTCTGGTTATGCATCATTTTTGCCCTACTGGTAAAGGCAGCAGTTGTGTCTAAATCTTGGCAGTAGTTCAGGGCCTTTCCCAGGTCTAGGCACACACACATATCCTCTATTCTTACTAAATGAGTGGACAAGGAAGGCATTTTTCACATATAAAACACACACAATGGACCCTTGAACAACTGAAGGGTTGGGGCACTTTCCCCCACTCAGTTAAAAATCTGCATATAACTTTTGACTCCCCAAATACTTAACTACTAATAGCCTACTACCAAACAGAAGACTTACTGATAACATAAACAGTTAATTAACACTCATTTTGTGTTACAGGTATTATATACTGTATTCTTACAATGAAGTAAACTGGAGAAAAGGGAATGTTTAGGATCAAGGGGGTACTAGACCCACCAGGAATCACTCTGTAAGTTACATAAATGTCTAACCATTGTGCAGGATACCTGAGACTACTATAATATTGAATGGTAACTGTAATTGAAAAGTTCAAAAATGTTATCAAGAAAATCTTAAGGAAGATAAAATATATACACAAATTTATTTTAAAAATCAACAAGTGAATCTGTGCTGTTCAAACATGTGTTATTCTGGGGTCCTCTGTGTAGGTGTGTGTTTGTACATGTACATAGAATAATAGATAGATGATAGATAGATAGATAGATAGATAGATAGATAAATAATCAATAGAAAGAAAACATTCTCCCAGTAATAGTTTAGCACCAAAATTCAACTGATACATTCAGCACCTTGTCTACTTTCTCTATTAGTATGATCTCAGTTTCAATAATTTCTTATCATTAGTGGGTTACTTGATCCCTCTCAAGTTGAGAGGACTGTCATTTCTTCTCTATGTGGCCAAGACTCTCAAGGGTTTCTGAATGGACTAAAATGTAATTAGTATAGCTTTGTTGCCTGCATGTTGAAATGTCTGTTCAGAACTTCCATGCTTCTAGCTATTCCACTTAATAAGGGTTGTTTGTGTAGAAAATAAAAATTGGTCAAGTATTTTGGTGTACACGATTTTTGTCTGATGTTTAAAATATATCTATGAAGATTCAGCTGAAATTATACTCAGGTCATTGTACCAGTTCTCAAGAAATAATATAAAAACTGTCAGTGTGATAAAATTAAAATGGTATACACATTGAACTTAGACATATATGTGTAGGCATCTCAGGCTCATCATTGAATATCTCCGTGTCTCTTTTTTCCTGTGGGCCTCAGTTTCCTTACCTATAAATGCAGATACTAATTCTACCTCACAAGATCAAGGTGAGGAATAAATGGGGGCCAGGTGAATGTGACAGACCGTTGGCCACTGGGACACCACAGTGAACATGTAAATGTTAGGAGCCCAGCAACATGTGGGTATTCAAGGACCAATACAAATTATTTCATGTTTAGGCTCTTTCTCTGCTGAAGATATAGAGCTGTACTAACTTTTGTATCAATGTAAAATATATAAAGAGCATATAATCTTGGAAATATCATTAGTCAACACCTTTTAACTGAATAACACTTTCAATCATTACTTGAGTGAGTGGATGCCAATGTACTTTGCTACTGAGCCTTATATGAACCTCTTGGGTAAATCTTGCTGTCAGCTTGCAGTGAGTAATGATCTACTGTGTTATTAGGGTGGTGACAATTATGGGAGAGAGCAGAGGACCCCCAAGTCTTGAAATCATTTATTTTTTCCCTTGTTTGTTTGTTTGTTTATTTGTCTTTGCAATTCAGAAGATTCAAATACTGCCCAGTCATGATGTAAAAATGGTTCAGCATTGTCAGATTCAAAGTTCTGCTAATGAGGTAAAACATAGAGCCTCAGGGATATGAATGATGCACTTGGCAGTTTGCCTTGATTTAATTCATCACATAAAGGCTTGATTTTCTACATTTTTATACCAATTCACTGCAGTTGAAGGAACTGGTTTGTGTTGTCTTCTGTTTACCTCAGAAAATATTGTTATTGCTTTCATTTTATAAATTCCTGCTACATAAAACTCCGAATGTGTAAAAGAGACAAATTGCAGGAAAATGTGGGGCAGAGTACGATTGCTTATTTTATGAATGAGTTTTCCCTTTACCAAAAACTTATAATGGATGCATTCTAATAAATTCTGAGTTCCCTAATACTTTTTATGTTTTTAGCTTATTTGTGGTTTGACTTTTCACAGTCAACTGAAAATATGTTTGGAGCAAATCTTAAAGAGATTTTTAAGATTTTTAAGTTGGAAAAGATATTTTTCCAACTGTCCCAAAAGACACTAAGGTATCAAGTGTCAAGTTATAAAACATTATAGGCCCCCACATTCCTGTTAGCCTTTGTGTGCTCTTTTCCCAATTAATTATCTTCCTTTCCAACCCTAGAGCATGCTGTACTCTCCCTTCTCAGCCTCAAGAAGTCCTACTCATCCCTTAACAGACAATTCAAATATCTCTGCTGGGATTCCTTCATAACTTTCACATGCAATTTAGCCACCCCTTACTCTGAATTTTCACAGCTCTTACGTGAGAGGCCTACCATAAACTTACCATGTTGTCATGTACATTATATTTCCCCCCACCAGACTGCATACTCCTGGAGGGCAGGAGCCATGTCTGGAATCACTGTTAGGAACAACACCCTCTCCTCTCCCAGTGATTTGCATATTTCATACCAATTACACACGACAAAATTTTACAAGACATTTCACCAAGGTAATTTCAAGGTGTTTCCTAGGGACTAGAAAAGAATATGTAGATCTCATCTGATATGTGAATACCTTTCTCATGAAATGTAATAAAAAAAATTAGTATTGGAAAACTTGTGTTCTTTTCCTAGTAGTTATTTATTTCTGTGCATTCCTGGACAAATATCTTAACATTTCCATGCCTATGGTACCCCATCTGAACATTGGGAACAGATAACCTACTTGTCTCCTTAAATTATTTTATCCTCAAACATAATCATAAAACAGAATAGGTAAAGTGTACTTTATTTTAAACAGATCTATCAGGACTATTGAATTAGATACCCTGAATAAGTGGAGTCTGCACTGGAAGAGCCAGATGTGAATACAGAGAAAGCAGACAGACACTGATCATGCTCTGTCATTGAGGAACAGCCTTTCTAATCAAACCACTAGGACAGAAAATATTTTATAAGGATTGTTTAGATTCCAGTAAACTCTTCAACAATAGTTGTGAGATTTTAATTTTTTCTCTCTTTTCAGGGAGGGGAAGCAATGGTAGGCAGTGGAGTAAGGAGAGACAGAAGGCTAAGAATGTGCCTAAACTTAGGCACATGAAATTCAGTGGATAATTAGTGCTTATCCTGTGTAAAAATTGGGTGTGGTGGAAAAAATCAACCTCAAGGGGGTCAAAAGAGTTGAGTTCTAGATGTGATTCTGCCGCTACCCTATGTGCGCATTTGGCAAGTCCTTCAACTCTCAGGGCCTGAGTTTCTCCATCTTTCAGATAAGGTGGAGGCTACTTATTTATCCTGTTTTCTTGGTACTCAGAGGATTCTTGGATAATATTGGGTATAATGCCCCATTATATAGATATAAATACAGCATTTGTTTTATATATATGTGCTATTTTAATTATATTAAATATATAATTATGTTTATTATAGTAATTTAAAGATCAAAACGGTGTACGTGCATAAATGAGAGGGTTAGTCTAGATGGGTTAGCTCTCTTCTGAATACAACATTCAGGGGGTGGAGAATGCTGTACCATCAGCCCTGTCCTCTTCTGAATAGTGAGTGGTAAAACTCTTTGCTCTTCCTGCCCAGGGTGTTAAACACAATGTCATAGAGTTAGATCAAACCTCACCCAAACTCTATAAATTACCTCTATGACCAAGCACAAGTTGTTTCCTTGGGCCTCAGTTTTTCTATCTGTAAAATGGTGACACCTAATCAGATTGTGGAGAGGACTGAATATAAGCGAGAAAACCATGTGGCCCATAATGGATGATTCATAAATGTTCACATCATTCTTGTTTCCCTTAACAGTAACCAGTATAGGCCCCATGCATAATACATATTAAATGATTTGTTGATTGATTAGTTGTAGTTTGACATTTCTCATACAGTACACACATTTTCAATCTTGTGGGAATTTCTGCTCCAGTAAAGTTGCAAATCCTTTCAAAATTTCCTACTCACCAAAGTATGTCTTAGTAAAATATGGATTTAGAAAACCCTCTAATTTCTCCGTAAGCATAGAAAATGTCGAAGAATATGTTCATTTAAAAGTTAAGGTCCATGTAAACTGAGTTTCTCATTCATGTTCAAGGCTGACTTGAAACGGACTCAGAATTGGAAACAGTTGATAGCTTGATACATACATCTTCAGTTTCTACAGAACAGCAGAATTCCCCCTTGAAATCCCTTCACACAAACCACTGTAATTGACTTGTATGATCCTTTCACATAAGCCACTGAAACCATGGGAAGAAAAGTAAATTGTGCTTCTATTGATCCAGATCTTCAGCAACACAAAAAGTGGCCTTTTTAATTCTCAAAAATATTTTAGTTCATTTGAAAACAAACAGTTTAACCTTCAAGAGAAGGTTAATATTGAGAATCAGTGCTTTAACATTTATGTACTGGCAACACCAGATGAATCATAGGGACAAAGCCCAAGGGTAAGACGTGATTCTGTCACTCTGATTCCAAACATTTAGCCTTAAGAACATCATTTTCTAAGCCTAGAATTGGAGTATGAGTTATATTCTTTCTGAAAGTAATAGCCAAGTATGCTATCGATAAAGTCAGTACAACTGAATTTATTTACTCTCTTGTACTCTATCATCTCTGAGTTGAGCTGGCTGCTCCTGTGTATCACACTGGAAAAGTTTTGCCTAAGTATTTAATTATGCAAATCTTTTGCACTGAGTGGAGGTGAGAGCAAACCAGGTCACTCTGCTGACAATTTTGGCCTGTCAAAAATTCCTAGTTGTTTGAGAAGTGACAATGACCTGTCAGTGCAAACAATACATAGAGGAAATCAAAATAGGAGATACGATACCATCTCCAGGATGAATGCATTGCTGAAGGATGCTGCCATCCTACATCTCTTCTCTCCAAGTTTCATTTCTATGGAGTAAATGACTACAACCCGGTCACTCTATTCCCACATCATCCAACCTCCTGATAAAATAAGAAAATACCAGCCAGCAACCAAAGGTAACACATGGGCACCTGATGGGGCCCTCTGGGCATCTCTGACCTCACAAGCTGCTGGAGGCATTTCTGCTGATGAGTCTCCTGCCTTTTCCTTAGATCTGTTTCTTTCTCTTTTCGATATTTTATTCTCACATTGTTTCTTGCTTCCTCATTTTGTCTGACTGACTAGGTTTTATCAAAGCATAGTTTTATTTTATACGAATTATTTTCTCTTTAAACTTCCTCCTTCCCTCCCTCCTCAAACCTCATCTATTTTGCTTCTTTCCTCTTCAAATCATTACATTAATTTTTTAAATTTCTAATTCATACATATCTGTGAAGTTTTCCACTTTACCTTTCCTTCCTAGGACAAATGGCTAAGTTTTCTCACTTTGACATATACATAGTGATTGACCACATCCAGATTCACCTATTTTTTTTCTTCTTATAGGAAATCCTTTAGGGAGGGAGTATTCAACTTTATGTCTCTTGCTACTTTTCTAACTTCTTTGCTGTCTGCTAAAGTTTCACTCTCTTTTTCCCTTCCTTTACCAATCAACTTTTCTTATGACTATGGATGCACTTCATATCAGCTTTTTTTTTTGGGGGGGAGGTTTATACCAATAATGCTGACTTCAACTTTGAATCTTTTTGCCAAGCCATAAAACTATGAATTTTTAAAAAACTTTTTGTCCATGGTAACTCTAATATTTATTTTGCCTTTTGGCATCCCCAAAGATGTATCTCCTGTGGGATATTTTAAATTAATATCCAAAGTTATGTTTGTCTCTTTATGTTCTAATGATAGCCATAGCCCCCAGATATCCAGCATTTAATCAGCCTCAAACACTACTACAGGTTTATTTCTCTGGTTTGTTCTATTTGGCTTTTCAAGCCCCTCAAGAACCCGAACCACTGACAACTTCTGCTTTTTATGCAGCATAACCAATTTTCCACTCTACCTGCATTAGCACACTATATTCTTTATTTACTCTTGTAGTTTTCTCTTTTAATCCAGTTAGCCACAACATTTGGCTCCATCACCCTGCACAGCTCCCACAGTGAATACCACTCCTTAAACAGCTGTCACTTTCAAAACCCAACTCTCCATTAAAAAGCCCACACATGCTTTGTCAGATCACAGGCAAGGAATGGGAAACAGGAAGCCCCTAATCAAAGAAACAAACACAGCAATCATCACTGATAATCCTGCATGTGTGTCTGTTTGTATATGTGCATGTCACTGAATATTGTGAATATTCACAGCACTTAATATGTATATTTTTGAGAACAGGAGCATATTTTCACATACCATAATTATTTCATAAATGCCATGCTATTTTTTAAAAAGACATATAGATTAAGATAAAAAAATTACCTAGCAGGAAATCAAAGGAAAAAATGATCCTCTTAAAGTTCTAAATATCATCCTTGGTTGTCTCCCAAATCTCCTGACTCATCAGCATCTGGTAACAGTCCTTGCACTGCTAAACATCCTTCTAGATACTTGGTGCTTAACTGCTGCAGCTAGGCTAGCCCCTGATAGCATCAGCATTATTATTGTTACTTTTTCTTATACTGTACAGTTGCCTCCACAGAGGTTCCTCCTTCCCCAGCATTTGGTATTAAAACTTACCGCTTTTACCAACTCCCCCTGCTCCCAGCATTACCACCTTGTACTCTCTGGACCCGCCTGATGCTGATGCTGATGCTGATGCACTGCTGGGGGAGCAGCTGGCTTCGCTCTCTACCTCCATCTTACCGGAGGGACCGGAGTAGAATAAAAAAGGAAAAAGTCGCCTGTGTCAGGTGCTTGCTCAGATATTAAGCAGCCCTAAAACTGTGTCAAAAGAAAGGTTTAGTACGAGAGGTAAGAACCATCAGCGTCAGGCTGGCTGTTGGTCCTGTGCTCTGAGCGGGTCTCATAGCAACCACTTCAACTGCTTCCAATAAAAATCTGGCTTTTACCTACCCCCTCCTTCCCGATCCTTCACTCTTTCACTCTGCCACTATTGCTCCTGTTCTCTGTGTGTGCATCTCTCTCCCTGTGGCTTGCTCTGTCTCTTTCACTGTTTGTTTGTTTTTTCTCCTTCCCTCCTCTGTTTCTCCATTTCCCTTCCTCACTCTTTGTCTCTGTCCTTTCTCCTTCCTTGCCCCCTGCACAGTCCCAGCTGTTTGAGGCACACAAACCTGGCTACCTTCCAGGCTGCACTGTTACAGGGGAGTGAATCTGAGACTTAGAAGATTCTGTGTCTCACAGGCTGATGATTTCTGTAGCTACAACTGCAAAGTCACTATTTTCTTCTAATCAGAGTCAGTGAATTAAGAAAGATGTCTGTTGCTTATCATCTTGCTTTTCATCACCATCTCCTTTCACAGTGCTTATTCTGGGAAAAGAGTTGCTACCAATTTAGAAGAAAAAACAAACAAACAGTAACGCATGGCTCTTCAGGACCAGTCTTTACTGTGTTGAAATAATAGCTGTCATGTTTGGACATGGATCATCCTTGTTTACACTAGGTTATTAGGGACAACCTAAAACACAAGGATCCTGTCAAGCATGAAAGAGATACTTAAATATTTTTGTTGAAAGTTATGGTAGCATTTAAAATCATAGATGATTATTTTTTAAATGCCCAACTCCTATCTCTTCTATGAATTCATTTAAAGCTTGATGGTCTTTGCTTTTCTCTGGAAAGCTACTAAACTATAAATGTCTTCTAGTGCTTTCACTAATCCCTAATTGTCATAGCCAGACCCTGCACTTCAAACAAGGTGATGATAATGTTTTTTATATTTATTGTCTATTTTTTAATCATGAAATTGGATCATGATTAGATGCAATCAAGTGTTTGGTATACAAACACTTTTCTTTCTATTAGATTTTAAGATCCTTTAAGAAGGAAACTACATTTGATCAGTTCCTTATGACTGTAGTATATGACCAAGTGCTCTGCACAGAGTAGGTGCTCCATATACTGCTGGGAATCAGAGAAGTGTCATATAGTCAGTCATAGTCAAAAGCCCCAGCTCTGGGGCCTGATTGCTTGTGTTTAAATCTGGTCTCAGCCATGTACTAGCTGTGTGACTTTGGGTAAATTACTTGACCTCTCTGTGCCTCAGTTTCTTCATAGATAAAATGGTTTATTAAAGCCCTACTTTTTAAACTTGTTAAGTGAGTTTAATGCTTGTACACTGCTTAAAATTGTGTCTGGCAAATTGTAAGCAGCATGTAAATGTATGCTTATTTTATTTTGTTTAATGGTGCTCCTAGCCCACTGTACATAAGCACTCGCCAGAAGGGATCATCTCTTCATGTGATTATCAGCATCTGTATATCTTCTTTGCTAACGTATCTGTTCAAATCTTTTGCCTATTTTTATACCAAGATATTTGGTTTTGTATTAATGAGTTTTGAGGGTACTTTACATACTCTAGATGTAAGCTTTTTATCAGATATATGTTCTGAAATTATTTTCCCACAGTCTGTGGTTTTTCTTCACAATATCTTTCAAAAGAGCGGTTGTTTTACATTTTGATGAAGTCCAATTTGTATTTTTTTCTTTTATGGATGATTTATCAGGTTTTAAATGATATCTTTTTTTTTTTTTTAGTTTATTCAGTACAGTTTCTATCCTTTATTCCCATTCCAGCCCATCCACCCATCCCTCCCCTCCTCCCTCCCATTTCCAACCCCCCTAGTTTTGTCCATGTGTCCTCTATATTTGTTCCTATAAATCCTTCCCTTCTCCCCTGAAATTCCCTCCCATCTCCCCTCTGGGCACTGACAACCTGTCCTCTATTTCAGTGTCTTTTGTTATATTTTACTTGTTTCTTTGACATCTTTTTCAATGATTTTATTCCCGATTCTCTTTTCATCTTTTTTACCCCTTCATTGCAATTTTGCTCATTGGTATAGCTCTATTTATCACCTTCCTGTGAGTAACTGCCAAGTGGGTCAACTGCAGACCCAATTTTTCACCCTGAACTTCAAAACTAAACCTGTCTCCTAAACTCTCCTATCAGGAACCCTGTTTATATCTCAACCTCAGTATGTCCCAAAATACATCATTCTGATTCTCAATAATAAAGTCAACACTCTATCTTTATAGGGAGCATCATCTCTCTCAAAGTTCTAGCTTTAGTTCAGTCTCTTCTGATACGTGACTTCCACGGCTGGAAGAACTCCATCACTTATCCTTCCTGAATACAATCTTCCTGCTCTTTCCCACCTTTCCCACCACTCAATCCAGCCTACTCATTGACTTCAGGGAAATCCACCAAAAACGTCAACCTGACTGGCCCTGTTGTACACATATTCATAAATCACATGCAGAAATAATGCAATCCAATAGCTTAGAATGGGACACTGGGACGCAAAGCATGCCCTCGCTCAGTAGAACAGAGCCAGGCGAAGTGAACAACTTGCCCATCCTCCAACAAAACTGTCATTTCCATAACTGGATCTCACAAAGAACTGCAGCTATGTTCTAATTACCTTGTAATGGACTCACTGGAACTTTATTCCTTAATGAAAAGAGATATGCAAACAACAGCACTTAGCTGCAAGGTCTTTCTGGTTTTTGTTTCCACTTCTGGTACAGACATTGTTATGACATTGAGCAAAACACTTACCCCTCAAAGCCACCCGTCCCACCATCTGTTACTCTGTTTTCCATGTCAGCCATCTAATTTGGTGGTAACACACAGGTATTGTTATGCCAGCTGTGTCCTTTGTGCCTCTTTTTTTCTGGGACACATACTTTAATATTAAGAGAGAGGAATAAACACAAATGTCCTGTAATGGTAAGTAAATGATGACTTGTCAAATGTGGTTGCTGTGAGAGGAAAATTTAACTATTGAATTGCCTTTCTTCTCAAGAGCTAATGTATCTGTTCAAATTCCTCAAACGGAAATCAGTGAGACTTTTTCCTATTTACATGAAAAATTTGACCTATAGGGAAGCTTTCCTAACATACAGCTCTCTTTGTCTACCTCTTCTTTGACATTCTAAGGAATTCCACTCTTAGTCCCTTCTCCTTAGTTACTGATGCTACTGATTTTCAGTGTTAGTTAGTGAACTTTGTAAACTTACATTCTTTGTGCCTTGACCAATGCACCCAAGAGTCTGAGGAGAGAGAAAAAGGGAGGGAGAGGGAGAGAGAGAAAGAGGGAGAGAGGAAACTTACAAATGTATAAACACTGATTGAAATGGAATTTTTAGTGACCAAAATCGTTACATGGCAGATTGATTTCGTCCCTGGAAAACTGTTAAATGATTGACATTTGGGAGGTTCGATATGGCGGCCCAGTAACTCGCTGAACTTGCCCCCACCCACGAGCCAACTCAAATGCACAGGTGGGGAGAGGAATTACTCCTGATGACAACTGAGGGTTGAATAAGCAGCTTCTGAACAACAAACAAGAGAAAGAGACTGAATGAGGGGGCCTGGGGGCCCCAGGAGCCCTGCAGGAACTGCTGAACGCTCCCGGGGAGGATCCATTGAGTGCCATTGTGCACATTATCCTCTGCTTGCTTAGGGCAAACGGCAGCTCCATTGGGACTTCCACCTACCTGCAAGACCCCCATGGTGCTTTCCCAGCTACAATGCCTGGAGCCTTTTGCCTTTGCCTGTCACTACAGGCGCCCAGGTTTGGCCTCCTGGCCCAGCCTCTCCAGCCACTGGGCAGGTGCCCCTGCACCTCCTCGCCCCCGCCCCCAGCGCATGCTCAGCTCCCTGCGGCTTTCCAAACTACGCAGTGCACAAGGTGTACACACAGGTGTGTTCTATACAGCAGGGGTTCCCAACCCCTGGCCGCAGTCCGTGGCCTGTTAGGAACTGGGAGGCCCGGCAAGAGGTGAGTGGACCACTTTCCAGTACGACAAATAAGAGAAAGACTGTATACACAAGGCTGGAGAGTCAGGGGAGCCCTCTGGAGACCATGGGGATTATCCGGGTGTGAGAAGGTACCTGCCATCCTTTATGTCCCCCACCACCTCCTTGGGGCCGGTGTGGCCTCTATACAAGTGCTGTGCCTACCTGCAAGGTCGCCACAGCACGTTCCAGAACATGTCACTTAAGCCCGTTTTGGCCTGAACACGAGCAGGCAGAATCAACAACGCATTACTGCAGGCACCTGGCCTCCCCACCTGGAGCTCTGTAGATCAGTGTCCCATGCCCTGGGCAATCGCTGGGCTCCTACCAGCCTGCCCAGTCCACATGGCACATACAGCTTATGCAGAGGCTACTTCTACATAAGGGCACTTCTCCAAGACTGGGACAGCTAGTTTGTCTAATTCACATGAATAAACATAGACAATCAAACAAAAGGAAGTTTGCGTTTGTTTCCTCTAACCTCCCCTCACAGTTACTACTCTGTTTGCATGTTACTTGTTTCCCTTTGAGGGCTCATCTCCATCCAATGAAGAGCCAGGTGTGCACACAGAACCACAACGCACTGAGCAGAACGCAAATCCTCCTTAGAGGACGAAAGGGGAAACTAATTCAAGAAGTAATTCCTTCAAATCAGTGTACTAATTCTATTAATATGGATATCTATCTAAACTACTTTAGGAATGGCTAAGGGAGAAGTTTGCCATGTCCAGAGTTCTCTTCTTACCTCTCCAGTCATTGATAGGCAGGGCTCCTGACACCTTTGTCAACGAAGCCACTCTTCTCTTCATTGGAGCATTATTGCATTTATTAAAAAACTTGTTTACATTCCAGTTCATCTTCCTACAGAATGGTGAACCTGCCGTATTCATCTTTATCTCCCCAGAGTTGAGCATAGTGTCTAGGTGACTAAATGAGGGAATTAATTACACCAAACAAGTAACTGCCTGTTGCTACTATTAATGAAATTAACCTTGCAAAAATTATTATTTACTATTCATACTCTAATTAAAAGATAAATCAAGGAGGAGGAGATAGCAATGTTGTTGATAACCTCTGAGTAAATTAATATTTAGAGTGCATGTTCTCACCATGAGATGTAAGAGCATTGTCAACCAGGAGATAGCACAACTGCTCAGGACAAAAAATAACCTGGAAACTTCAAGGCCAAGAGATAAACAGAAAAGAGCTTATTTTGCAAGTGGGAGGCGGAGTTCTATCTGCAGAGCCAGGCCTCTCCATCACAGACCTCCTCACAAACATAGACAGAACAATGCACCGTAGGTGGTGATACTCCTGGTTATGGAATGTAACCATAAGGCACAGAAGGTGCATTGAGACTGACATATTTGGAAAGATAGATCTTACATGTGATCTAAATAACGGGCATCTATTCATTTCTTCATTCAACAAGGATTCATTCGTTAAATATGAATTTGATTGCTCATTCTCAAATTCATTCATTCAACTGTGGTACAGTTTAAAAAAAAGAAAAACACAATATAGTCCATGAGTTCAAAGCGATTATACCAATGTGTGAAAGAATGGCTCCTGTACACCACGCTCTGAAATAAGCCAGAATGTGGCAGGCAATTGAATAGATAAGTGTGTAGAGTCTGCCCTGACCTGCGTATCTCAGTTGGTTTACTATTATCCTGCAAAGCAAAAGCTCACCGGTTTGATTCCCCGTCAGGGCACATGCGTGGATCTCGATTGGGGCACATACGAGAGGCAAGTGATTGATGTCTCTCTCACACATCCCCTCTCTCTAAAAATAAAATAAATAAAATCTTAAAAAATGAGCAGAATCTGATAGAAACGTGGGGGAAGGAGAGACTAATTTCAAATAGGAAGACAAGCTAAGATGTCAAGGAAGGGGGAGTACTTCATACTAGATTTAAAGTAGGACTTCAAATTGAAGAGATTATAAAAACTATGGGTTTTCAAAGTTTACAGATTAGGTGTTTGACCAATTATAAGTTAATAATATATGGGTGATGCATAAGAACATAGAACATAGTACAAACTATATCTAGAACATCTATATGAATTATGGATGAATCACGGAAAACTATAAATTACAGCATACAGAATTTGGATTTCTTTTGAGTTTTTTAAAAATTTTACCTTCATCTTGAAGCAAAAAAAAATAATAATGCCCATTGGTAACATCTCTTGTGATGCAGAATCAAGAAAGAGTGGGCAGAGTTGAAGTAAAGGGGGGAGATGTAAATAATGAGTCAAATATCAATTACATTAAGTTTGAGGCACTTTTGGAATAACTGGTTAGTTATATGAGGGAAACAGTTTCAAACCATAGGACTGGCTTTCAGGGGAGAGGTAGAAGCTTGCAGATAGAGATTATGGATTAGGAAATCTTCAGTTTATTAGTGGTAAATAAAAACACAGCAAGAGATAAAATTCCCTATGGAGTGCTTGCTAGAAAGAGAGAATAAAAAAATACTTTTATAAATGGGTTATAATTGACCAAGATAATATTTGTTGAAATTGATAAGAATTTTATGCATTTTATTATTCAATTGGCATAATAGTTCTATGATACCTATGTCCATATCATTAAGATGATAAAGAAGAAATATACAGAGACATAGGAAAGCCACCAGGAGAAGAATATCCAAGCAGGAAGAGCTTTCATGGACAAGAATTGGTCCATCCTACCAAATGACTCATATCAATGATATAAAAATAGAAGTGATGAGGTCACGACGATATATCATTCTATTTGAGAACTGAGAGTTCATTAATAACAGAGCAATCTCGGTAGAAAACTGAGAAGGCAAATCAGTAAAATATGAAGGAATGAGTAGGAGCTGAGGAGCACAGACATGTGTTTCTATTTTCATAAACTTGGTAGTGACAAAGTAATGTGTGATAAGATCACACATTGTCCTTGTCGAAGATAGGACCTGAAGTGGTTATAGAATTCATAGAAAATTAGTTTTAAGATATAGTGGGCACAATATTTGTATGTAGTAATTAATGTTCTTCTAATTACACATTTTTGAAAATAGCTTGTCAAAGAGCCTATAGCTATGGAACAGAAAATACTAAGACTTTATCTTAATTTTGACAATAAATATTTAATAATCATTCATCTTTATTTTTAAAATATATACTTTTTCTCTATTTTTGTAAAGTTTTTAAAGTATATTTTATCACAGGTCTATGATAGATCTTGACTTCTGTGTGTAAGTTATATTGCTCGGTATTGCTTTCAGCTAAAAACTTTCTCTTTTTATAACCTATTATAAACTTTCCCTCACTTAGCTCCAGACAATCATTCTTGTCCCATTATCTTTTGTGACTGTAAATAATTTGCTTTGTTACCTTGACGATATTTATAGATCATGTCATAGAGAGCCTCCCTTGGAGACCTCTCTTTTGTAGACTGTATAAATTTAGTTCCTTGTGTCTAAACTCCTATGTCTTGCTCTCTAATCCGAGGATATATTTTGTTGACCTTCTGAATTTTTTTCTCAACTCATCTCTATACTTTGTCAGTATTACAAAGAGAAATTATGGTGGAAAATTAAAGGTTCAAAGTGGTATCTAGCAAAAACCTAAAACATAGTTTCTCCAACATTTCAGCTGAAATACTTACATAGATGTAGAAAACAAAGAAGAAGGTGCACTGCAGACAAAGCCTAGGAACACTAGGGCAAGTGGAGAAAAAAATATTACTGATATTTCCAGATTCGGCTTGATGAAGTCCACCAACCAGCTGTCCCCAAAATTAATGAGAATTGTGAAACAAACACTCTCTATATCCTCCCCCCTGGCTTAGAGCTGAGGGTTTACACCAACCATTAAATGAGACATTCATTATTCTACTTTGCAAATACTGATTTTGAGATTGTCAAAAGACTGCTTAATGTATTCATAAATGCAACTTATAGAAAATGGCAGGATGTCAGGTACATCAGAGGGGCAAAGGATAGCTGTGTATTACAAGGTGGAAGGGCAATCTCAATGAAAATACGGAAATGAATAGTCCTACAAGGAAAATGTGCTAGATGTTGTGAATTGTGTAAGCACTTCTGTTCAGGAAGCTAAGAGTGAGACCCAAGCAGTCTGATGCAACAGGATGAGACAGATCCACCCATTTGAGAGTCAGTAACCAGAAGGGGAGTTTGTGAACAGTACTGCGACACAGGAAAATAAATGCGATCATGATGACAGAGAAGAAAATCAAACTCCGAAAATCTTAAAATTCTGTATATTTTGACACAAAAGAAAATTTATATATTCTTAAGAATATGCCAGATTATGCCCTTTATTAGAAAAATATAAAGCTATTTAAAGAGAAGGCTCTCAAATCAAAGTAGAGTAGTGGGAGATACAACGTAACAACCATAAGGTGCATGTAACTTTACTACCAGGTACCAGAACTGTGGGTACACAGTGGGTCTTCATTAAATATTAGCTCCTATGTGCAATTACAACAGATTGATAACAAATAATAAGAGGGGGGTACTATTGAAAAGTGCAAAGAAACTTCTATTTCAATAATGGAGTTTACACTCAAATTGAAGATGATAAAATCAGATTTGATATCATTAAAACATGAATCAGTGGAAGAAAAAGTAAAACGTTTCCCAGGATACAGAGAAAAAGAAAGTTGATAACAATGATGAGAGCAATGATGGAGCTAGAGAACACTGGATTTTCACCCATCTGATTTTTCTTCTCCCTGTTCCTCTTAGAGGAGTGGAGGGTGAGTGCACTGGGCATAGCGCTGGGTGTGATGCAAAGCACCAGCAAAAACTGCAGGAGCGGGTATCAGGCAAGCAGGAAATACAAGCTTTTCTTCACTTAACTACTATGTGTGTTCCTTACTTAAAAAAAAATAGAACAGCCTCTCAGAAAAAAATAATAAAAAATAGACCAAAGAAAAGGGAGGGAGTCCAATGACTCACCAGGGATATGGAAACAAAGGACTCTCAGCAAAAACAAAAGAACCCAAGACACTGGGGGTCTGTGTGGAGGAGGTGTCCCATCAGGAGAAATTTCTTGAACTGGTGAATCCTGTTTCATTAAATGACTTGAAGTGTTATATGACAGACAGACCTTCCAGGGTCCTGAAGAGGACCTGATTTCTGGAAAATATGTTATTCATATAAATCCAAATAATTAATTCATGTGTCAGGTTTTGAGCCCAAATGAGAGATCTTATTTTGTTACTGAGCATAGTTCATTAAGATGTCTCAGAAAGAGTGTGTTGATCTAAATAAAGATGGATGACCAGCTGGAAAGTTAAAACTGAAATGGAAGTTAGTGGAGAGGGTTTCCAGGGCCTCAGCCCTAGCACCTTAGGAGATCAGAGTGAGGGGACGAGCTCTAGGAGCCATCCAAGCCCACTACTGCCTTACTAAGCACTTGGATCATGTTAAATCTTTGCCCACTGAGCAGAATTCTGGATTTAAATGTGCTCTTCCAGGAAGATAATCTGAAACCTGAACTCTGACAGAAAGACTTTGTCAGTCACCTAGACCTCTGTCCCTATCCTGGCGACACTCTCCCCCACATCCCAGGTTTGCACTTGTTGAATTTCAGCTTCCTACTTTGGAGAGTGGGAGCTCAGAGTGAAGGAATTCAGTGGTTCCCCATTGTGATTATTGCATACTTGATTTATATGGAGATAAAGTCTTTCTCTTACTATCTCCTACTTAGTTCTGCCTTCAGAAGTGAGATGGAAACAGTCTAGCCCCACTTTGATGAGAAGGCCCTTTGCATCCTTCAGCACAATTAGTTCATTGTCTTTAGTGCTTCTTTCGAGATGCAACATCACTAGTTTCCAAAACAGCTTTGTGACATGGATTAAGGCTTTTCAGTGTCCTAGTTACTCCCACATAAAACTCCTGTCCTAAATTCTTCCTGTTGCTAAAGCTTAGATTATTCATAGTATCTCTCTATCATCCAGATAACTAATTTAAGCATGGCCCTCCTTACAGTAAGACTGAAGAAACTGATAAAAGGCACCTGCGATCCTAGTCTCCAAAAACCATCCCACACTGTTCTGTGGGGCCCATATCGCAGCTGAAGTAATTCTTGGATTTAATTGCTGTTTTTACATATGTATGGAAACAGCCTCCCTTTGTCTTTTTCCAAAAGTGGTTTTGTGCTTGGATGCAAAAATGCCTCAGCCAACTTCCTGGACAGCAGGAGCCATGAAATATTCACTACCTGGGCATTCCTCCTTGTTTGCTTACTAGACGCTTAGTGCATCGAATAAACACCCCAAAATAGACCAGGAATGTGAAGTGTAGTGGAATTTGGTGGATAATCTCAATGGGAGAAAACACTGACAATTGTAATCAAATAATGTGGACTTAAATTAGACAGATTAAAAATTAAGACAAAGTCCTTATTGAGATTGGTTGGCTATTGATTCATTGTGAATCTAAGTACACACATTATGCCTCTTAAAGCATCGAAAATGCTGCTGAGATGTTACTGATTTTGCAGAACAGATCGGAATACATGAAGGAAAGAATTGCTCTTCACCAAGAATTACTGCCTTCAGTCCTCTTCAGGCTCTGAATGGAATGAGGTTGGCTAAGGACGGAGGCAGAAATATCATTAGGTATCTGTTAAGTGCTTCAAGTAGAGAGTAAGAGTTTCCCAACCTGAAACCTCGCTGGGCTTTCTCTATACAATATTAGATTTTCAGACAAGCAAAGGATCCGTGGAAAATAAATTATCTAAGTCATTTTTAGCCATGAACAAGTTTAACAGAAATCGTCTTACAAATCACTTTGAAGATACTACAACTTTAAAAAAAAAAGGCTCAGAGCTTCTGGACTGTTAAGAGTTTGTCCCAGCAAAATGTGCCACCTAATTAGGGACCCATGCAGATGGTCCTGCTGAGTCTGCTTGAATCCCTTCAGTGACAGACAGCAACCCCCCCATTCAGCAGGATCCAAGGAGCCAGTGAGGCTCAATTAGGGACCTAGCAAGGAAGACATGATTTAATTCTTAGCTTTGCCATTTACTTCAAGGGTGGAGCACAGTGCTTTAGAATTTCAATTATACAAAATAAAAACAGCTCTAATATGGTGGCTCAGTTGGTCGGCAGCATCCCACAAAGTGAGGGTTTGCGAGTTTGATTGCTAGTCAGGGCAAGTGCCCTGGTTGCGGGTTTGGTCTTGGTCGGGGTTCTCTCTCACATCGATGTTGCTTCTTTCTCCCTCCTTTCCCCCTCCCCCCAAATAAATAAATAAATAAATCTTAAAAGGAAAACAGAGGAACAAACCAGAAAAAAATATATAAAATAGGACTAACATCCACCATAGACAATAAAAATATAGCTGGATTTTGTTTATTATAAAATGTAAAAGAAACATATGGTATATGGTTCTTTCATTACTATTCTTTTTGAAGATTAATATTAGTAATGAAAGAACCATATACCTTAAGTATAATTGGTTTCTTTGTAGTTTCTTCCCATTTGCTTTAGTTTTATTGTGAGCAGCAACGGGGAGCAAATACAATCCTTCTCAAAAATAACTGTTCAAATATTTGGAGGTAGCTCTTTTTGTCCAGCGTAGATTTATCTTTTGCAGGCAAGTTCATTAAGTTGCTACCATGGTTCCTCTCCTGAGACACACTGCCCTTTACTCTGTTACATTCCTCTGTGTGTATCATACCTGTTTTCTCAGTGTTTTTCAAACAAGTGTGGGTTAGAAGTGAGCATAACACTCCCAGTATCACTGAGTGCTTCTGAATACAGCAAAATGATTCAGAACCAGGGTGGCTTAGTTACTTGTGCCTTTGTTAAAATAATATTTTTATTTTTGCATATGGGTGTACATTCAAACCCTCCTTTTACTGTTTATTTTGTAACTTATTTACTTCACTAAATGAATGGTCGAACTTTTAAGAGTGGAAATTACTCCTTTGAAATCCTAATAGTTCTTGGCATAGTTCTGGGCTCAGAGTAGGTCCTCAAAGAGATTATATGTTAAATTGAGTCCAATTAAACTGTATTTGAAACTTCAACAGATAGAAGCTTAAGTAATGTCCCAGCAGCCTCTGAGAATCATTCATTTGAATATTCATTTCTCACGTAAGGTAAGAAAATTATAATCACAGGGAAGAAAAACATGAGTCTGGTAAAGATCACCTGCCTCCAGTGCAGTTAACCTGTCTTCAATAAAAGCCTGCATTGTGAGGATTCAGTGTCCACAGGTGAAGTTACACAATGGCACTCCCACTGCACCACGTGGAGGCTTAGGACAGGCCAGCCTCTTCAAGAAAATGTGTATGCTTCGATCAGAATCTGCTAATGTAACAAATAATTATTCCCTTTAAAACGTCCACTTTGCAAAGGATCCCTTAACAGCAAGCCAGTCTCCCAGTACCTTTACTAGTTTCCAGATCATTAACCATTTGAGTGAGAGGCACTGTGGGGAACGGGGATTAGGGGAAGTGAAACTTAAAGCTAAAGGGTTCAGAGCCACTCCTAATTGAAGGTCAAGCAGGAAAATATCGAGCATCTGGCAATGAAGATTTAAGTCAGAAGCAAGCAGGGACTTCAGTTGCACAGGCTGTGTCTTCCCAGCGCATCACGGCAGGCAGGGATTGAGTGGGGGGAGGTGCCCCGGGCCCCTTCCCACTGTGCAGGGCTACTGCTCAGAAGTTACCGCGCAGACAGTCTGGCGCCCTCAAACTGCCCGTCTGTATCCTGTCCCATCCTTTCCACCAAGGAAAGTTCCTTTGCGCTCTGCTCTGTGTGTGTGTGTGTGTGTGTGTGTGTGTGTGTGTGTGTGTGTGTGTTAAGTGAATTAAAGCTTTCGTTCTCACAATTTTTCTTTCCTTCTTCCCTTTTTAAATTTCCCTCTCAGCATTCCTGGGTCAATGTATTTCAAAGGATTAGGATTTCCTTTTCTTTTTTTAAAGCTATTTTAAGAAAATAACCAACTCTCTGGTAGCAGAAATTTTGACATTTTTATTATATCAGGGGAGCACTTTTTAAAAGCTTGAAAACTTTCTTGTCCCACTGCTTAAATTTGGAGGAAGTGTCCCATAGAGGAGAGTGTGGGTAGGTCAGCTCTAATACATCCAAAAAATAACTCCGGCTGTCCTGCCGTGCGCAGTGATGGGGAAGCTCCTAGGATTTCCACTTCAGTGCAGCCCAAGCTGCCTGGTGCAGCTGAGGGAACACGTGACTTTCTGAGGCAAAGGTCAGGCTGGATTCTCCGACTGTGATTTTGAGATTAATAAGCACCCCAGGGAGCTCTGCGGGGGAGGATTTCGGACCTATGAAAGTTTTCTTCAAGTCCTGGTGGGAAACCAGGACTCTCAGAGGAAGGCATCTCCACTCCAAGCTGTCTGTGTAAGAGAAAGGCCTCTCCCTTCCAGTTGATGACACGCTGCTTTGGGGCAAGAATCGGCACTAGAAAGTGTTTACATTTTCAGTTTAAAATGCTCAATTTTACAAAATAACCAAAATCTGCATACTGCTCCCTCCAGGTCTGTACTTACAAAAAGAAAAAAAAATCCACCCGACATGCAAAGTGGCCAAATCGGAGTTTTCTTTGTCATTTTCCACTCTAAATAAAAATATTAGTTTCTTAAAAAATAACCAAAATTATACTTGTGCATGGTTTACAGATCCTAATAAGCCCAGAAGGCCTGGAATAGAAATCAAAACTTAAAAATGTACATTTTGAAGAGGACTTCGGGAATCAACAACACTAGCTGTGGCTTTATTTTTCCCTGAAGCTGTTTATGAAGGGAACTGTCAATCAGGACAAGGTCCACTTCACCCCTCCCAGGAGCACATGCCACAGCTGAATGGTCTGATTTTAATTTAAATGATTCATTAGCATTTCTAAGTAACTGGTGGAAGAAATATGCACTTTAATTTGAATGAAAAGTAAGACATTTTGAATGGAAAATAAGAAAATTTTACTGTGATGTACACAATATGCCAAATCTTGATTACTAATTTGCAGATGGAAAATAATTCAGGTATATTTTTCCTGATTTTATTTAAAAATAATCTCTTAAAGACACTTTTCAAGCACTTTGAATGTGCAGAGCAGACTTTTCAGTGATATTGCCTTAGATAGCAACCTGTGTCCAGTCACTATCAACCCGTATATCCACGTGGGCATGTGCATGCTTGGCTTAGAGTATCTATTACCTGCGATTACTAAGAATTGGGTATACATGGGCCTTTCATATAAGGAGAGCATATGGTCACCTTTATGAGGAATTTGAGAACATTAGGAAGAGACTCTCACCTTCAAATGTCTACTTCACATGGTCATTATGTAACGATGTCTTGTGATGTATATACTTACAATGTCTTTGAGCTGACAGGGATTTTCAGAGATGGTCTATTTACATTCCCTCATTTTAAACATTAAAACCCTCAAATCTAGAGACTGAATGACTTAACCAACTTCATCATCTATCTTGTTAGTAGTAGGATCCAGAGGTGGAACCCAGTTTCTTGATTTCCAGTCTCGTGATTACTAGACTGCTTTGCTTCTTCTTCCTAAAATCTACTTTTAAAATCTGAGTTTTCCTAAAACAAGTTAGGTTCAGGCAGCAGCCCAGTTTTTTCTCCCTTCGATACATTCCTAGATGTGGGCTTGCTATCGCAGGCTGCCAGGGGCCAAGGATGGGTTGGAAATTGCAAGAGGCCCCACTTGGAAAAGCAGAGGTGAAACGACACCCAGACCAATTGAATCGCAGATTCTAAGTACATTGTTGTAGAGCAACTGCAGCAATGAAAAAATATTAAATTACATCGCTGTAGCTCTGTCAATAATGAGGATTCTCTGATGGTTCTCTTTCTTTTTTGATCACCCTTTTCCTATGTCTGACTCCTCAGTCCCTAGGGGGGAAATGCTATAATGAACAAGAATGGCAAGGTCCAGAAGCCATTTCCATACACAGCCAGTTCTTGGGTGGAAGTGAGTTTCCTGCTCGCTGAAGGGTATTCCAGAGGGAGATGACACAGGCAGACCCCAGAAGCTTTGCATCTACCAGCTGTATAAGTGCTTACATTTTCCTCTTTTTCTGATAATGAAAACATCCCCAACTCCCATTTAATTTTATTAAGTGCATTATAATTGTGGTATTTAATACAAGTACTTCTTTTGACATTTAATAAAAGTATTTATATGCCTCGTCAATGTAAATGGAACATGGACCAACTGATTTTGATGGATCAGAAGTTGATTGATCAGAGACAGAATGATAACCTGGCTGACGAGTGCACTGGATGTGTCCAGAGGGCGAAAGTCTAAAAAAAGCAAGGAGGACTGAGGAACCGAGCTTGAAAATAGAAAAAGAAAAATACCAGAGGGGATTTAAATAAATTGGACAGGAGCGAGCTTTTGCCTCCATTAATATGCACCTCTCTAACCTTCTCATTTCACCAAGGAGGAAACTCAGCAGGAAGAAGAAGTGATGGGGACTGACTGTGGGTTTTATTAAAGTGGGGGGAGAACGAGGCTGCAAGTGTGGGTACTGTACACGGTTCTTGTCGCCAAGGAGCTAGCCTACACAGGAAGATGGCTGCATGAATAAATTACTCAAAGGAAAGTAAACTTCGCCAATGCTGGGAGGAGACCATGACTCTGATGAAACAAACAGTGTCCTCATGGAGGAAAATATATTTGACTAAGGACATGCACACTGAGAGAAACTAAAGGAGAGTTAGTCCAGACATTGTTCAGTTACAGTTGTCCTACCTTTTCCCCCTTGCTTACCCCAACCCTGTCCCCCTCACTCCCACAGTCAATCCCCCTGCATTACCCATGCCCGTGAGTCCTCTACTCTTGTTCTTTTGCTATCCCCTCCCCCTTCTTTCCCCTGTTACTCCCCACCCCACTCCCCCTAGTCACTGACAGTTTGTTCTTTATTTCCAAGTCTCTGCTTCTGTTTTGTTCATTTGTTTGTTTCATTGACTAGGTTCCACTTATAGGTGAGATCATATGGTATTTGTCTTTCATCACCTGGCTCATTTCACTTATCATAATATTCTCCAGTCCCGTTCATGCTGTTGTGAAAGGTAGGAACTCCTTCTTTCTTTCGGCTGTGTAGTATTTCTTTGTATAAATGTACCACAGCTTTTGATCCGCTCATTTACTAATGAGCACTTAGGCTGTTTCCAGTACTTGGCTATTGTAAATAATGCTGCTTTGAACATTGGGATGCATAGATTCTTTGAATTGGCAGTTCAGGATTCTTAGGGTATAATACCAACAGTGGGATCATTGGACCGAAAGGCAGTTCTATCTTTAGTTTTTTGAGGAAATTTCATACTGTTTTCCACAGTGGCTGCACCAGTCTGCATTCCCACCAACAGTGTACTAGGGATCCATTTTTCTCCAAATCCTCACCAGCACTTGTTTGTTGATTTATTAATGATGGCCATTCTGACTGGTATGAAGCGGTATCTCACTGTGGTTTTAATTTGCATCTCTCTGATGGCTAGTGATGTTGAGCATTCTTTCATATGTTTATGGGCCCTCTGTATGTCCTCCTTGGAGAAGTGTCTGTTCGGGTCCTTTGCCCATTTTTTAATTGGATTGTTTGTCTTCCTGGTGTTCAGTTGCGTGAGCTCTTTATATATTTTAGAGATCAAACCTTTGTCCTAGGTATCATTGGCAAATACGTTTTCCCATGCAATTGGTTCCCTTACCATTTTGTTGATATTTTCTTTAGCAGTGCAGAAGGTTTTTAGTTTGATGTAGTCCCATTTATTTATTCTTTCTTTTATATCCCTTGCCCTAGAAAATTTATTTTTCAACTATTCAATACACTCATGCTTCTGAAATAGACAGTCTACTTTTTCACTTTGTCTCCTACTTTGTTCCAAGTTAAAATGCAATAAATTCAAAAGTTATATATCCTGTTGGTGTACTGAGGAAAGATGGTGCTCCATAATTCCTTAGGAACTTAAAGTTTAGAAATCCCAGGATAATTGCTTTCAAATTTGAGTTTGTCAAAATTGTCAGTGATGAGACTGAAAAGCAAAAGAAAATATTCATGCAGTCACCAAGCATATTCAGCCTCAGGGTGGTCAAATTCCATTCCATTCAGTAGTCATATTCCATTTGTTATTACCTTGTTAATAGAGACAGAGTGATAATTACAATTACTGAATTTAAAAAATGCATATAGCCCTGGCTGGTTTGGCTCAGCTGGTCGGAACATCGTCCTATACACCAAAATTTTGCAGGTTTGATTCTCTGTTGGTCAGGGCACATACCTACATTGCAGGTTCAATTTCCCAGTCGGGATGCATATGGGAGGCAACCAATCAATGTTTCTCTCTCTTTCTCTCCCACTTTCTCTCTTTCTGAAATCCATAAACATATTTTAAAAAATAAAAATAAAAAGTGCTTATAGACTAGGATGAACAGTACCTAATCCATGTGATCCCCATGATTTCTCCATTGTCTGCTCCCTGCCTCCTTCCTGACAGCGTTATTCAGTGTGGTACCTTGTGGGAATTTTCCAGAGACCTTTCCTAATAGACAGATTTTGGCATTTAAATGTTGAAATCAAATTAAAACTCATTCAGGCTTTGAAAAATTGCAATTGCCTTAGTTATAAGAAGACTAAGAATGAAACTTTTGCCTTTTGATAACAGAAAAACAATTTCTAAACTGGAAAGAAATAATTTCTTTCAAAATGGCATAATTCTCAATTCTACAGGCTCATAACTATAATACTTGATGTCATTTTTAAATTAATGAAACTGATTTTTATAAGTATTATAAAATTAAAACTCATTCACTCGGGTGAACATTATTCTTTAAAGTAGTCCCCGCACGACACTATTGAGTTAGAGCGATTCACGAGGCGCTCAGTTATTTCAGCAACTCCCCCTTGTGCTTGTCTCCAGATCCAGTTCACAAATGACAGGAAGCATAAACCTTACGAATGCACTGTGTTTCAAATTGTTAATTACTGTATCTAATGATAATAACCTAAGCAATGTACATCAGACTTTATGGAAGTTCCCAAAGAGGATATCTAAGACTTTTTCAGCAAAAAGTCTTTGGTCTAAGTATGTAGTATCATGGGCCCTTGGGTACCCATTAAGGGCATCTTAGGTAAAGTGTCTCATAAAACATTTCAGAGGAAGGAGACCCAAAGAAAGCCTGAAATTTAGGACCAAATTTACATTCTTTAGCTCCTGAAAAAGTGGAACATTCCTGAAGATAGTCTTACCCCTAGACGTCGTGGTTCAAAGCTCCCTGGAAAACTCCGTGGGCCCCTGTGAGTCTCCATCACCGTGCTGTGTGGCCTTTCCCAGATCTGGACTGTAAGGGAGGCAGGTATCTGGTCGCCTGCAGCATGCGGGAACTCTCCTGCCTATGGCTCCTTCCACTGCCCCTCCAGAAGGATTGTGTAGCTTCCCAAAATCCTCATTTGGAAAAAGGAAAAATAACTTCCCCTGGGATACACAGTTCCAATGTTTGTATAAAACTCAGTCACATTACTTGGAGCCATTCATAATTACTTGTCTCAAGAGTTGTAGAGGAATTAAACTCATTTTCCAAAATAAATGTGACTTGATCATATATTTATACTCAGTGACAACATATGCCAGAGTATGAATACACCAGGCACCAATGAAGACAACCTGTGCCACTCTTCTGTTTAGAATGCCCTCCCCAGAATCTCCTTCAAAGCTTTACTCCACCTGTCTCTCCTGTCAGAGCTTCCTTGGACCAGGTCACCACACAACCGCCTCTTTCATTATCTGTTACACTCATTTCACAATTGCTCATTTACTTATTGGTAACTTCTGCTATGTTGTTAACTAAAATATCTACTTAAAACATTCCGTATTTCTTCATTAGTTCATCTGGTCCCCCTGAATCCCGTCATTAGAATGTATGCTTAAAGCACAAATCACACCTAGCCCTCTGCTATATCCTCTGTATCATAACAGGTTTAATATTACTTCTTCATTGATTATTTTGATGGGGATTCCTTGCATGGACTTGCTTATCTTACAGGTATAAAACTCCCATTTCTGAAAGCACTTAATTTTTATTAATACCCTCTCTCTCTTTTAAAAAAATCTTATCTCTTTGGACACTTAAAATTTTGGAGAAAATCTCTGGTTTGGAGAGAAAGGGAGAGGCCTTAGCTCCTGAATCTCCCATTCAGTTTGCACTTGATGAGCTGAAATATGACAGCTGAGACCTGAGGTCTTTAGGGAAGGTTAAAGAACAGCAGAGCAAGTCTGTGAGACAAGAGCATTCTGCTAAGACTATTGACAAGGAAATACCAGAGGGGCTCATTTTATTTCATAATTCTCTCTATGGCAATTCCCTATGACATATGTAATTGGTGTGTTAAAGTCTCAGAAGTCCTAGAATCATAAATGTACAGATTCATTATGTAGCAAATTCGGGGACCAAACGACAAGTTGAAATTTAACAGATCTAATCCTAACTCTTATACCTAATTTTTATTTCAATTTAGTTTTTATTCACTTATCTTTTTTTACTGTTGTTCTATTACAGTTGTCCCGATTTTCCCCCCATTGCTCTCCCCTACCCTGTCCACCCCCCTTCCCATCTTCCACAGTCAATCCCCACCCTCTTGTCCATGTGTGTCTGTCCTTTATATATGGTCCTTGACTAGACCCTTCCCCTTCTTTTTCCCATTATCTTCCACCCTCTCTGGTTACTGTCAGTCCACTCCTTGTTTCCACGCCTCTGGTTCTATTTGCTCATTTGTTTGTTTTGTTCATTAGGTTCTTCTTATAGGTGAGACCATATGGTATTTGTCTTTCACTGACTAGCTTATTTCACTTAACATAATACCCTACAGTTCTATCCATGCTGTCATGAAGGGTAGGGGCTCCTTCTTTCTTTCTGCTGTGTAGTATTCTATTATGTAAATGTACCAGTTTTTTGATCCCCTCATTTACTGATGGGCACTTAAGTTGCTTCCAGAACTTGGCTATTGTAAATTGTGCC
>CM052547.1:19812282-19847072 GCA_028533065.1 Trachops cirrhosus | reverse complement strand
GTAATTTATTATCTATCACCATAAATATGAACTTATAGTTGGAGATCAGAATGAATGTTATTCCAAGCAACAGTGGTTAAATTGACAAATTACTCTCCACCATAAATAGAATAACCTTCGAAAGTTGTTGAGCCATAAAATTAACATCACAAAGACATCTGATGCTTGAGAAAGGACCCTGCATTAACCAGCAAAAGGGGTCATCAGTCTTTCTGATAGATGGGTAGAGATTAATCCTGTTTGCTAGTTCATAGCAAATCATGTAATACTTATCTTCTCCTACACCAAACTACTACTCCCCAAATGTCAGACATTTTTTAAAACATATATTAATACCCTTTCACCTTTTATGGCTATTCAGACTCTCATTCTTATTTAAGTTATAATAACCACACCCTATTTTGAACATGTCATATTTAAGGCCACTTTAAGAGGACTGCTGTGTATTAGACTTCGGTATATCTAAGTGAATTGTGATAACATTTTATTTATGTGTGTTCTTGGTGAATTTATTTTTTGTCTTATATATTTGAATAGATTCTATTAACAATGCTAACAAGTTTAGCCCAATAAAAGGCTAAACAATTAATTATTAACCACCATTAATCTCTAGGTTGATAACATTAAAAAGCAATCAAATTTCATTTTTCATTTTCTTAGGCTTAAAAGTTGATATTATTATTCCTCTAAAGTTGTGTTTTATAGACAAATATTATATCACACTGCAGGTAAATATAAATATTATGAATATTGATTAAAGCTGCATCTGTCCATACATATAAGGGGATCATATATTTCAGACCCAATTATCATAAATAAACACATGATTAGCCTGTGAAAATATTTTCACAAGTGGTTCCATTTAAATTTTCTCAAAATGCAGAAACCATAGTTATGTGCTTCGCCCCCACCTGCCTGTGTACTAGCTTCTAAGCATATAGCAAATAAGGTTGCCTTAAAAAAGGCTGTGCTTAAAAAAAAACTAAATAAAAAATGTGAGTACCTTTTTGCATTTTTTCTTATGGATTTGGAGGCATTCTCACTTTACTCAATTGTTCCTACACAGACATCTATAGCATTTATTTGATAATTAATTGCATATACTGTTTAGCATCTGTAACATTGTCTCTAACCAAATAAATGTTGCTCATTAACTTTTAACTCATATGTCTATGAATGAAAATGCAATTTATTATTTAACTTTATAATTATCAATGATGATCACCGTGTGTTGAAACTGAGGGAGTAACAACCCTGAAGTTTAGCAAATACCTTGATTCTATAGATATTAGCAGTGAGGTTCAAAGTGTTTTTAATGACTTGTACATCATCACCTACATTATTATAGGCGGTTCTAGGAATAAAATGGATGTTTAGCTTATTGCCTGATTCTCTTTTCTAGCCTTGCTTTGGCAATACAAGTGTGAACTTGGTGGTTAGCTCTACTGATCGAGTCCTCAACTTACCTTCTGAAGAAAAGGCACTCGGTCAAACCATAGACCACTTGCCCTTGACCAAAACTTTGTGTCTTGCTTCTTTGCCTATTTTGGCACTGTCTATATACATGATACCCACACACCTCCACCAGCATAATATCTAATTGCCATAAGTCATTTATGAAAACAGCAAAGAAAAATGCACTCACTTGGCATCATGTAACTATGACCGCCTATGAGCAGTTTTGTGACCCCCCCAAATCTTACCTTTATTTTTATTGCCTTGTCATTCATTCACTAAATCATTCTAAGTGGCAGGAAATGAGTGCAGTCAAGATATAGCAGAGCACAAAATTTCCAGAGGTCAATTCCAAGGAGAGGGAGCAGGTCATGGTCGATAAGATTACTTTTGAGTCTGTCATTCTCTACAGTATATAGTGTTCTGTACATGTAGGGACTCAAATATGTTTGTTGATTTGGTTTCAGTCTGATTTAAAAATAGAATGTCTGGCGCCCCATGGACCAAGTGTTCACAGTTGCTCATCGCTTGCCCACTGATTTAATGTGACAAATCTTTAGTCGGACTTCTCTTCTCTCCATGGGTCCCTGAACCTTGGCTTGCCCCCAGATGTGAGCAACTCAATTTGATGACCAGCTGACCATAGCTAAAATTATTTTCTATCAAACACCCTGACCACCATGTCTGTTCACCTCCATTCACTTCACAATTTCCCCTCAAAAACTCCTGCTAGCTCTACTGGCCCTTCCCCAGAGAGAAAAGGTTTTCTCTGTCCGACTTTGAGATGCTTACAAATCCTGAGTTTGTAGCTCTGTTGTCACAGTCTTTTTAAAATAAAGTCTCTCCCTACCTAAGTCCAGATTTGTTTTTATTTGACATCATTATTAGACTTAGGTCATAGAAGAGGATGTTTCCTTTACTGTTGTATACCATTCATCTATACAAAGCAGGAACCTAATGTAATTATACTTTTGGCGTTAGAATGCACTATAAATCAAACAAGCATATCCTTTTTATTACTAACAACTCCTTTAGCATATTCAGGTAATAGTATTGATGTCAGTGGGTTCAAAATAGAGAACACGAGGCGTTCTGAGCCGCTGCCAACAGCACCGTCACACCCTTAGTCATAAAGGTACCGACTGCAGGGAAGACTAATCAGACTCCTGTTCTATATCCAAATTTTATTTTGAAAAGCAATAAGATAGGCTATCTGAAGAAATTTAGCATAACTAAATCAGTGGAACTTCAGTGCGGTGTCTTAATACCATCTGAAATGTACTAGAGATAGCTGTTCCAGGATGTTAAGGCTTGAAATATGGTTACTGGTTTGAACTTAATGTATGAAGAATAATAAAACTACTTCACAAGGAAAATAATGTAACATAAAGTGAGATAAGAAAAGACGATCAGTGTATCTGGCATTAAGAATTCCACACGTGATAACATCGTTATTAGAACAATTTGCTATTATATCTTCTTTAGATACCACATTATTTCCAACACAGTTACAGATATGATTTTTACTTTTCTACTGACTCTATTCCAAGGCTTAAAAAACACTTTACAATTATTTGATAGAGTTATCTGCTTTGCCAAGAGTTAGAAAATAAAGCCTGCAAAGGTTACGTTGTTCAGGAGGCGGCACCGTAGACGGGGCAGTGCTCAGCAGCCCTTCTATCATTTTCAAAAACAGCCTCAGTTTATTGGCGTTCACTCAATTGATTCCTTGTTTTAATGGAAGTTGAATTCTATTATTCATGCTTTGTAGAAAGTGGTATTTTCTAAAGAATGGAGGAGTTAATACCTTGGCTGTATTTTTAGAGATAATATTCAAGATAAATATATTTCTACCATTTCAATTTCCATCTCTACAATTTGGAAAATCAGTCACCATTGAATGAAGGACACAAAGAAGTATCACCATGTTGGGACTTTTTTGTTTGTTTTTAATATTTTATTGAAGTATATCTTATGATAAATAAAATACGTCATTCTTATGTATCATAGGTTACTGATTTGTGACTTTATCAATATTTATAAATATATAGACAGATTTAGATATAGATATATCATATAGAAATAAAATATACAAAAATATATTATATATATATAAATTACAATCACATAATATACAAAAACATGGTGGCAGGAAGAAACAAAGTGTTTTAAGGACACAAGAAGTCAGCTTGGATGAACCAGGCAGGACAAGCAATCACTGAGAGAGAAAACTAACAGGGACCCTTAGGGCTACAGAATGAAGGCTCCTGACGTCAGGTGAAACGTCCTTGTAATTTGTTAAGATAAGCTCTAGACAGATTTTGATATGCTTAATTATTTACACAAATTTCATCTGATATGGAGATCCTGAAAGGTTGTGTGTGGTGCTGAAAGCCTTTGATCATTTTAAAGGATATTTTACATAATTCATTTATGAAATAATGAGAATGAAAAAATGAGTGGTACAGAAGACCGAGCCTCTGGTTTTGAGGCAGGCAGAAGAGGGATCTTGAATCACTAACCTTCTCAAAGTTGCCGTTTCTTCATCTGTGAAGTGGGGAAAGCAGTGCCTGCTTCAGTACACTGTTATAAGCATTAAATGAGATACCACATGGAAAGTTCTAAGTACATGCTCTGCTTTCACTAGAAGACACAGCAGCATGAGAGCACCAAGGAGCGGTAATGAATTCTAGACAGGGAGGGAGGGATGAGGTTGGGGAACATTTAAAAAAGAGAAGATATGAGGATATGACTTTCAATATGATCAGACCTCCAACAATTGAGTTGTACTTATAGGTTTGTGACCTAGCATGTATTTGTGAGGCCTTGCAATGCAAATGAATCATAAAATCTCTTCTCCTTATTCCATTTCTGGAAGAAGAAGACTAAAGTCACTAGAGCCAAGCATGTGCATCCCCCTTTACTGTGGCTGAGACTGGTGTCATATCAGAGGCTTCTTCATTCACATGTCTGACCATTAAAGCTGGCTGCCACCTGGTACCTCAGCTGGGAATTTTGCCCTGAACACCTACATATGGCCTGTGAATGTGGCCTGGGCCCCAAGGGAACAGCTGGTTTCCATGAATGGGCCTCCCTACAGAATCAGGTGCGTTTCAGGACTCTGTCTTGAAAGTCACATGGCATCATTTCTACCAAAGTCATAGAACTTCCTAAATTCAAGAGGAGAGAATGAATATAATAAATTTATTTCTCAAATGTCTGGGACCATGCAGGTGGCTGACCTTGTCTGGATCTGCTCACATGTTTGGGAGTTGGCTGGTTGGTGTCTGGGACAAATGAGGGTTTGGTTCTACTTAGCCTACAGTAGTATTCTGATAAGTTGCTTCTCAAGAAAAAAAAAAGACAAATAATAGTCTTGATTTGTAGTATTTGCTCACTCTTGTTTCATAAATACTCCTATCATGGCTAATTGCAGGCTACCAGTGGTTTAACAATTGGCTTAAAAAACTCCTTATTATTTAGCTATGAAGTTTTGCAAACCTGTACAAATTAATTCCAACCCACTGCCACAATACCTGTTACTCTAGAAGAGCAGCCTGGGCATGTCGTCACGGTGATGGAAGAGGTACAAAAGGGAAAGCCCAAGAATACAAGCCTATTTCAAGGTGATGCCTGCCACTTCCCATTAGCCAAAGCAAACCAAATGGTGCATCCCTGTGTTAAGTAGTGGGATAAACCACCCTGCTCATGGTGGGAGGGCCCTGCAAAGTCATGTGGCAAATAACTCAGATCATTATCTTAGATTAGTGATTTAGGGTCATCGTTGTAATCTACCATACCTGGGGTTCTCATATTTTGTTTAAAGAACCTGAGGCAAAAACAAATGTCAGAATTGATTTTATAGTTTGACAATATAAATTCTGAGCAATCAGTATCATTTTCCTGACAGTTTTGGTGAATCAGTTTGTCTGAATTTTACTTATCAGCTCACACATTCTGTTACTGGTATACATTTATGGACACACACACAAAAAACCCTACAGAAGTGACATAGAAAATATGTATGTTATGTTTTTCTTAGCCTGAGATAGTAGAATTTTTTCCAGGTTTGAGGAAATCATTCTTGGCAGCCAGCCTCTTGTGATTGATTAGAATTCAGGAGAAATAGAGAATGTTGGCACATCGAATGAAACAAGGGAAAGTCTGGGACTGTTTTCAGAGGACGTTACGCGGTGATGGCCCACAGAGGTGTTGCTTGTCCACTTAGGGTTGGAATATCTTCTTTTGTTTAGCTTAACACTCTGAAATACTAATGGAATCTGGATTTTTTTTAAATGCTAATAATGCCAATTTGGTCTTTACTTGGCAAATAACCATGAACTAATTCTGAAAGTAGGATATCCTGAACTGAGAAAGACCTAACCTCGCCATTAAGTTTGACAGTACATTATAAATCACAAAAGCCACTGTCTCTCTTGCTGTGACCATAACAGGTCTATAAGTAATGCTGTAAGGTTTCTTTCTTCATCTTTCTCACCTCCTTATTCTCTCTACTTTTCAACCATTCAGAAACAGAAACGAATTTCTCTGTTTGGCTGTGCTTTGGAATATGGGTTAAATGGACTTTGGGCAAGTATGTGGGGAGCACTTGTCAAACTGTACAGAACATGCTGCGATTCAAATGCTCTGACAAGGGCATGTGAAGAAAAGAACAGTGCTCTGTGGTTCACCAGGAATTCTGTCAGAGAACATGGCAGTTGTTCTCATAAAAAGAAAACTACATTATAAATCACTAATCCTTTCTATTAGTATTACAATATATGCCACTTCCATGTGAGAGCACAATGAGTTAAATAAGTTTTATTTTAATAAATAATAATAAAAGTTCAATAATTCAAAGATGTTTCGAACAAAGCATTTTAGGGAGTTTCATTTGCATTAATTTACTTCACAACAGTTATTGATTGAAATGTTGGCATTATCACTCTTTTTATTTTGTATTAATGCATTTTATTTTCCCGTGATTGCTACATTTTATGTTTGTAGGGTCCACCAGTAATTCTGATATTATAATTTGTAGAATATAATTGATATAAAGTATTTGATTTAATTGAAGTAGTAAAATAACTGCAGGATTTATAATGTGAATCAGGATTTTCTTCTAGATGTACCTACTTCCCATAGTCTCCTCTGCTCTTTATTTCGTTAAACTGTTTATCAAAGAGCTATTACTGAATAATTGGTTTCACAGAGCTCTTTGTCTATTGAGAGTTCAACTTTTATTTCATGATTAACTCAGGTCTTACATTCTCAAGGAACACTTTCCTGTGTAATCCAATATTTTCTGCTTTTTAGATTTTGAGATAGACCTCAAAATTATATGGAAATATAATTTTGAATCTATTAATTGTTCTTCAACAAGATTGTTGTATTCTATGAATAAATTGAAGACAACTCTGATTTCTGCTTCTGGCTCTGGCAGAAACTCTTATAGACTGATGCCTACACTGAGAAGACCTAGAAAAGTTGAATAAAACGTTTTTGGAAGAAAATTTAAAAACTGCTTGAGGGCATTAGAAAGGTACTATACCTCCAAGATCTGGAGGACTAAGCTCTTTGACAGTAAGGAAGCACAGACAAGTGAGCCTGGAACTCGGTGCTATATTTTTCCTCGCAGCATTTTCAAATTCAAAAAGTATGTCAGGAGCTGAACAGAACTTTGGGCAGCCTGACAGGATGTGATAGCTGATGAAGTTCAGACTCTGTCAAGTAGAGGAGCCAACTTAAGTACCTACTGTTTTATTGGGGAACTCAAAGAGTCTGCAACTTTACATTGGGTAAAGCAGCATTCCTCCAAAAGGCATATTCAATCTTTAAATTTTTAAATTTTTCATATTAATTATGGCAAAGTGTCCTGAATCCAAGAATATTCAAGCAACAAGTCCCTAAAAAACAACATTAATCAAGACAGATTAGTTCTGGTGTAGACATAGAGACCAATGGAATAGACTTGGGAATTCACAAACAAGTCCTAATACTTATAGTCAACCATTTTTTGACAAGGGTCTCAAAACAATTCAATGATGTGGGGTGGGGAAAGAATAGTCTTTTCAACGAATGGTGCCAAAACAACTTGATATCCACATACAAAAGCATAAAGTTGAAACCTTATCTCACACCATATACAAAAGTTAATTCAAAACTGATTTCAAAAAAACCTAAATGTAATAGCTAAAACTATAAAACTCTTAGACAAAAACATAGAAGTAAATCTTTATGACCTTAGATTTGGCAAAGTAATCTTAGATATGACACAAAAACTATAATCACAAATAACAACAAAAAATAAATTAGACATCACAAAAATTTAAAAAAATTTGTGCTTCAAAAAACACTATCAATAAAATGAAAAGACAATCCATAGGATAGGAAACAGTATTTGAAAATCATATATCTGATAAAAGACTTATATATAGGTTATAAACAGAATTCTTCAACTCAATAAAAAGAAAACCCAATTTATAAAAGGGCAATGGATCTAAAAATACATTCGTCCAAAGAAGATAAACAAATAGCTAATAAGCACATGAAAAGGTGCGCAACATCATCAGTCACCAGAGAAATTCAAATCAAAACCACAATGAGATACCATTTCACACTCATAAGAACAGGTATAATTAAAAAAAAAAAAACAGAAAATAATGAGTTGGCAAGAATCTGGAGAAATTAAAACCTTCTGGTGGAAATATAAGGATACTGAAGAGCTGAATAATTTGGTGTATAATTTTCAACTTTTCTAACATTTTCAAGATACATAGTTCTTTAAAATTTACAGGGAAAAATTATTAAAATTCACTATAATCTTAGCCAATAAACAAGCCTTAAATTTTAAGATTGAAGTAACTCAGCAAAAGCTATCTGAATTTATGAGGATTAAACTAGAAAAAGAAAACCAAAAACAGCCTGGCTATGAAGCGAAAAAGTATTAAAAATCCGTAGTTCAAAATAAAAGCCACAATGGAAATAAAAAACAATTTATTTTAAATAATAATAAAATATTTTTATAAGTTTTTAAGATACAACTTAAATGATGTTTTGGGAAAGTTTACAATCTGATACAAGGTCAGTATGAAAAATAGTGTATTTTCGCATACACAAATAACACAAGTTAAAAATAAAATTATATGTGGATTCCTTTTAATATGTTAAAAATAAATGTAAAATAAAAATAATTCATTGAAATACATTTAATAAAAGATGTGGAGCCTCCACATAGAAATTAAGAAATTTTGAAATAAATTTAAATTACACCTAAAACACTCAATACTACAAAAGTGTAATACTACAAAAGTGTCAATAAATCTCTAAATTCATTACAGTCTTAATCAAAATCCCTGCAGAAATTTGCTGTGGATATTGACACTCTGATTCTAAATTTCATAAAAATTGATATCAAGAAGACTTAATCACTGTGGAAGAGGAGCAACACTGGAAGATGTTTGGTATGCTATCAGCAAAGATTACAATGAAATAGTAATAAAAACAATGTGGTAATGGGACATTAATGAACCAATATACCAGCGGAACAAATTAGCTCCACACATATGTGCAAATAAGAATTACAACAAAGATGATAATACTGCAGAGCAATGGATGAAGGATGAGTTTATCAATAAATGGCATCAGGTCAACTGGATAACGGTGTAAGTGGTTAGTCAGGTAATTCCTTTAATCGATCTTTCTGAAGCTAAAGCAAATAGTAATGTGGATGGTTTTAAAGAATGGGCAGTTTGGGCCTTCTCTGGCCACAGATGGCATCATGCACTGAGAGTCAACACCATGCACTGGTATTCTCCCCTCTAAAAATTATATTTCAAGTGATTCTGATCAAATAGTGTAAACTGTGAGCATTGTTTCCCACCTGCCTTTGCCCAGAAGACTTGTCTGGGCAAGTAGATAGAATTTCAGGTGCAGTACAAAACTGATAAAGAATCAGTAGGAAACCAATATGCAGACAGTTATTAAAGAGGTCAAAATTAATATGATTATTATTTTAAATGACTTGGTAGTTTGTGTCCAGAACATATAAGTGCATTCATCTCTTCCCAGCTAGATAATCTGATTAGCACTCACTTTGGATTTCCAACAAAGAGGATTATGTCATTGACATTGACCCTGAGTCATTCCAAAAACCATGTTTATTTTATGAAAAGGAGACCTGATTATATCATATTGCATTCAAGTCCCAACTGGTCAGAATAGCCACTGTGCAGAAGCTGGGGAGTCTCTGAATGTTTATTGGAATAACACAGAAATCCTGTTTGTAATTCAAAGTATTGACTTACCTCTGAAAAGATGAATAGGAAAAAATGTATAGAAGGGAAAAAAATAAAAGGGAATGAGACCCATTTGAAAAATTGTAGCAGGCAAATCACTTTCCAGACATTTTAAAAATTTTCTCTTGATTAAACTGTCCCTTGCACACATGGTGTGTTTGACACCATGCAATACAACATGTCAAAAGCAGTACAACAAGCAGAAAACAAGGACATGGCAATCCTGGGCCTCTGAACTGCAGGTTTTGGGGGGATTTTGTTCCCCACACTGTTTATCACTTTGGATTTTCCCGTATATTGTCAAGAAGAATTCACTGACTTACCTCTAAAGTTGCTTTGCAATTTATTTTTGTTCAATCCTCCCAAAGTCTCAATAGCTTGAAAAAAATGTTTAAAGAATAGTTAACTACAAAATTCACATTATCTTAGAACATGATGAAACAATAACCTTCAAATCATTTTTAAATATAAATTAATCTCCAAATCATTTAAAAAATGTTTTAAAGCAGGTAATTTGAATATGTGAAGGAAATGTGCTATAATTCAGTTTCCAAAAGCCAAATTACAATTAGAATCACCAAATTATAACTAGAATTTCCAACTAGATTGCATTTCAGCCTGGCATCCAAAGAGGTGCTCAAGCATATTTTGAGAGGTCATTGAGATTTCTCTAAAAAGTTTAATTGAGTGCTTTCATTTGTAATCATAGCATATGTTATGAGCATACTTTGCATTGTCTGGTTACATTTGCAACTCAATATGGCCACTTAATTTTAATGCCCTCTTTGCAACTGGGTCTGAGATAATACTTCCACCAAATGGAAGTTCAGTTGTATCACAGTATATCAAACATCTGAACTAAGAAAGGGAATTGCAGTAAGTGGGGTGATGTGGCTCGTGATGAGGATGGGAAAGGCATACAGAGATCAAGGAGCCACACCACATTTAAGGCAAGTCAGCTTGTAGTACTTCTTGGCAATAAGTTACAAACACTTAATACAGCATACTGTGCTTGCAATGTTAGCAAATAATTTGATTAAGTTACTATTTATTACATATTTTAGTATTGTTACAATGTTAATAGAAAAACTTCACAGAGTTATCAAGTAAACTTCATTTAAAATGGCTTTCAGTCCTGGCTGGGTGGCTTAGTTCATTGGAGCATCATCCCACGAACTTTGGTGTAAGGGTACACCAAAATGTTGCGGGTTTGATTCCTGGTCATGTCAATGTCTGTCTGTCTGTCTGTCTGTCTCTCTCTCTCTGTGTCTCCCACCTGGCCTGGGCCCCTCCCTCTCTCTCTAAAAAGAATAAACATATTCACAAATGAGGATTGCAAAAATGGCATTCAGAATCATTTAGTTGTAGAGTTTGGTAAAATCTGAAATTTTATTTTCCCCAACAAACAAAGCTTTGAAATCATCAGTCATATCTGCACAAAAAAAAACTTAGGAGAATAGTTATTTGCAGAATAAGCATTATTGATATATCTGAAAGATACAACAACTCAAACACAGATTAAATATGAAACCTCCTCTCAAGTTAAATTTTTGTACCATTAAACCCAACATCAGCTATTTAATTTCAGGAAACCAACATGATCTATGATAAAATTTTAATGTTGGTTATTAGAACTTACTGGTTTTATATATTGGTCTATATCTCATTTGTAAATTTATTTTGTTCATAATGTTCTATAAAAATTATAATAACATGTAGATTTTACTTAGCTTTATTTTTGTATACTGAGAATCCAGGAATAAGTTTTCTCCTCTTAACAACGCCCATAAATAGGACACATATACAATTTATTATACCACTAGGATTCTTCTGAAAGTAAAAGGGAACATAAATGATAATTACTTGGTGAGGACAGGCATAAATCATATCTTTTCCAGACAAACTGAGATTCACGGTCATTTAACATACATAACTCAAGTTTGGAAATTATTGATTAAATACAACCTTTTGTTTTGAAGATGAAAAACGGGCATTCAATGTCACATCACTAGTTAGTGGTTAGGCTGACACTTTTCCATTCCTTGGATGTCCCTGGCTTTATATTGAATGACACAAAGGATTTTCAGATAACTACAATGCATAACTGTCACCAACTTCCAGCGGGCTACAGAACCAGGAAGGGTTAGAAGAACGGAGAACAAGCACCAGCCCTGATTTGCATTTTGCATGTAAGGACACATACACAGCAAAATATGTTTCTACTCACCAAAATCCTCAATCCACAACTAATTTCCCCATGCTACAGTGCTGGCAATACATGCCAACAACATAGGTCAGCATATATTCCACACCCCATGTACGTCACTTGCACACACCATTTCTGGGCTTGTGTTTAATTCAGGTCATTTCAATCCAATCCGCTATGGCTCAGCTTTTTTCTTCTCTCATTTTTTTTGCCAAGATCTATAACAGATTCTCTCAAACAATAATTCAATAGTATTCTTAATGCCAAACTTTTTAATCCAAGAAAGTGAACATGTACATTTTAAAAGGTATTTCAACAAGTGTAAAAGCAGAGAGAAAATTCAGGGTAATCATTCACAGACCAGGAAATTCAGGTGGCTGGAACACTTTTGCATCTTCAATAGCTTTCCAGGTGATGAAGATTTTATTAGAACGTACTTTACATTTGCTAATGTAGTTCCACTGAAAGTCACACATTCTAAAATGGTAGCTTACTCCTCCTCTTTCTTCCCCAGGTATGCCGTCATTAAACACCATCGATGCAGAGCCACCTGCGTATACAGCCCTCAGCCAAGCATGGCTTGGTTTTCTGAAGTAAGTTAGAGAGAGATGACAGCAGGTGAAACTGGAATATTCCCCGAGGATGCTCGTTCTGTATTCAGAGGCATTCCAGATATTTTTGAAGAATTTCAATCTCCAATTTGCATTATTTCTAACTACATTCCACATACTTTTCCAAGTTTGCTAGCTGTATTGCAATGTGCACATTAATATTTAAACTTATGTCAGAAAGGCTTAAGTATATGAATTAACTAAGAATAAATTAAGTGCAATTTATGTAATAGTCTATGGAAGACATTATTGGGGCTCCTTAGCTTTGGAAAGAGACAAAAGAGGGCAAAGAGCTTTTTCCTTGTTGACCCCGCCATGCCCTGGAGGACCTTTTGCACCATCCTTAAGCTTTCCATGACAGCTAATAACTACCAGTAGACTTCAGTAAATTGAAAAATTCAATTAGTTAATAGTTTAAATCACAATCATATAGCAGAGAATATTTTATTGTCAGGACTGTAAAGGGCCCATCCCAAAAAGCATTTGTTTCAACCATTGTCTCTCTAAAGACGTCTCTGCTTGGAGCCCTCTAAATAGGCAATCATGAGTTCTGAAAGCTCCTCATTCTGCTTTATACAGCTCTAGAGGTTCTTTAAATATCACAGTATTCATGGTAGATAGAATTTTGGTCTCCTTGATCTTTGCTCCTTGGTTTCACTCCCACAGTTTCACTGTTACATGGCAAAGTCAACTTTTCAGATGAGACTTAAAGCAGAAGTCAGAGATTCAAAGCTTGAGAAACCTTCAATGTGCCATGTCAAAGAGACAGAGAGCTCAGTTCTGCAACCATGAGGAACTCAATTCTGCCGACATTCAAAGGAGCTTGGAGGTGCTTTCTTCCCCACATTCTTCCCCAGGACCTCCAAGGAAGATTCCAGCTCAGCTGACAACTTAATTTCAAGCTTGTGAGCCCCAGAGTAGTAAATCCAGTTGAGCCACACTATGCACAGGCTTCTGACCCTTGGAACTGTGGGATAATAAGTGGGTGTTGTTTTAAGCTGCTAAATTTGTGGTAATTAGGTAAACAGCAATAGAAAAAGAACACTCATTACAAATATACAAGATCCCAAAGAGCTCTTTGTTCAACACTTTTATTTACTCATGAAGGAAGTGAGCTTTAAGGGAAGTTAAACATTTGCCCAAGATCATAGTTTAAAGGTGACTGTGTCATTATTACATGCTAGTCTTCCATCCCTACAGCATTAGTTCGATGTTTATTATATTATTTGAGCAGCTGTTCTGTAAGAAATGAAGAAGGCAGGGGTTGGGGATCCTCTAAGGACTATAGTTTTCAGCTACTTCTATGTACTCAGTAGTTCCATAAGTATCTTACAAAAATATAAGTATCAAGCTATATATAGGAGATATTTGGTAAAAATGAGTTCAGAAAAAGAAAGCTTAACTTTCAAAGGGAGGAATCAATGAAATTTCCAAAGAGGTGCTAACATTGATCCTAAGACTCGAAGATAGCAAGGGTATGCTGTTCTAAATTCTCTTGGCTGTTCATACACTGATTCTGAGCAGCTCAAAAAAAAGCAGCATGAGCAATCCATTCTTGAGATCTGAGCATTTTTCCAGGCCTGCATTTTTCCTTTTATCAATCCTTTAAAATTCCTTTCTTCTATTGGTCCTCCAGTTTGCCTGACTCTACCTAGTACTGTTCAAATTTTTATTTCCTTATTTCCCTCTTGCATTACTTTTACTGATAATTTACCCTCAGGCCCTGGCTGGTGTGGCTCAGCTGAGAACCAGCCTGTGAACTGAAAGGTCCCCAGTTCCATTGCCAGGCAGGCACATGCCTGGGATGCAAGCCAGGTGCCTGGATGGGGGCATGAGAGGGACAGCCGTTTTGATGTTTCTCTCCTTCTCTTTCTCCCTCCCTTCCCATAAACTCTAAAACATAAATAAATAAAATCTTTTAAAAAATAATTTACCTTTGGTATGATATACCCCAACTATATAGGAAAAGGCATTATTCTTATCTAGGCCTGACTGGTCCATGAGAAACATCTAAAGATAGAATTGAATGTGATAAAAGCAGAAAAGGTAAATTAAAACTAAAGAATATATCTACCACTATAGATGTAAATACACCAATGACACCTTTCCCCCAGTAGTTTTATTGTCCCATTGAATCTGTGTGACGGGGTGCATGAAGATGAAAAGCATATGTTATAAAATTAAGTTGGCATGAGCTAGCAGATCTTAAGTGCCAAGTAATGAAATTTGTAGAGATTATTTATTTATGTATTTATTTGTAAATATCAAAAAGCCTTTGGATGAATTGGCAGAGAAGAGTAAAAAAATTGGCCCCAAATTTTGGAAAGCTATGCTATGAATTATAATTATATATAGGAGGCATGGGCTCTTAAACTGAGTCTAGAGAAAGTATACTTTGATGATAAGAAACAGAACTGACATTTTTCTGCGCGTTAAGGCAGAAAGCGGCAAGCATTTTACTAAATCAATTTTCTCTTCTTCTTGAAGCAGAGACTACAAGATCAGAAAGATGAAGCCATCTGATGATGTCCAGCCAATGGAGTGGGTTTAATGTTGAGCTTCCCCTCCAGGCCCTGCCCATAATATCTTCCCATGCTCATTTTCAAATGCTTTTTACAATCCTGCCAGCTTTTAAATCATGACTAAGACTTTGGAAGCCAAATATTGAAACTGTTGGAGCCACAAAATGATCCCTGAAGCTCCACTTGGAGATGAGCCGCCTGCTCATCAGAAATACTTGTTCTGGACCCAGTGAAGGATGAATAAACTACATGTTTGAGGCTGTGGGATATGTTTCTTTCTCCCAGACCTTTTGCTTCAAACTTATTTTATCTTATTCTGCTTTTCGACCAATGTTTTCTTGAGCTAAAAGTTTTTAGTATCAGTTTGTAGAATACAAATGCCTTTAGTAAGAGCATTAAACCTTTTTCACATGGAAATATTCTTAGTGTAATTGTCAAGACATAAAAACCCTCATGTAAGATGAATTTTTAATATAGTGGTTGGTATACCACCTGAGTTTCCTCTACCTTCCTACTCAGAAGCCAACTTCCAGTTGGGCACTGTGTCAGTGGGTGCTGGCGGGCTGTCCCCAGCAGAGGGTGTCGTGCTGACACCCCAACCAGCCAAGTGGGACAGCTGAACACTGAATTGAGTCACATTTCTAAATTCTAGTGAGAATTATAAGTTATTATTTTAGAATAGCCACAGAAATTATTTCCATAGTAAATTTTTAGTAACAATGGAGGTCTATACATTATGTGGGACAAACCATCACTATCGTCTTTATAATAAAGTTAAATATTCAGACATGGGAATCTAGGCCTCTACTTAATAATGTAGTATGATGAATCAGTTTAGAACCAAATTATAATACACCTTACACTGCTTCTGAAACAGAGTAGACTAGAAAAATACAAATTTCTGCTTACAACCTCTCGTCTCAAATAAAAATCTTCACCTGCAGCCCCCCTTCCACGTGCTGGCCCACACACAGGGGCCCACTCACCTCTACCTGTGGGTTTTCTCATTTTTGTTCAGGCATCATGGATGTCTGATAGTGCACTAGACCGCACATTTGGCACCTTGGGGTTCTTACTCCAGTCTTCTAATTCTTTTAATTTGGACAAACTAGAAACTTTAGGCCACTAACAAGCAAAATAGAAAAAGAATCGTAGATAAAGAACAGGATGACAGCTAAGATGGGGGAAGGGACAGGGTAGAGGGATTGAGGAAAAAGGAAAAAGGACTCATGGACATGGACCACAATGTGGGGATTGCAGGGGAGGTATTTGGGTCTAAATGGTAATGAAAAAATGCAATGAAAAATAAAAAAAATAAAGAAATCTTAGGTCAGTGATTTAACTGCCAAATAGTGCGCCCACATCTGAACCTTGGCTCTAGATAAACTCTAACGTTCTTATTTCTGTGCTGCAAGGATTCCATAGAGCTCAAGTCAGTCAAAAATTCTAAAATTGTATTAGTTTCCTTCCTTACACAGATATCCAGATATTCCAAAGATTTAGTAAATTCTAAGTTCATGTGTTTATTGATTTGTGCTTTCTCTCGATCCCACTGACACTGTGCTAATTCAAGCCCATTTTATTTTGTATTTGTGTTATTATAATGACTTCTTAAAATGTGTGTGTATATATATATTTCCTCCCAGGATTATTGGTGTATTTCAATTATTTTTTGCCTCACTTATTTCTCAGAGCCATAAATAGTTGGGAGATTGTTTATGCACATGATTTTATAAAAGTATACATCTTCTCTGAGATTAAAAATCTATTAATTAACTAATGAATGTTATATAGAGAAATTATGTATAAATTATACAATTTAAAACATTTGAGATTATGAACAGTCTCTAAATTTGTTAAATTAATCAAATGAAAGTAATTTCAAGGAGAGATCATGTGAAATTCATGCTCTTAGAATATAAAAAATGTATTATTGTTGGTGCCTCAGGAGAAAAAGAAAGCAATATATAGCATCATGAAAAAATGTACCTCAGAGAAGAAAGTCAGTGGGAAAGAAATGAAAGTCAGATTAGTTTATATATGAAAACAGCTGGAAAGCCTCTAGTCGGCTGAATTCAGTCATTTCTAGGTTATTCTAAGATAGGTGCATTTTAGGTTGTTTATAAGCTCACACATAGAGACAACACTGTGTGCAATTAATGACTTCACAATTAGAATGGCTATATTCATATCTTAATAAGATACTTTTTAATTTAGAAAGTAAATATTGTATTGACAACATGTAGTAATAATCTGAGTTTTCACTGAATGTTGATACCAGTTTTTTATAAACATGAGCTGAGCATAATCCCTTCTCTGCACTCGCTAGCTGTGTGATATGGACAAGTTATTTTAACTTTATAATATTTGATTTCTATACATGACTCTAATTTTAATAATGTAAGTTTTATTAGGCTATTTTGAGGATATCTAAAATCATATAAAGCATTTAACAATGTTAGGCATTATGTTTTCTGAATGTTATTATTAGCATCACCATCATCTCTTGTATGCCGTATGTTTGGATTATGTTGGTTTATGTCATATATGCTTTATAATTTGTATTATGTATCCACTTTGATATTTACAAAGATTATATATGTGTATATATTTTTGTCCTTGTGAACTTTTTTTAACAAAGTTGATTCCTTTGTAGTTATTTACATTCACATCTTACCCCTGTTTTTTAGTTCCTTGTGGCTAAAGATGCATTATACATACTTGAATCACAAAAATAAGGTCAAAAATAAGAATATAAATCAGCATTAACAGAGCATCTACTGTGTGTCATAAAATGTATTAGGCATTTTTCAGACATTTTAAGATAAGGACTTCCTGAGATACTGAAAGTTTAACCAAATCCTTAAAATGCTAAAGAGCTGGTAAGCAGGGGACCTGGCCACAGACACAGGCATGTTACACCCACAGTTTATAAATCTTCTATGACACACCTGACTCCTCTCCAGGACCTAGTATGGTGCCAGGTACACAAGAGATGTTCAGTACAAATTAGTGGAATAAACAAATGATCAAGAAATAAAGCCTGGATATCAGATTCTTTATGAACTGAAGTTGGCTTCATTATAGGCACCTTTATCCCCGTTTTTTAACTTTGCTCAGGGAAAATAATTCTATGTTCTGAATTGGAACTTTTGTGCATTTCTCTACACAGTTTCTATGGAAATTTTGTAGAAGTATGTCTACATACCTCTACATAGAAGTATGTCTGTGTATCATTAGTAAAATCAATTAAACTGAAATATTAATTTGGCTGATAACATCACAATATGTCTCTATTTTGCCAAGACAAGGTGGTGAGTATGATGAACATAACTCTGCCCATATTTTTAATTATAACTGTTATTAGAGCATTTTCACTTTAGCATCTGTAGATTTTACTTCCAGACACAATAATAACCAATCCCAGTACTAATTTGTGTCATTTCCACTGTAGGTAGGCTCTGTGTTAAATCCACCACAGTTCAATAACTGCTGTGCTAAAACTGAGCCCTATGAAAATGCTTATCCCCCAAACTGCAAGGTCTCTTTAATGTGAACCCTTCAGTTTCTGGTTCATCATTTGTCACTTTATTAGTCATACTCTTTTCCAAACAAGCACAATTGAATTATTATAGGACAATGGGCCAAATACTAACAGATATTATTTTTCTGAGAATTCACTTTCAAGTTATAGTTAGACAGCTCAGAAAAGCTACATGGCATTTTCTCTCAAACCAACTCTTTCATCTGTCAGCATGAACTCAGGCTACATCTAACACATTTGAAACTATTGGGAGATAAATTCAGTCTATATTAAAGACAATTAAAATTAAAAAACAACTTGGTTGAGAAGGAACTGCTTTTTCTAAATTCACACTGAGGTGCAGATACATATACAATATAGAAGCTAATTAATTGGAATTGAATGGTTATTGATTAACCTAATAAAGTTCAGAGTTTCTCTGGTGCCCTTAAGTAGCTAAACTCAGTGCCCTTCAAGGGACTTCAAACTAACTTAGACTAGTTTTTCCTTTTTATTAATTTATGAAAAGAGATTCCATATGCAGGTAAAACTGACAAATGCTTCAGAATTAAGTGAGGAGACAGGTCTAGTCAGGCTGTGTCATCTTCAGTTCCCAAGGTATTTTACATTCTTCTAAACTCGACTGCCTGAGATACGTTCGGAGCCAAATGATGTCATTAAAATTCAGTCATCGTCTCAGGCTAGAAGTTCACCCTGTGTTTAACTCAAATCCCTGGTAAAAGTTTTGGACACCACTTTTGCATAATTTTAAGTGCGCCTTGTGGCTTTCAGAGTTGCATCTTTCTGTCTTCTGCTTCCAAATCACTGCTAAAAACAAAACAGGCGAGAAAAAATGAGAGAAACGTGCCCAGCTGAATGAGAACTGTCATTGTAATTCACCATACCAGGTAGGAGTAGTATTCGAGACATCTCCCACACCTTTCCCCTAGCTTCCATAATTGGCATCATCATTCTAAATAGAGGAGGTTTACAAAGTAAGTATGGGCCATACCATATCACCAGAAGACGACTTTTAAAGAAACAGAAAACATTATGTACACTTCTTTCTAAAAATCTACCATAATAATTTTTACTGATTTTAGAGACATCTTGCTGATTGCAGGAAGACCAGCTTATTTGAAGACTCCCCAGCTGCCAACCCTTGCCAATGACTCACTGACATCTTTCAAAGATGGCTCTGCTATTAGTCCATCAAAAACTATATGAGCCATTTATTCTCCTACAGCCAACCCATCGCTTGGATCGAGGAATGAAACGATAAACTTCTGTGCTCTGTGACAGAAAACCAGGCCTCTCCTAAGTGATATTCAAACACACTCTCCCCTTGAGCGCACTATTATAATGCTGAAAATTAATGATATAAGAAAGAACCTCAGCAAACACTCGTAATAAAGCTCTAGAAGGATGCGGTTCTGTATGTAAGGGTCTGAGCATGTGTGTATGTGTGCACAGGTATGTATGTGTATGTTCTATATGTTCAAGAGGCACACAGAGAGACAAAGAATTACAGAACAAAATAACAGGTAGACGGGGGTCCTTCAATGGCAGAGACCTAACGCAATCATGTTTTCAAACCAGACACTGTGCAAGGCACACAGGAGGGTTTTGAAACAAAATAGGGTTTTAATGACAGACCGTAGGATAATTTAAGAGAGAGCAGAGACATCATTGGGTCAGTAACTTACCATGGAAAATCACATCTAAGATAAAATGGTTTTGTTGTCCAATAAAAAGCGCTATAAAAGCTAAGATATGAACACCATGAGTCTGTAAATTGAAATTTCCTTAATGATGTTTAAGTTTCCTTGAAATTAGGTCCCAATAAAATCCGTGTAAAATGAACATAGCACTTACAAGAATAGTTGCAAAGAGTTATTTTAACTTGAAGCTGTCTGCATTTCAGTGATGATTCTCTTGTTAAACAATTGGTAGTATTTTAAATGAAGCTATTATCACTAGAAGCCTCACAAGGGAATATAAACAGGATTTTGCCCCTGAAGACTGCTTTTTAAAAACCTGTCAAATGCTCTTTATTTCCATTTTCTTCACTGAGTGAGCTATTGCAGTACTAAGCAATTTGTACATCATTTATAGTAGTCTTCTAGGCTCAAAAAGGTAATAATTTTCTGATTTCAGCTCTGTTGAAGAGGTATACTTAATGTGTCAGGTGGTAGGTAGATTGATGAACATTACCAACTTCGGCTTATAATTATTAGAAAATGATCATAGAATCATTGAATCTTAGAGTTGGAAAATGATCCATTGTGATCATTTTCATTAGGAAAACAATTTATGCGAGTAAAATCTTAGTAATGTAATACATTAGAAGATGGGTATTTGGTAAGCATAAATACATTTTATGAGTTTAAATTAATAATTATGTATTTAGTATAAAACTAACCAGTGGGGAAAAATGAGTATTACATGGCCACAAAAATTTCAGATCTAAAAGTTTATACATGAAATATCTGGTTCTGTACTGACTTTTATAATTTGTTTAAGTTGAAAATCTTGTTTCTGTTACAGTACAAATAGTAATATTTTTACTCTATTTGAAATGTATGATTACTTTCCACTAAATTAGTCTCAACTTTAAAAATAGACTTTTTTTCAACTTTGCACTCAGTTTTGGATTTGTATCTGGGTTCGGATGGTATGAATACACTTACTATGAAAATTCATAAACAAGTCTTTTTGGTGGACAACTATTTTTATTTCTGGTTGAAAACCTAGGAGAAAAACTGCTGGCTTATATGAAAAATACATGTTGAACTCTACAAGGAATGACAAACTATTTTATAAATAGGTTAATTTTACACATACAAAATATATGTGTGCAGGTTTCTCCAAACGCTCACCAACATTTGTTACTATCAGGTTTTTGTTAGCCACTCTAACGGTGTCTAGTGGTATCTCATTGCATTTGAATTTGAAGTAATGACATCAAGCACCTTGTCATTACTTCCATGTCTCCTCTTCATAAGTGCCTCTCTAATACTTTAGACTATTTAGAAAGTCCGTTGTTTGGTCTTATGATTGAGTTCAAAATGTTTTTATATATTCTGAATACAAATATTTTCACAGATATACAAAGTATAAATATTTCCTCCCACTTTGTGACTTGCTTTTATGTTCACAATAATGTGTTTCACAGATTTTTATTTTGATAAATTTTAATTTATCAATTTTTGGTTATGTTTTCTTCCAGTATTATACTTAAACTCATATCTTTATGTCTATTATCCACTTTGAGTTTATTATTTATGGTATATGGTAAGGGTCAATATTTTTATTTTTACTATGAACAATTCCATTTTTTAAAATGTATTATTTCTTCCATTAGATTACTATAATACCATGGTTAAAAATTGATAACATATAGATGTGAATCAATTGCTGGACTATTATTTTGTGTCATTGACCTATATGTGTATATCTATATGAATATAATTATTTTTAAATTTCTGTAACTTTATAGTAGGTCTTAAAATGTCTGTTATTATGTACATGTACATTTATTTTGTTGCTCTTTCATTAGAGCAGTCTCAGTTTCTAAACATCCATTTTGCTCTTTCTTATGATTTAATTTCCTTTGTTGTCTCCTGTTTCCTCATTAAACTATGATTAATAGCATAAATATGTTTTAGAATAGGTATGGTAAAGTGTTTGATAAACCCATTACTGGCTTATTTCAAGTTCAGTTTCTATGATTACCCTTTTTTCAGAACTATAGGTAAGCTTTTCAAGTGTTTTATGTATCCACCACATTTTATTGCATCCTGAATTACATAGGTGATATGCTGTGAAGATTTAGGATTCTGTTATCTTTGAAGAGTGTTGATCTTTGCAGTAGGCAACATAGTTACTGATTATCTTGCCTGACTGCTGGTTTGCTTGGATTCATTGTTAGGGCTGGTCTCTAGAAAACCTGAAGTGTTTCTCAAACCCCTCTAAGTGGTACTTACACTCCAAACTTAATATTTTTTTGGCTATATTGTAAAGATAAGGTTTTGACTTTATTAGAGTGTGTTTAGAATAGGTCCTAAGCTAGTGTGTGGTGCTTGCTTCTCACAGAAGAAATTTCTGCTGCCTCAGCTGGAGGTCTGAGTACTAATGTGGTACTGGGTGCTTCTCTCACCCTGTTTGAAAATACATTGCCCCCACCCTTACAGCATCCCTAAACCTGCAATATCTCTGTTCTGCTTTAACTTCATAGCAGCTATTCTTTGGTAAACCTCAAGCAGTCTTGTGCTGTACACAAGCTGCTAAGCCCTCAGCTAAAGACTCACAGGAGACCCAAACAGGTTTCTGGAGGTTACTTGACTCAGTTCCCTGCTCTCTGGTCCATTGCATGTACCGGCTGCTTCAGCTTGCCCTCACACACATCAGTGCCTCATCTCAGCTAGACTGCTGTGTTCTGCTTGGATTATAGCTCGTTCTGTTCTAGTCAATTAGCATTCTGCAGGCAAAGAGCTGAAACAATTTGGGGACTTACCTCTTGAGTTTTCCATTTCTCAGGATTTGTACTCTTTCAATGCCTACTGTCTGTGACTTGGGCTTTTCTCCTCGAATCCCCAGTTTTCCAATCTAGAATATGAAAACTTGCATACCAATTGATTTCTAAGCTCTTTAACTCTAATTTTCCACGAGTCTAGAATATATGGATTACTTTGCAATGTAATTTTTGTTTTCCATGGTTATCAGGCCTTAAATAGTTTGTAAAGAAACATTAAAAGATGTGGAATAATGATACACTATTCACAAACATATAATCAACTAACATAACTATAAACAAAAATACATTGAAATATGTGCCTATAAGTATTATTGAAGAATAAGTTACTTTAAAGATTTATGAATTATTTCTGTTAGCAATATCCTTTAGTATTTTAGGAGATTATTAAAAAAACATTACATATAAAAAGCCAAAGAATCTATTTCTCTAGTTACTTGAGCACCCTCAGAATGGATTAGCAGAAGAATCTCCTCATAATCATAGCTATTCAGCCTCATTTACCCAAGAGTATAATTATGAGACTTTTTGCACCTGGATGCATACCCAGTGTTGGGTTCACAATGAAGAAACACTATCTAAATTATTCAAATTAATGAATTAAGTAACTAGGTCAAAAGCACCTTATAGGGATACATTTTTTCTGTTTCTTTCTAGGAAACAGAATAGTTTAAAAAGTGAGTCATTCTTAAATAGTATTTTAATGAAAAAGTTAATCGATTTAAATATATTTAAATTTGTTCTACTTTTATATGTTAAAGTGAATATTTTCTATGAAATAGCAATAACCAGATACTCCAAACAATCCAAATTGTGTTGAGTGTGGGAGAAAGTACTAGCAATTTCTGAGTACATTCAGTGATTAAATTATAAATAGATTTAAAAGAAAGGTTAAAAATTGTTGCATCTCAATTTCAACTCTCCAGAAAACTGGCAAATTGGCACTTTGGTCAATTTCCACTTCATGCTTAACTTTCTATTAATCATAGTATTTAAGTAAAAGTTTCTTTTTTGTGAGTCACTTCTAAATTTAAGAACCTATATTTTTTCCACAACAGCTGACACATATTTATTCACTGGAATACCAGGTAAAATAAGTTGTATTATGTTGTCCTGTGTGTGTGTATATATATTGTTGGAAGTTGTTAAGAGTGGAAAATTGATATGGCTTTCAAAAGATAGACTTGGAAGAATTAAAGATCAGCTCACTCTCCCTTTGCAAAATTTTTTTAAACATTTTATTGATTATGCTATTATACTATTGTCTCATTTCTTCCCCTTTATTCCCCTTTGCCCTGCACACCCCCTCCCACCCACATTCCCTGCCCTTAGTTCATGTCCATGAGTTGTATGTATCAGTTCTTTGGCTTCTACATTTCCTATACTATTCTTAACCTCCCCCTGTCTATTTCGTACCTACCATTTATGCTACTTATTCCCTGTACATTTTCCCCATTCCCCCCACTTCCTGCTGATAACTCTCCATGTGATCTCCATTTCTGTGATTCTGTTCCTGTTCCAGTTGTTTGCTTAGTTTGTTTTTGCTTTTGTTTTTGTTTTTTAGGTTCAATTTTTAATAGTTGTGAGTTTGTTGTCATTTTGCTGTTCATATTTTTATCATCTTCTTTTTCTTAGATAAGTCCCTTTAACATTTCATATAATAAAGGCTTGGTGATGATGAACTCCTTTAACGTGACCTTACCTGGGAAGCACTTTATCTGCCCTTCCATTCTAAATGAAAGCTTCTGGATAGAGTCATATTGGATGTAGGTCCTTGCCTTTCATGACTTCAAATACTTCTTTCTAGTCCCTTCTTGCCTGCAAGGTTGCTTTTGAGAAATCAGCTGGTAGTTTTATGGGAACTCCTTGGTAGGTAACCCTCTCCTTTTCTCTTGCTGCTTTTAAGATTCTCTCTTTCTCTTTAATCTTGGGTAATGTAATTATGATGTGCCTTGGTGTGTGCTTCCTTTGGTCCAATTTCTTTGGCACTCTCTGAGCTTCCTGGACTTCCTGGAAGTCTATTTCCTTTGCCAGATTGGGGAGGTTCTCCTTCATTATGTTTTCACATAAGTTTTCAATTCCTGGCTCTTCCTCTTCTTCTTCTGGCACTGCTATGATTCATATGTTGGAATGTTTAAACTTGTCCTGGTGGTTCCTAAGCTTCTCCTCATATTTTTGAATTCTTGTTTCTTTATTCTGTTCTGGTTGAATGCTTCTTTCTTCCATCTGCTCCAAACTGTTGATTTGAGTGCCAGTTTCTTTCCCATCACTGCTGGTTCCCTATACATTTTCCTTTATTTCACTTTTTCATAGCCTTCACTTTTTCCACTGTTTTGTGACCATATTCAACCAATTCTGTGAGCATCCTGATTGCCAGTGCTTTGAACTGTGCATCTGATAGGTTGGCTATCTCTTTGTTGCTTAGTTATATTTTTTCTGGAGCTTTGATCTGTTCTTCCATTTGAGCCATTTTTTTTTGTCTTGGCTTCCTTTGCAAAATTTTGAAGCTCTTTCTCATCTGTAGTAGAAATCAGTTCCAATGTTTAAAATCTAAACTAACCAAAGGAATACATTAAATCAATCAATCAATCAATCAATGCATGTAACAGAATAGAAAGCCCTGTACTGGGCCCATGCCAATAAAGTCAGCTGATCTTTGACAAATGCAGAAAGGTAAGAAAATAAGGACAAGATAATCTTTTTAACAAATGGTGCTGGAGCAACTGGACATCTACATTGTGAGAAAATAAACCTAGACACAGACCTTATACCTAAGGTCTCAATTTACTTTTGAATATTTACTCAAAATGAATCACAGACCTAAATGTGAAACACAATACTATAAAACTCCTAGCAAATAATACAGAAAAACTAGAGGACTGTGTTTGACAATGACTTTTTAGGTACAATGCTAAAGGCATGATCTATGAAATAAATAATTGATCAACTGAATTTCATTGAAATCAAAAACATTAGCTCTGCAAAAGCCACTGTCAAGAGAATGAGGAGATAAGCCACAAAGTGAGTGAAAACATTTATAAAAGACTTATCTGATGATAGGCTGTTACCCCAAATATACAAAGGACTTTTTAAACTCAAGCATAAGAAAACAAACAAAGCTGTTAAAAAATAAGAGGTCTGAACACACACTTTACCAAAGAAGATACATACATGGCAAATGAGCATTTGAAAATATGGCCAACATCATAGGTTATTAAGCAATTTCAGGTAAAAACAACAATGAGGTACTATTACATATCTATTGGAATGACCACAATTCAAAACACTGACAGCACCAAATTTGGCGAAGATTTGGGGCAACAGGAGTTTGTTTATTCATTGTGGGTGGGAATACAAAATGCTTTGGATACTTTGGAAAACAGTTTGTCAGTTTCTTACAAAACTAAACATACTTATACTATAATACAGCTATCACACTCCTTGGTATTGCCCCAAATAAGTTAAAAATATGTCCACACAAAAACCTGCATGTGAATGTTTATAGCAGTTTTGCTCATAATTACCAACACTTGGAAGCAAACAAGACGTCTAAGTAGGTGAATGATAAATAAACTGTTTTACATCCACACAATGGAATATTGTTCAGTGCTAAAGAGAAATGAGCTTTAAGCCATGAAAAGACATGGGGAAATCTGAAATACACAATACTAAATGAAATTAACCAACCTGGAAAGACTACATAGTATATGATTCCAATTACATGACATTCTAGAAAAGGGAAAACTGTGGAAACAGTAAAAAAATCAGGGGTTGCCAGGAGTTAGGGGAGAGGGAACGATGAATAGGTGGAACACAGATGATTTTTTAGGGCAGTGAAACAACTCTATACAGTAGACACATATAATTACACATTTGTCAAAACCCATACAAAGTACAATACCAAGACTGAACCCAAACGTCAACTACGTATTTTGGTGATAATGCTGTCTCAGTGCAGGTTCACTGACTGACAAATGAACCACTCTGGTGGGGAATGTTGTGAGTAGGGGAGCTTGCTGGTTCATGTGGTTCATTGCAGGTAAAAGGGAACTCTGCACTTTCCGCTCAACTTTCCTGTGAACTTGAAACCGTTCCAAAAAGTAGTCTTAATAATAAATTTAGATTAGGTCTTAAAAAGAAATGAGTAAAACATACATACTGAGAGGTAATCGTGAAAAACTTGTCTTCACCATAATTACTATAAAATGATAGGTGACTACAAACCAGACTTACAATTCTGTACCCAGTTCTGATGTGTTCTTTTTTCCTCAACACATGGAGCAATTCTCTAATACCGGCTGGTAGCCTACGATTCAGCTCAGTTCTGACACCATCTAACTGGAGATAGAATCAGATCCCACAGGTTAAGGGCTCAGCCTTAAAAGACAGATTCCCCTCCCCCACACCCACACTTCCGATGACAATTACAAGTCCAGGTTGTGTCACCTGTGCTTCTGACCTCTGCTCCCTGACCAACAGGCTATAGATCTAAAGTTCCCACAATGCCCTTTTGAGTTTGATTAATTTTCTAGGGCCAGCACTCCTTCTTCAAGTAGAAAAACTTTCATCTTTGAGGATTGGTTTAGTTGCCAGAACTTACAGTTGTACTAAAAATGGCATAGAAGTTCTCCCTCCATCCTTATCCCATTCCTTTTCTTCCTTATCTGGAGCTCTGTAGCAGAGCAGCATCAAAAAGAACAGAACACCTACAGACAGAATGGCTCTCATGTCGGGAGCCCAACCAGTGAATAGACAGACAAGCAATGACAAACAAGTTCTGGCCACTTCGCTGCAAGAATTAGACAACTTTGATCATCCTCACCGTCTCCCAGAGGCTTAAAATATTTTAATACACATGCATCCTTTCAAAATCAAAGAAATTCAGTATCTCAGCTAATCTATGCCTCTTATGTAATAAAATACATAATTATTAGAAAAAGTAATCTGAGTACCAAGCAATTACAAATGAGATACAACCGAGAAAGGGTGGGCAGGGCAATGGTACGGGCTCAGCGGTAGGCTACCTGGGGCTTGACTCCAGTCTGCAGCCCTGATGAGCAGCTATGCCATTTGTGAAGTTATTTAGCTGCTGGAAACCACAGCTTTCTCATCTTAAAATAGAAATAAAAACATCTACTTCTTTGGAGATTTGTGAGTTGAAGATATATATAAAATACTTGGTTTAAAACTGTCTTCTCAAGTCTTAGTTCCTTAACCTTTCCTTCTCAGGGATTTCAGACATGCCCCCTTCCTTCTCCTTGATTCCTTCTCCTTGATTCAAATATATTTCTTGACTGTCTGCAATGACTCTTCTACCAATCCTCAATGTCTGTTTTGGATTCTCTGATTTCCTGTAAAATGTTTTCTACCTGACCTTTCTTATTTTCTTTCAAAGGAGGAGTAATGAAGACATTGTCAACTGACTGTATACATAAAATTTATTTTTAAAATAAACAATGCTATTGTGCTGTGATCTGTGAGAAGGAAAGAAAAGCAATAGCACCAGGAGCAATATTCTTTTAAGTTGTAAAATGTATTTTTTCTGTTAATTGAAGATGTTAGTGGTGGAAAACGGCACTAGGTATTAACCTCGGTTCAGCAACCTCAACCTAATTCTGGCTAAGAAAATAATTCAGAGCCAAGACTCAAATTATAAGAAAGTTTATTTAGCAAGTTGTAGAGGTAGAAAAAGGGAGCTGTAGAAGACGTGGGCTCAGGAAACAAGTTACAGCAAGAGAAGGGCCTTTGGAATTTAGGGGAGAGAGAGAGAACGAGGGAAAGACAGAGATGGAGAGGGAGGGGGTGGGGACAGGCCAGGGTGTGCTCCATAGAGAGAGCCTCACTGAGTCCATAGACAGTGAGGGCTTTTACCTGACAGTCTCAGGGGACAATCCTAATAGAATATTCATCAGCTTTCCAGGTGTGTCTCCTCAGGGTCTGGTCACTGGTTGGTTGGCACCAGGCAAAGGGGCCATTAGTCATTGCAGCTGCTCCTGATGTCAGCCTTGGCATCACTGTGCCTGGTTTTGCTGCTTTTCTGGGCCTGGAGCTGAAACACAGCGGAAGCCTAGATGTCATCTCCAGGGGTTAATACTTAGGGGAGTGGTCGTGCAAGGGCTTGTAGTTTGGCTTGTTGCTAGGCACCCTGGGCTCTCCACCCTGGTGACCCTCTGCATCTGACCCATCACTCTTGCTTTGCTCCTGCCTATCTAACTGCCTACTACCAAGAGAACTAAGTGTCAGAAGAGGAGAGTGAGGTGATGGACTAGAGCAGGAAATATCAGGAATACACTGAAGCGCAGATGTGTAGGGAAGTATAGATAATGAATCTTTAGGTGAGCACTGGGCAGAGTGATTTTAGTTAAGTAAAATTATTACCAAAATATGTATTGAATTATCATCTCTTCTACAATCCAATTAGTCCCTTTTTGGTACATAAGTTCTTTTTTGAACGAAGTCATCTGCTCTTATCATGGAAGACACAGTTCAAAAAATGTCAAATGGAGAAGTGGTCCTGATGAATGCCCTTTCCTTTCTGAGGTAAAAACTCCAGAAATAAGTGAAATCCCATGTTTACACAGAAATCAGTGTATATTTCTTTCCCAAGAAGGCACAAGAGCCCTGTTGCATTGCAAATAGTTGGGGGAGTTGTTTACTTTTTTGTTTTAAATGAGTACCCAGAAACTGGTCATTAGTCTTTTTTGCTTCTTATATTCAATAAATAATTTATCCTCCAATATTGCACCCATAAAAATAAAAGGAGTCAATTAGAGGCAGTGGTTTTTGTAAGCCTGCAGAGGAAATTTCCCAGAGAGTATTCATTGTCTGTGTCATGACTTTCCCGTAAAGTGGCACTAATCAGACAGGCGACAGCATTTCTTACAGTCTGTTTATTGTTTAATTTTTTTCTTCAGCCCCATTAAATTTTTTATTCCAAAAAGTGACCACTGAATAATAATAGATTCCTCATGTGAAATCATTCTCATCTATTGAAAGATGATTATTTTAATATTGTGGTTGTTCACAGGTCCCTCTTAATCTTTAATTATGGTGAGTTTTGTTTTGTTCCTTTTTTTTGTTTTTTAGTCTGCATGCCTCAAACTTTCACACTGGCAATTATGTCTCATATCAGAAGACAGGACACGTATTTAAGACATGGTGGTGGCTCATAACATAAGACTCTAGGAGGCCGGACAATCACAGTTGACTAGATCTTTATCTACAGAGTGGTCACCCTTATCTATGGGGCAGAGCTCCAGGACCTCCAGTGGATGCCCGGGACCACGGACAGTTCTGAACCACATATATACTACCATTTTCCTATACGTCTACATTTCGATAAAGTGTAGATCTTACAACAATATATACAACAATGTATATAATGTATGTGTAATTATATTATATATAATAGTATACAATGTATGCTATTGTACACTATTATATGTAAATGCGTACTAGTGTATACTCTGTATATTATGCAAATGTAATATAAAATGTATATATAATTACAATAATATATAATAGAACCTATGTGAATGTGGTATCTTTCTCTCTCAAAATATCTTACTGTAGCCATCCATCCCTTACTTCCAGTTAATGACTTGGTGTCACAGATAATAGATATGAAACTAAAATTAGGAAAGTGCACCAAAGCAACTGACAGAAACCTTTAATTGAAAATATGGGGGAGAGGTCATTAGAGAGTGGTCAGGGAGCATCTGTCTGAGCAGGTAAATTTGAGCTGAGAAAAAATATTGAGAATAGTCAACCTTATAAAGTATCAGTGACAGGAAATTCTATTTCAACATGTTGAATGGACAACATGTTGCAGATGGACAACATGTGTAAAGTTGGGAAAGACCTTGACATAAGGAATATGAAAGGTCAGTATGGTAAGAATATAGTAAACAAATAGGACAGGGACCTCAGACAAGACTGATAAGTAGGCAGCATAAACATCAAGGTTAGATGAAACACTTGTAGATTAAAGTGTAAGAAACTCAATTTAAACTAGGCAAAGTGATCAAAGAGAATGTATTAACTCAAATCACTGAAAGTTTCAAAGTGGATCTGGCTTGAAAGTGCAGTATCATGTAGGGTACAAGCAAGATAGCAGGACTCTGCTTCTCTCTCTCTCTGTCTCTGTCTTTCTTTCTCTCTCTCTCTCATTTCCCAGGACACTTGACTGTTTCCTTTCTTTTCAACCACAGCCTCCATTCATATGTAGTGGGGAAAATGTCCATCAGCAGATACTATCTTCTCCTTTGCATTCTCAGAGGAGAAGTGGACCCTCTTTCCACTTGCCCAGGTTCTCGTTGGTCCAGCTTCAGTCACATGTGAAGCCATAAACATTTGTGGAGGACATGGAGCTGTTGTGAGCTGACAGAGCACACATGACACATGACTCAAACAGTGCAGGGCATGAAGTCAGCGCTGCTTCAACCACATGGGCTGGAGACGAAGGAATGGGTGAATTCCTAACAGAAACTGTAGCAAATGTTCACATTATGGAAAGGAGATCAGAGTGCATTGTAACTGAGATGGAGAGACACAGAACAGTTTCAAGCAGGAAAATGTCATTTTTGAAATCATGTTTTCATGCTTCACTGGCTTTGATCTGGGAAAAAGATGTCTAAGGAGGCATGACTGCTATGCTGTGGACTATCATAAATCACATTTCCATCATTGCAACAATGCAGAACACAGCAAAACCCCCTACTTCCACAAGCACATCGGCCCTAATGCCCAGAAAGTTTGGAGGATGATTTAAGATCATTCTTTGGCTTCTTGGTCCATAGGAGAAAAGCTGTGGGAATGCAGCTGAGGTTATAGGTGAGCTTTTTCTCTTTTTCTTTAACCTTCTAAATCATAAGGACTGATCTTGGGAAAAGGCCATTATAATGAGGAAAGTGGCCATATTTTGGTTGGCGACTAAACATCCAGGGAATAACACAAACAAGATATAGGAGGTCTGAATCCAAGACTCAAGGAATATCCTCATACTGACTCTGCTTCTAACTACTTAAGAATCTTCAGTAAGAGGATCAACCTCTCAAAACTCATGTATTCCCCAAACTCACAGGAATAAAGTAAGGATAAAGGTACCAGAACTTCCGGTACAGTGTAATTGGCACAGTGTAAACTATTAGCAAAAGTTCCCCATCATTATTAATTGTTAAATGATATACTTGTCCCTAATATTCCCTAAAGTCTTTTTTTTCAAGGCTGGCAGTTATGAATTCCATGCTATTTTTTCCTGTGCTTCAGCACCAGTTTGTATAGAAATATAGATGATAACATTTATTAATATAAAGTAGAGAAGAGAACTACTATATTGACGATTGTTGAAGAATGTAGTGTATTATTGTTGTTGCAAATTTTTAATGGAATTGATTAGGCCATGCTTCCTTTTAGAGTCTTTTCATTATCCTTAAGCCCTAGCTCTAATACAATACACTGCATAACACAGAAATAGTAAAACTGCACTATGTACGTGTTGTAATGGAAAATGTTAGGAGACTTAGACTCTTGTCGACTCTAATAGTTTTCAATGTGCTCTACCACATAGTAGCTGTCAGATCTCAAATAAATTACTTAACTGTTTTGTTCATTAGTATTCTTATCTGTAATAAAAAGAGAGGAAGTTAGGTGGCAAATATTATCTTTGTAGGGCTGGTATGGGAATCAACAGTGATTTTTAAAGTCCCCAAGACAGTTAAGATTTAATGAATGATAGCTATTAATACTAGGCATTGAAGAATTATAAGTACATGAAAAATAGTCCTTTTCCTCAAGAATATTTGAATCCAGATGGGAAATAAGAACATATGCTCCCCTCTCTTGGACATCACTGAGTGCAACTTCTGACATTAGTCAGACCACTGGAGAGGTGCTGACCACCAGGTACCGTGTAGAAAATAAATACCACCATGCTTGAAGTTATTCATTAGTACCTGTAGCTACCAAGTAATAGGAACACTGTAATGATGCCATCTGCTTAGTTAGTATTATCTCTGGGGAGTTCAAAGTAATTTGTACATGGAAAATTAAATGATGCAGTTCAGGCTAAAATTGAATTCCAAATAATTGTTAGAGAATTAAATTGCATTTGAACCAGAAATTCTTGCTGAACTGTGAGAAAAACAATTTATTCAAGAGGCTGTCATTTTGGTCTTGCAAGAGCCTCTATAACACATATTCATATCCTTTGTCATTGCACAAATGTTGGAGGGGGGAAGTATGATGAAAATCAGAGAGTTTTTCATCGACTTGTTCTGTAAATCTCGGGTCAGTCATTTTTCCCTTCTGGGTCCCACTTCTTACACAAGACCACCCTCCTTCACCCAACAGTAACATTATAATTCAAATCAGATCCCCAAAGTTCTATCTTGCTTTCACCTTAAAACAGACTGCACTACTCTTGTACAAATGGAAACGGTGATCAAAGTGAACAGATAGGGACATCAGAAACATGTTTTTCTTTATCTATAATGCTGTTATTTATAACCATGGGAAGAAATGGATGAATATGTGGAAGCCCTTTCTACCATCATTTATAATAAAGGAAAAGTATCCAGCTGAGCACTGTGGAAATGATGCCTACTCAGACTCCATGGGGCAGAGCTCACTGAATGGAGAGAGAGGTCTGACCCCACCCTCCTTTTTCTTTCATTCATCTGTATGTCAGAAAGCAGGCAATCATGGCATCACTGCAGCTGTGGCTGGCCATGTCCAAGGGCAAGGTACCTTGCAGTGCCTCTCTCTTTTGTACCACTCATTCCAGTATGCTTGTTTTGAACGTGGTACCTCACCCACAAGGGACATCATTTGGTGTGAAGCAAAACCACTCTGACTTATTGTAGTTCTTATAGCTTAAAATTTACACATTCCAAGAACTCCTTAAATCTGAATACAGAACAACACAAAGGCGGCCTTTTTTTTTTCTTTTAGGGTTACCATAGATACCAAGATTGCAATGCCAACTGCTGGCAAATTCACCTAATTAGATTTAGATAGGGGTTAAAAAAAGTGCAATTGCTGACCTACAGACAGGTGTGGTTTTATTGTAAAATCATTAATGGCTCTCAATTATTAGCAAGCTTCTCTGTAGCGCCATGTCTTGTTTGCAAATACCTCCCCATTTATTTTTCCCTCATCATACTTCTGATAACTCTCAGTGCTACCTTCAGAGAAAGAAATGTGTATGGGGCAAGGAGGGACATATAGATGTTCCCTCTGTGTGTGTGTGTGCGTGTAGAAATGGTAGAAGCAGAGTTCAAAGTAGATACTCCAAAAACTGAGATGTAGAGCTGTCACAAAATGCAGGTTTCCTTCACTGGCTTCACCAGCACACACGCCGCTGTTTCACTCTGTTCAATTTTTTTGCTCTTTACTGGAACTTTAATTGTAACTGGGGCCTTGATCACCTCAATCTCGTCTCCCTTTTGGAAAAGTAGTGAAAAAAATTTGATTCCAAGGATCCCAACATGACTGGATTTTAACTTTTATTTTTTTGCCCCTACTTTTTCAGGGCATCATTTTTTGTTTCTGACAAATGTTTTTGGCCTCTGCCCAGTACAAATTAAGAAGTGAAAATGCCTTAGCTCCTACTACACATTAGAAGTTTCTGTATCAGACTTAAT
>CM052547.1:19536140-19811782 GCA_028533065.1 Trachops cirrhosus | reverse complement strand
CGAAACAACAAGGGGAGGATTAAAGGAATAATTTGATGGCCTTAACAACTGAGTTCTTTTCATTTTGTTTTGTTTCAATCTCTTTGTACCTTAACAACTCTTTTGAAATCCCTGCTACAGGGACATGTGAAAGAGTATTTTCTTAAATCTAGGGATTTATGATCAGTTTGTATAGAAAAAAACAAGACCACAGTAATATTGTATACAATTTAGGGACAAAAATGCATGGTTCTTTGTTCTTTGTTTTACTTTGATAAATTGATTTTTCTGGACTTAAACCTAAGGATCTAAGCCAACTCAGATATAGACCTAGCATGACCTTATTGATAAATGGTACCTTCTCTCAAGACTCTACCTGCTACCTATTTCTCTTTGATTTTACTAGGTACCAGTTTCCCAGCTAATCCAATCTTCCCAGTCCTTGGCTCAGTTCCCACTGTGAAGTATACTAGATATCAGAAGGCTCTAGATTCTAACCCCTGGATGGGACTACCACTGACAAATATATGTTCATTTTAATTTAATGTTTCCTGAATCACATTTCTCCTCTTAACTCACTCAGCTTCAGTTTAGGATTCTGCACTCTTTACCCACTCTATCGTAGTAAACTTCTAATGTGCCTCCTCACTTCCACATTACACTCAGTTCTTTACATTGCTCACGGAATCATCAGTCATTGTGTGTAAGTGTGTGTGTGTGTGTGTGTGTGTGTGTGTATGTACACAATAAAAGAGGCTTCCAATGATTCTCTGTAGCTTCTTGGACAAATTCCAAACCCATCCAGCAGCATGACAGAATAAAACTTCTTTATTAAAGTGCCTTTTGTTCAAACCATTCCTTATCCTAATACCACATTTAGCTGTTTGCCAAAATTCAACTATATATTCAAGACCCAGATCAAAGATTTACTTTTGAAATTCTCTTGTCTTTACCTGAAGGCTGGTAACTCTTTTCTGTGGCATCTCTGTAAATGTCATACTTGCCTCCAAAACAGTAACCAAGTAAACCAACAAGTGGTGGATGAGTCAATGAATAAAGAGGTTTGGTAGACAGAATCTCCACAATTGCTTCTATTTCTTAAGTCTGCAGTTCTTGACATCATCCAGCTATGGTGTAAGCAGAAGTAATGTGATTATTATATTACCAATCTTGGCAATAAGGCAACTGATGGGGCCACCTGCATCAGAATCGCCTGAGTGCTTGATAAAAGGCATATTTTTGTGCTCCATCCCATATCTACTGATCAATCTTTGGGAGGGTGAGACCATGGAATCTGCACTTACGCATTCTCTCTCCACCCACGTGACTTTTTGCACACAAGCATTTGCAAACCATTTTATAGAATATTTTGGTTCATTGTAGTAATCAGTTTCTATGCACTGGACTGAAGTCTTCTTACTCATAAGTAGAGAAGTCTTAGAGGTGACAGGAGTACACTGAGGAATAGAAGGGGTTAAGGCATTGGCCAAGGAAATCAGAGGTTTAGTGCAGGTAGGGAACATTAAAGGTAAATAAACATGGGTGGCCCATCAAGAAATCAGGAAGCCCAGGGCAGAATCCGAATTTGGCTGAGTGGATCTGAGATCAACAGGCAGAGTAAGGAGTTTTAATTTCACTTCAGAATAATATTTTACTTATTTAAATTATTTGCTGTAACCTGTATTTGAGATCATTATTTTTTTCTTAAAGGGAATTTTTTAAGTTGAATTTTCACAAAATTGGAACTTTCATAGACTTCTTGAAGTGTGAAAAAAATGAATGGATTTCTGCTAATATAAAAAATAAACATTAAAGCAACTCAGGGAAAGATATAATGTCCCTGGGTCCATTTTGACTTTACCTAGGAAAAAGTGGAAACATAGATGGCTTGTGTCACTTTTATTTGCATGTGACTTGAAGGGAACTTCCTCTGTAAAAGCCATCTACTACAGACAGGAACATCTTAACAACCCTTTGGTCAGAGAGAAAGCTTCTCTAATGGTTTACATTTGATCCTGTGAGAAGGCAGTAGAATACCTCCATTGACCATAGGTTGTCTGGAACAAAACAAAAAAAATTATAATAAAGCCATGAATATGTGTCTGGAGCTTTTCTGGAAAAGTTTCTTTTTTATTGAAATAATGTTCATCAGTCTCTTTGTTTAATTACTTCACAGGATAAAATGAATCCCCTTTAAATACTGTGGTCTTCCAAAGATCTGGAGATAATTTAGGAGTTAAATCCCCTCTTCCAGCTAAACACCTGTAGTTCCTTCTCCCTCCCAGGATATGGTTTGTTTGTGACTTCACCAGCCAACTTGTTCTTTTTCTGCACAAACTGTGTATCCTATAATTCACTCAATGCTCTGGGTACAATTCAACCAAGAAAAGGAGGAATGAAACTTGAATGTTCTCAACTAAGGGAGCTTAGTTCTCTGTTTGAAAACTAAAATTGTCTTCTTAGAAGCAGTTTTGGTAATACTAAAGAAAACAGGCTATTTAAAAAATGGAAGACACTAAGATTTAATTCTGGCTTCCCACTCTTATTAGCTCTGCGCATTAGCTGTGCTGTTTAATGTTTTTGAGCTGCATTTCTATCACACATTTAATAAAACTCCTTAATGAGAAGTTCAGGATTATTTTGAGAGAATTAAATGAGATAATTAGGTAATTAGCATAGAGTAAGTCTTTACCTGAACTGAAATCGTCAAAAAAAAAAAATTAAAACCACTGTCTCTGAATAATTGCCTAAAACTACTTTTGGATAAGAGAGTGCATTCCCTTAACTTAAGGATTGTCTGCAAAACCATTCTTTGTTAAGCAAATATAGAACAATTAAATTCTACATACATTTTAATTTATACATTTTGCCCATTTAAATGTAGCTGCTTTCTTACACAGATCTGCGCTGCACTTGATGGTGTAATGCAGCTCTCTGATTTCTAACTTATGCACATGTGTTTTATTATACATGCTATGACTGTACCCTTTTTATATGCAATCCCCTTCACTGAAACTGTCCAAAGGAAAATGCCCAAGTGTAGACAAATATTCAAGAATATTCAAAAGAATCAATAAATACTCTAGAGAGGCACTATAGAAGGAGAATAGAAAGGCAGAGAAGAAAAAATACTCAGCTTGCAGCAATGAGTATCACTGGAATCCAAGTGTCAGTTTCTTAAAAACTGTGGGAAAAGTCCTTGAAGAAATGACTGACTCTAAGTCCAGAGCAGGAAAAGGAAAGAATGAGCCTGGCAATCTTATGCTAAAAATCAAGGATAAGCTAAAAAGTAATGAAGACATTTTTAAAAGGAACCATCTTAAAGAGGGTCCCACTGCCAATATTTTAAGGAATTGATTATAATAAACAATATATATTAATCAACTGTAACAATACAATTCATTAAAATTATAAGACAATAGTATTACTCCAAAAAAAGGGTGCAGGGTTTAAGGGTAACCTATTTACTATCATTGGTAAATTTTATTAAGTCATTGCTTAAAAGGTTGGTACTTAAACAAGAAAACAAATATTTATTTTTCTTTGTTCTTTTTTACTTGCTGAGAGTAAATCTGTTCAATACAGAAGCACATTAGCTATTAAATGTAGAAGAATAAATAGATTATTTTGTAAATTATGATTTAAAAATCTCTGATGAAATAATTGGTTCAAGAAAAGACCATTAATAGTTGCTTATGTATGAGGTCTGTCCAGAAAAAGCCCAGGCATTGTTAATATAACGAGAACAGTTTGTGTGACATCGATGTAACCTGACAGCCAAGGAGAGTGGACTGGAATTTGCATGTGTGAACAATGATGACTTCACTGTACTAGTCAGTGGGGGTGGTAGATGGCATTTAGTGAGCATGTGTACTGTGTGTCCATCACATTTAAAATGACTGAGCAGGTGTGTTTGGGGCAAAGGGTGAAGAGGTAAGGGGATTAAGAAGTACAAATAGATAATTATAGAATAGTCAGGGGAAGGTAAGGTACGGTATAATAAATGGAGTAGCCAAAGAACTTGTAGGCATGACCCATGGACATGGACAATAGTGTGGGTATTGCCTGAGCAAGTGGGGGGTGCAGGGTGGAGGAGGACGAAGGGGAAAAAATTGAGACAACTGTAATAGCATAATCAATAAAATATAATTTAAGAAATAAAAATAAAATGAGTGAGTAGAACAATGAATCTGCATCAAATTTTGTGTTAATCTTTAACATTCCTCTGCAGAAACTATTTGGATGATTCAGAAAGCTGAAGCTATGGACAACTGGTGATTGGCAGTTTCATCATGACAACATACCCTCTCATAGTTTTGTAGAGAATTCTTGGCAAAACATCAAGTCACCCAGGTGACTCAGCCCCACTACAGCCCAGATTTGGTGCCTGGGGACTTTTGACTTCTGGCTTTTCCCAAAACTAAAATCACCTTTGAAAGGAAAGAGATTTCAGACTGTCAATGAGGTTGAGGAAAATAGGACAATGAGACGGCTGATGGCAGTTAGGAGAAGTGTGTAAGGTCCCAAAGTGCCTACTTTGAAGGGGACTGAGGTATCATTGTCCTATGTATAATGCTTCTTGTATCTTGTATCTCCTTCAGTAAATGTCTCTATTTTTCATATTACATGACTGGATACCTTCTGGACAGACCTCACACACAATTAAGAATAGAATATTCATTTGGTGTCAAAGCATTATCCCATAAGAGAATGATTAATAAAAAATGAAACCCATACTTTTTTGGACATAGCACTCACCTTCTTAACGAGGTGAGCAAATTCAGAATCACTAGTAGGAGGGAAAACTGACGTTACATGCCTTATGATATGATGCAATCCAAAAAACAGGATGTCTCTCTGATGTATTCATGCTAAAAACATTCAATCTAATATAACCAAACTTTTGACCTAATTTTCATTTTACAGTAAATACAAGAATGTAAAGAAATAACGGGAAGGATACTTAGAGGAAATAAGCATGCAAATCCAGAATGATAGAACATTCTGAAAGATAAGAGCCCTTGTCTCCTCAGAAAGTCAATTTTGAAAAAAAGTTGCTGGAAATCTATTCTAGATTAAGAGACTAAAAAGATCTAAATATCAAATACATGGATGAACTGTGATTGTGTTCTAGTTTATAAAAACAAAACAAACAAAAAATCTAATATGATTGATTTTTAGATGGTGTTAGTGGATTATTGCTATTTTTGGATATAATGATTGCTTTACAGTTATGCATGTCCTTATTTTTATGAGGTGCATGCTGAAGTATTTAGACATGAATTATCACAGTGCTAGCATCTGACTTACAGGTAGATTAGATAGATCAAAATATAGATAAATATAGGACATAATTGGCAAAATATAAATGGTTATTTGTTCTACATGGTGGGCATATGGTCATTCATTTTATTATTCTTTTAATTCTCATTCATATTTAAAAATTCTCATAGTACTATATTGGAAAATGAGAGAGATATAAACACCTTTATCATGTTGGAATTTCTCTTCACTTTACAAATGTGGTTTCCTCCATGTCACTTTGTCACTGACAGTTTTACTGTTATATATTCTTCTTATTCACTATACTTCAAAGTTTTTCTGTCAGCCTATCTCCTCTAATTTATCTACACATAGCAATAAACCAATAAAATTCAGCCACTTACTAATGTCCATCATATCCTACCTACTTCTTTGCTCTCATCTGTCTGTGTTTTCATAAATATTTTCTGTATTCCAAGATATCAACATTCTGTCCCTCATGAACATAGCCCTTCATAAAGACTTTCCAAATCTCTGGCCGGCTACTAACTTATCCCCTTCGAACCCCATTCTAATTTATGCTTGCAGCTTTTAATGTAGTGTAAATAGCATTATTGTCATATATATGTGCATTGTCTTATTCTTATCACATCTATTGTTTTATACCCAATAGTTTTGGGAGTGTATTATATCAATGATCTAACTAATCAATTCATTAATTCAAAGAGAAAGTTTAATGTCTATTTCTGACACTGTGCCACAGGCTGAGAATGCAAAAACCAATAAAAAATCAGTTCTTGTTGAAAAGTAGATCACAAATTGTGAGCTTAAGCTGGTTATATGTGTTTAATTGAGATAAACTTGGAGGAAGACAATTCTTATTTATTTAGTTACCTACTTACTTACTAGTTTATTCCTGAAATAAGATTTACTGAGTTGTCCTGTTTTCCTTAAGGTTAAAGCAGGTAATATGATGTGATTACCTGCCTCACGAGAAAGAAGTCGGCACGTTTCTCTAACTCTCACAGCATCTCACGTGAACAGGCTTGTACTCAGAACTTTTCTCTTTAATATTCTACTTCTCAACTTCTTACTCGATTCTTAGCCAGTTGGAGTCCTAAGTATAGAGAAGAAAAACCTATTAGAATATCTACTCTATCTCTTCCAGGGTAGTTATCAGAAAATATTTTCTAGTACTTTGACCAACTCAATTGTAAATGACCTTATTGATGGAACTTTTGCTGCTTCCATTAGGAGGGCTATTTAGCATCACAGTCTGGCCTCCATATGCCAGGCAATTTTTTACCCAATTCACTATTTTATCAAAGCCATGTACCTGTCAGACTTACATATTACTCTTTTATATGATACTCAATCAAATGCTTTTTTAAAATTCCAACTCAATTACTTCTACTTGTCTGTCTTTTCTAGTTTCATTGTCATTTTCTCAGAATATATATCCACTTCTTTGGAGTAAAAGACTGATATCAATAGCCCCATGTCGACCAGGTCAAATTTTGTGTCTTGAATGATCTGGAGCATGAGTATTATCACTAAATTCAGGTATTCAATTTGTTCCATTTATTCAGAAAACTAATAAATTCTAAATGAATATAGACTTTAAACTAAATTGGAGGAACTTGAAAAAGCCTCTGCAGCCTTTACTATAGAAGTCCTATTAGGCACCAGTTCACTTATATGCATTGGCCCCACCATATCAATGTAAGAACCAAGGGAATTTAAAGTCATAATCTCAAACTCTGTGATGTAGAAGCCATGTGTTTTCTAGTTTTTATGGAAAATGTTGTGACAAAATTAGATTTGTTACTTACTACATCTATATATGCCCCATCAATTTTTCTCTTAGAACCACTTACAGGCTCAGAATACTTAAAAATGTATTAAATCTTACAGTGATGAGGCCGTAAACAACTGGCACAAAATAAAGTGGAGAGAAGCTATCATTTCATGTATTCAACATATTTGGTATTTTTAATTTCTGTAACATTTTAGAAAATGACTATAGATGAATCACCTCATCTCTCTAAACTTTAATTTCCTCATCGATATGCATTGTTTGTAGTGTATATTTTTATATTAATTACCTGGGTAATTTAGTCTTCACTGGCTTCACTGTGAAGTTTTCCAACTTTTCTTTCTCTATATTTCATAAAATGTCAGATGGCCTTTAAATTCAGTTTAATTCTCCCAGCTGTGGAGCAGGCACAGGTGGGAGCAGGCATACACCCACATGAAGGTCTGTTTAGGTCTTTTTATTATTATGGACTAGAGACTGATTAACTTCACCTTCCATATGATTTCCCTCCAAAATTTGAAAAGTAATAACGTTTTTCTTTTTTCTGCCCCTGAGAAGAAATGTCCTTATGCATGCATATCTGAAATGTAAGAATCTGGTGGTTAAGCACACATCCACTGATCCATTTTTCTCCCGCATCTGAAGTCTAATTTTGAGGAATGATGTTGTCATCAATTAGCAGGGGAACCATGTGGAAGCATTTCCCCTGATTTGCACTTATTTCCTGGACCCTCTTTCGTTTCTTTCTGCTGTAAAATTGGAGACTGAAACATCGCATGTCTCCACCCAACTTGAAAATTCTACCTGTGCAGATTGACTGATTTCCAAGAGCTGAAAAATGAGAATAGATGCTATTACAATAAATGGATTACCATAATTCAATCAAGTGATTCCTCCGCACTTATTTCCTGAGTATCTACCACATGCTCAACACACAGAAAAAAAATGTAAATTCCAGAACAACACGTACAAAACTGTGAGATATAACCAGAGATTCAAGATGAATGCAGAATAAATAAGTTAACCATGCAACATATAAATATAACTACATTATTTATCTATGTGCTTTAGATTATAACTTTAGAATAAATTCAAAAAAGTGCAAGAATAATAAGACCTGGAAGAACCAGTGATAGGAATAGTGAGTCTTGATCTGGCATTACAGGGATGAGCTGATTTTAGAAAGGAAGGAGAGTAGTAGAGACTGCTGGGCAGGATACCAACACAAATAAAACAATAAAAAATCTTCTACCGCAAGTAAGAGATAGGTGTCAGCAGGTAATAAAGAAAAGTAATATATTATTTTAGACACAAAGCCAAGCTCCCTACCTGCAGACTCCTTCTCACATTGTATAATGTTGCATTGTTTTGACTATCAACTATAACAATAAGTAGAGAAAACCTACCCTATTGTCTGCATCCTAGTTATTTATCTGTATTTCCTATAGACTATTGATAATTTCTTTTCTTTAGCAACACTTAGAATCAGCTCCCTGCTCAAACTCTTAAATATTTCCACTGTCTACAAAACGATGTCCACGGTTCTTATCCTTGCATTCACGGCCATTAATAATCTAGCTCTAATGTACCTTTTTCAGAATATACCTCACTTCTCCCTAGATGCGTCCTGACTTGCAGTCCAATCTGATTTGATGTTTGAGAGAACAGCTGGCTTGATGCTTCTGCTTAGAGTGCCTTTCCTATATCTCAGTCTTCAAAATTCCTGCAGTAACTCAGGACTGATTTCAGTTTTATCTGCTCTGTTATTTGACAGTATCAGATGGGAATAGTGGCTCATTGTTCAATGTGTGTCTGTTTATTTATTTACTGCATCCCTCTATAGTCTTTTAAACTTGTATGCTACACTCTACCTAATTTTGTATATCTTAGCTTCCTCTCTGGTTCAGGTAGGAAATGTATACTACAAAAAGCTCAGGACTGAACATTTAGTTATTGCTCAGCAAATGAATGGGAATAGAATCCAATCAAATCAAATATATAATGCATGAGTAAATGCCATCGCCTGTGTGATCTATTTATCTGTAAAAGGAAATTACAGGGACAATTTCTAATTTTACGGAAGTATTTCTTCTAATCCCAAACAATGACTTGAAAACACACTGCCATGAATTTCTCAATAGGCTGGAAAAGTAAAATATTATTATCCTATCTTACAAATAAGAAAACTGAAGCTCAAAAAAGATACATGCTTAGTAGAAAGTCCCACAATGAGGAAATTCCAAACTTTGAAATCAGTCTTATTTCTAGACTTGGGTGCATTCTAATCACACCATGAAATATGCACATCAGGTCCTGTCCGATAGAGAACACGTGTTCAGTAGGATGACTCACTTCTCTCTCTCTTCACTTCTGTTATAATCTAGTATCTCACAAGCATGTTTTCACAAATGTTTATTAATCACCCCACCCACCACACACACACACACACACACATACACACACACACACCAGTGGGATCCTCATGAACACTGCAGCTCCATACTCTGCATGGAGCCCCCATGACTCTGGGTGATGGGGGAGAAATAGTGAATGCAGTAGTCATCCATGTTTCTCAAACCTCCATGAATTAGGCCTTTTCATTTTTACATACACCCACACATATCTGATGTCAATTAAACATAGTCTCTGCTTACATGGAAATGTACCTAATGTGTTTAAATCACATCAATTCAGAGGCAGGATTTGACTGGAAGAGAAGCAATCAATTAATGAAAATGTAACACAAAGCCCGAGAATTTTCACTGAGGTCTCAATAGAAACTAGACTCAGTGTCTGTATGCGAGGCATACCACAATGGTAGTCTTTTTTGACATTATGGATATTGATGAGCCCTCTAGGGTCAGGATCTCAACCTTGGAAAAATTGCTTATTCAAGTGATCTGCAGCCCGAGGTTGCTGAGTGAGACACAGTTCAGCCTCCCCACGAATATTCCCTGGGCTTCTCCGATTGAAAAGTTGGCAGAAATGCTCAGCTTGCAGTCCTCTATATCCCATTTAGATCAGTTCCCAAATGGAAACAAAACCTGAATTACATTCAATAATCTAAACGCTTGAGAAGTGGGAATGTTTATAGCATTAGTCTTTAAACATAAGGTACAAGGAAATGAGTTCGTGATTTAACTCACTTGGACCGTTTCTTGTGTTTGCATGCTTTGTGCTTATAATCCTCAGTTGTTTGTGACTGTTAGTCTATATGTTGTGCTTGGACTAAATGTTTTGTAATTGGATCCTAGCATCAGCATTAGCCTACGGATAGCCATAAGTAAGAAAACATACCACGGATCAGACTTGGCTCTGTGTCTTACATATAGTGTGCAAGGATTTCTGAGAAGAGTTAGTAAAAAGGAATGTGTGTGAAGCTAATATAACTTCAGCAGGTGAAAACCAGGTAAGAGCTTACAGTTTCTCTGCAAACTGAAAAAATTAAATATGACTCAGGAGATCCCATGTTGGTATCTGAGAAGGACCAAAGCAACAGAAACAGTAAGATACAGGGTGTGAGTAAGAGTGTTGATGCTGAGTCAAAAGGGATCAAGCATAATGAAGGTGTGATAAAGATGTGGTGTATGAACTTTGGAAGGGGATTATGTCCAGAATATAAGCAAAAAAAAAATACACTGGAGGGAAAAGTGATAAGACAGAAAGACTTGTTACCGTATTGCTGATCCAAACATGTAAGTCCATGTAAAAGCAGAACTATGGGAGGAAACCATACCTTCTGCCAGGTGTTTTCTACTCTTGACCTTGGTGTTAAACACCCTTGCTATATGAGAAAATATGAAAGGGGAGCTGACAAGTGTGAAAGTTCTCCAAACAGAGCCAGTACTGTCCAGCCAGGCCCGCTGATTGCAGTAAAGCAGCTGGCAGATTTAAATCTTAAACTGCAATCTTAATTGCTCCCCATTGTTGAGCACCTATGACTTGTCAAACATTTTATATACTTTTTTCTCATGAAGGCTAGTGAGGTAGGTATTCACTGCACCATTTTCCAGATGAGGAAATCAAGTCCGAAAAATAACTTGCTCAAGGTCACAGAGCCAATCGTTAAGAAAGATGGGTTCAAACCACCATCTGACTGTTGGTAAAGGCTGTACATTTTCCAGCTAGGTCCAGCTGCCTCTTGGTCAGGAACAATCATAACTAAATAATTAGGCGCCATTATCTGAAGTAAAGGAAAAGAAAAACTTTTATGATAGGAAAGATGCTTACATGTGATAATTGGGTTGTCATCATAGCAAGATTAACCCCCCAGAATAAATTGAAAGTTGTGATGTTGATGATAAAGTGTGACATTGAGTATTAATAATATTAAAAATCTGTTCTAAAATACCTAGAAACAGTATCTTATCAACAAATACTTCCAGAAATGAAACACTTCAAGAAATGCTATGTAAATTTCTTCCCCCTACAATGAAATGATTGACTTATTTTTCTAGATTCTTTAGTATTCTTAGAGAATTATGCATATTTTTTAATTCTCTGGAATAAATTTCAATGGAGTGTGGATAATTTGAATAACATGCCATCAGCTCTAAAAATAAATGTGCTTGGCAGGAGACTACCTGAGCTCTGTTGCCAGCTGTACTTTCAGCTCACAATTCCAGAATTCCCAGGTTTTCCTTTCATCACTATTTTGCACAAAGAAATTATCTTAAATTTGTAGTTTTAAAATGGTATCCCACTTATGTTAGAATGAGATATTGTTCAAAATCTCCGCAGCATACTAAAAGTAGGTTTGAAGAGAACAAATTTAGTATAGTTAAAGAAAAGCAATTCTGCAAAGACAGACAATGGTGGCCACCTTGATAAAACTGGAGAGAGAATGGTTTCAAAAGAGCAGGCTAAATGAACAGAGTTGCTGAGAAAATGTTAGAAAGAAAAACGGAGGAGGAAAATCACGGACCTGATAGTAAGATAATTAAAGCACTTTGCTTCAAAATAGTTTGACCAGGAGACAGTCATGCACTTCTTAGATGAGCATTCTTCTCAAAGAATGCTTAGAGAAGAACTGCAGTAACAAACAACTCCTGAACCTCAGTGGCTTTAACAACAGTGGGTTAGCTGTGAGCTCAACTCCACAGCAAGGGAGCCAGGATAGAGGGCAACAACTCCATCTGAAACACCACCAAGTGCTGAACAGGGCAGTGGAAGAGGAGAATCCAGCAAAGCATTCCTGGTCCTTCGAAATTCCACATAAAATGACAACATAATTTTTGAGCACATAAAATGGTCCAAATAAATCACATGCTGTTAGCTTTTTTCAGATGTGTAGGAGGAGTATAATCTTCCCATGTTGGTGAAGGAGAAGGAGCTCAGAACTTGGGAAGAGTCCTGCGGCTATGAGTTGCCTTATCACATGTGCCTGGGAAACTGACTCCTGGGACAGCTGATGTAGAGCAAGAAAGAGGCCGTGCTCCACACAAATGTCTTCCCATTCAAAAGGAATCCTGGCAGTAAAATTTCTGACATCTTGTGTAGCAATATTTTTGCCAATATATATTCTAGGGCAAGGGAAACAAAAGGAACATAAATAAATGGGACTACATCAAATTAAAAAGCTTCAGCACAACTAAAGAAACCATCAACAGAATGAAAAGGGAACCCTCTGTATCGGAGAACATATTTCCCAATGATACATCTGATAAGGATGTCATTTCCAAGATACATAAAGAATGTATACAACTCAACACCCAGAAGACAAGTAATGCAATCTAAAAATGGGCAAAGGACCCAAATAGAAACTTCACCAAAGAGGATATACAGATAGTCCATAGACATATGAAAAAAATACTCAACATCACTAGTTATCAGAGAGATGCAAACTAAAACCACAATGAGATAACTCCTCCCCACACCTGCCAGGATGGTTACCAACAATAAGTCAACAAACAACAAGTGCTGGCAAGGATGTTGAGAAAACGAAAACCTTTCGTACTGTTCGTGGGAATGAGGACGGGTGGAGCCACTGTGGAAAGCAGTATGGAGATAACTCAAAAAATTAAAAATGGAACTTCCTTTTGACCAGCAATTCCACTTCTGGGATTATATCCTAAGAATCCCAAAACACCAATTTGAAAAAATATATGCACCCTTGTATTCATAGCAGCATTATTTACAATGGCCAAGATCTGGAAATAGCCCAAGTGCCCGTCAGTAGATGAGTTGATAAAAAAAAGATGTAGTATATTTATACAATGGGATACTATGCAGCAATAAAAAAGAAGGAATACTTACCCTTTTTATTTTTTATTTTTTTACAACAGCATGGATGGACCTGGAGATTATTATGTTAAGTGAAGTAAGCCAGTCAGTGAAAGACAAATACATGTGATCTCCCTTATGTGTGGAATCTAATGAACAAAATAAACTAATGAACAAAGTAGAAACAGAGGCATGAGCACATGAAAACGACTGACATCTATTAGAGGGGAGGAAGAAGAGGGATAGGATAAAAGAGAGTGAAGGGATTAGCCAAAGAATATATATCCACAAACCATAAACACAGACAACAGTGTGCTGATGGCCTGAGGAAAGCGGGGGCGAGGGCTGGGTGGAGGTGGGCAAAGAGGGGGAAATGAGGACAGCTGTGATAATGTAAACAATAAAAATAAGTTATAAATAAATAAATACTCTAAACAGCAACAACAACAATGGCAAGGAGTCCCGGCACCAGCAACCATCCCTGCCAGACAGCAGAGTTGTTTTCCGAAGGACTTCTGGAAACAGGCTGGTTTTAACACCATCCCTGCTGACCTGTACTAGAAAGGTAGTACAGATTGGTCAAAACAATTGAAAGTTTAGATTACTCCACTAACACATCAGTGCTTATTTTTGCCACACCAAAACACAGCCCAGTCATAATAAGACCTTGATTTGTCTGTGTTTTCATAAGGGAGAGCGAAGGACGTTCCCGCACTGGGAACCAAGGTCTGGGGTTTCCATGCCTGCAGAGCCAGGGAAAGAGCGCACCAACGCACTGGAGTCTGAGAATAAAGGGATGAGGCAGGGTGGTTCCTCAAGTTAATTCTCAATATTATTATTGATGATATCAGCAGTCATGATGGTAATTATCATCTGGAAATTTTGTGTCTTCACGAGCACACTAGATCTTATAAGACACCATGTAAGACAGAAGTCATGTTCTTTAGAACTCTTAGACATGCTAAACTACCAGCACGTCCTCATTTGATTAACATATGTTATAGCCCTCCCCGCTCCCCTGCCACAACAATACACTTTATGCAGACCAAAAACAAAGAGCCCAGATGTCTACTTTGGCCAGGAGAGAATGGAAGGAGGGAAGTTCTGTGATTTAATAGCACCATTCATCAGGATAGACTGTCACTGCACCCCTCCAGATTTATAAACAACCCTGGAAAAAGATATATGACATGGAATTTAATTTTCAGTTTCAACTTTTGTTCCTAACCACCAAGAATTAGAGATATATATTCAAAGAGAAAGATCATTTTTCAGCAGTCTTGTGAGATTAAGTTTTACAGGGAAAAATAAAAAATAAAATAGAACCACTAAGTATTTGAAACTCGATATCTGTTTATTTTATTTTTTGGTTAAAGATGAAAACCCAAAAGGGTAGAAAAACAATCGTAAACAACTTTCAATTTACTCCATATGAAGAATTTCCAAATGCCTTAACAGATCATAAATAACCTTCCAAAATCTAGACAATGCGTATAGTTAACTCTGTTTCCCAAACGAATTATCCCCCAGTCACAAAAACTGGCTTGATCATTTTTAACAAGTCATACACTTTCTTTTGTTCCATCCATATTTTCTTATATAAATGCCTATTAATATCAAACTTTTAACTTAGCATAAAGTCACTTCTGCAATAGCAGCTTTTTTGTAATAATTATTTTCTCCATTCCCTGTAACCCCATCTTACTTTATATCAATATTACAACACCGAGTACATTCTTTCCTGTACTTTAAGAATGTACATGTGTCTGTTTCTTGTGTGTCTGTGGAGGCCTTGAGGGCAAGAACAATGTTTATCAATCACTTAATTCCATCAGGTACAGTGCTGTGCCTAATATTTTCCTTGATTTGAAATAAATTCCCATTGCTCTTTCAGTATACTGGTTGACTCCAATGTACCCTGCCTCTACACAAATTAGACTTTTTAAAACATCCCTGGGGCTCTGTAAGATCAGACTATGTAGAACTAGGTAACTGAGCAATTTCAAAATCTCAGAACACAAGTTTTGCTTCATAGTGATAGCAATTTTGATGACTTATGATGTCACCATAATAATTATGCCAAATATTTAACATGAGGCCATCATTTTAGGGCTGGGAGAACAGGAGAGGCCATCGGATCCATCTCGACGTCGTGGAAGAGGAGTCTGCTTAGCACAAAGCTGGGCTTCACTCACTGGGATTCAGGGATGTTTGGAGAACATGGAAGATGGTGTCTTACAAGGATCCCACTTGTGTTATTTTTGCATGATACCATGGAATCATAAAGGAGACTATCCAACCAAAGGGAGAAAAAAATGGGTGTATAAACTTAAGTCAAAGGTAGCATGTCAATTGTGGGGTGGTGGTGAAGGAAGGCTGTTAGTACCACAAAAGATTTCATTCAGCTTATTTTCCACTGCAACAATTCAGGCTTATCCCTAGGAAACAGTACATGCAAATTATGTCCATAACTCACTGGCAAAGCAAAAACTCAAGAACTGTGAAAAGGACTATCTTAATTTGACGAAGGAGAGGGAGAATCTCTAGACTCATATAATTTGACTCAAAGTTAGGGGGTGGGGAGTTCTCCTCATTTCCAAGGAAGAGGGGATTGCAGTGTGACATCAGGGTTGGGGAAATCACCATACTGCCTGCACTGACTCTGCTGATGGGCTGGCCAGGGGAGCAGCTGCAGACAGGAAGGCATTATTTTTTGTTTGGTCTGCAATGTGATCGCTACCCCACAGTGCTAGGGCCTTGGTGGGAGAAAGCTCACTGTGACTTTATGGAAACATCCCTGGAGTCCTGTAAGCTTCTAGAGCATCACCACAGGGAGGGAAGCTGCCTGCTGAGTGGAGGGAAATGGCCAGTGTTAAAAACCAGTGCACTTGTGTGCATAATAAGGGTGACCCTCCCTGGGAGCTCTTGCAAATGGAAGATTGTGTGGGGCTGGGGCTGGAGGGATGGGACAGCAACGCAGAGTGCTGGAACCAGAAGCATTTGAGGGACCCTGCTGATTATGTGTGTAAGAGTGATGTTAGTTGCCATCCCTTCTTAGAGATGAGGAAACATAGATCAAACTAAATGAATTTTTACACAACTAGTGAGTGAAAGCTGATACTTCCTCTCTTGTCTTTTCTGTATTACTTTCTGGAGTTCTCATTTTCTACCCTCCATTTCACAAAGGAAAAAAAAGAAAAAACAGCCTTATCCTGCTCTGTATCTGACCAAGGGATCTGACTTCAGAGTCTCACTAATGCATCCATTTCTGAACCTCTGCCTCTACATCAAACGAAACCACCCAACAAGACAAGTTCTTTTTTTTGTGATAATGCAAAGAGGCAATAAGTTATTGAGATAGTCTGCAATGTGAGGTATTCGAAAACTAGAAAACTTAGCTCTGTGAAGTGATATATAGTGTCAGCAGGTTCTGCTGGTGACAATATTTACCAGGCACATGACCGTTTAAGAGATTTGTTATCTCTTAAATGAAGATGTTGAGTCAATTATATTCTATGATATCTGTAAGCCCTAAAAATTCTATCTCTGATATTCTGATTAGAGCTTGACATTTTATAGGACAGCCTTGTGTTTGCTGTCACCCTTGGGAGTTTCAGGATTAAAGGATGCTGCAGGGGTGTGTGGCCATCTTTCATGGGAAAGGGGCACCCTCTGCATTCAACCACCTTGAAGCTTGCAGACCTGAACCCTCTCTGGTGACTTGTAAGCCTACGTGGAACACATCATGATATGGGTAACATATGCATCTCTCGGAAGTTATTTCAAATCACAACCTAACAAAAGGAGAAGGCTCCTGTTCCCTGGTTGAATTCCATTGTGTTCCCACTTTGCTTCTAGGACACGGATGACAGACTTAACCTTTTCACCTTCATTGCGGAGGGAGAGTTGTCAATTTAAATTAGATGACAGTCATGTTCCAAAGGTCAGGCATGATTGCTGAAAGTATTTTATGCTTAAGATTAAGACGAGAAGGTTCTGAATCTTACAGTTTTCTTGAAATTATTTTTCTCTCTCATTGAGTTTCCCTAAATTAAGAAATTAGATAAAAGTGAAAATTAAAGAGTCCAAATTTTGTTTTCAGCTACTTACATCCTGTTGCCAAACTCCTTAATGGTAACTGATTAGAGAGGTTGGCTCCAAAAATGCCCAACTATTAAACTGTTAAATACAGGATTTGGAAACAGGATAGCATATCAAGGAAACAATGAGGCGACAGGCTCTTCTCATACACTGTTGGACAGTAGAAAATCCAAATCATTTCCCAGAGAATTCTAGGAAATCCTTGCTATAGATTTGTTTCCTTTTTATCCCGAGGATTCCAGGACTGCCACCAAAAGGACGGGGTTTTGACTAATGAAGCACAACCTGTAAATACTGAGCACAACTTCAGAAGGTTTGCTTTGAACATTTTTCATGCATACATACATCTACTTAACAAATGTTGACTAAATAGTCAGCATGTATAAGACATTGTTCTAGGGTAATAAAGTAACCAACAGAACGGAAACAGAGGTATAGATACATAGTACAGACTGATAGTGGGTGAAGGATGGTAAAGGGATTAGCCAAAGAACATTAATGCAGGACCCATGGACAAGGACAACAATAAGGGGATTTAGGGAGAGGAGAGGGTGGGACTGGGTGGAGGTGGAAAGGGGAGAAAAAGCAGGAACAATTGTAATTGTATAAATAAAAAAGATGAACAGATATACAAACAAAAGACACTGTTCTAGGACTTGGGACGGAAGAAACTAGGCCATTGCTGTAACAAGGCCTACACTCTAGTGGTTGCAGATAGATCATCGAGAAATAAATATGTACTTTTTGGGGAGGGAATAAACTCTATGAAGAAAAGGAGAATGAAAGTGGAGATGGTTCAGGGGAATGGAGTTCAAAAATATCATCTCTGTTGAAGGGCTACTGAGTATATATCTGGAGAAAACAAAGCAGCAAAGCATGTCGGAATTTTGTGGGGCAGGGCCATCCAAGGTCAAAGTGAAGTACATGGACAGGTTCTGAAAGAGCAGCATTCTTGATGTGTCTGAGGACCCATGTGACTAAAGCAAAATGAAGAAGACGAAAACAGGAAGGCCACAGAGAGTGGCCAGGTTCGGTTAAGAAGTCTTTGGAAGGTTTTCAGCACAGAAGTGACATGACATGGCCTACATTTTTAAAGAATAATTCTGGCTGCTACATACTTTGAGAATGGAAGCAGAGGAGCCATTGCAAAGTATTGAAATAGTCCAGTAAAGAGTTGGTGATAGCTGAGAGCAGAATGATAGTGGTGAAGACGGTGAGTTGCTTTCAGTTGACAGGATGTACTCATGACCTGGGTATGTGGGTCTGAGAGAAAAAAAGAATTCAAAACCACAAAATTTCGGGACTAATTGGAAGAGTGGAGTGGCCATTTACTAGGAAGTAGAAGGCTGTGGTAGGAGATTTGTAGTTGATAGGCCACTGGTTCATTGTGGGTTCTGCTTTGGATGTGCTAAATTTGAGAGACCGATTATACATCCAAGTGGTATTTGTATATAGAAGACAGACAGAAAGAAATACCAACTTTAAAAAACTTTATTACTTAGAAAATGATAAGGAAATTCTTCACATATCCAAAAAATATACTTTAAAAATATTCTCTGTAGCATGGTACTAAAGAATGAAAGTAAAATTAAATATAAAACATTTAGGCTCAAACCTCCCTTTCTTCCACTTTGGACAAGTAATATAATACCTCTGAGCCTCAGTGTTCTTGTCTGTAAAATGGGTTCAAAAATAAGTTTTCTAAATAATCCACATGGCCTTTTTGGAGATTTGGTGACTTAAAAGTGTATCAAAGTATTTTATTTATTTGTTTTTGCAAAGTACTTTATAAACTCTGAATCAGTATTGCCTAAAATTTGCCAACAACAAGAATTGCCTGCTCATGTTTGGTGTGGTTTTGGTTTGTTGTTTATTTGTATGTTTGCTTTTAAAACTTATTATTTAATCCTAAGGAATAGACTTCTAGCCAAGATGGAGGCATAGGTAGACACACTGTGCCTCCTTACATAACCAAAAGAAGGACAACAATAAATTTAAACACAAAAAACAAACAGAACTGACAGAAAATCAAACTGTATAAAAGTCCAATAACCAAGGAGTTAAAGAAGAAATATTCATTCAGACTGGTAGGAAGGGCAGAGAGGGGCAGCAGGGACAGAGAGGACTCAAGGCAAGGCAGTGGCTGGAGGACCTGGTGGTTCCACATTCACATGCAGATAAACCAAGAGGAACGACTGGGGAGCAAGACAGACTGTTCAACCCAGAGTTCCACTGTGGGAAAATAAAGCCTTAAACCTCTTATTGAAAACACCTATGGGGGCTGAGGTGACGGCAGGAGAAATTCCCAGTCTCATAGGAGAGTCCGTTGGAGAGACCCACAGGATCCTAGAATGTATACAAAACCAACCACCCAGGAATCAGCACCAGAAGGGCCCAATTTTCTTGTGGGTAACCAAAGAAGTGACTGAAAACTGGCAGAGAGCCAATCAAGTGGCATTGTTCCCTCTTGGGCACTCTCCTATATACAGCATCACAACACAGTGAGGTGTGTTGCCCCACCCTGGTGAACACCTAAGGCTCTGCCCCTTACTACATAACAGGCATGCCAAGACAAAAAAAAATGGCCCAAATGAAAGAACATATCAAAGCTCCAGAAAAACTATAACTAAGCGACAAAGAGATAGCCAACCTATCAGATGCACAGTTCAAAACACTGGTAATCAGGATTCTCACAGAACTGGTTGAATTTGGTCACAAATTAGAGATAAAATGAACACTATAAAAAGTGAAATAAAGGAAAATGTACAGGGAACCGACAGTGAAGGGAAGGAAACTGGGACTCAAATCAATAGTTTGGAGCAAAAGAAAGAAATAAACATTCAACTAGAACAGAATGAAAAAACAAGAATTCAAAAACATCTTTAAATGTTCCCATATCCAAATCATAGGGGTACCAGAAGGACAAGGGGAAAAGCAAGAAATTGAAAGCTTATTTGAAAACATAATGAAGGAGAACTTCCCCAATCTGGCAAAGGAAATAGACTTCCAGGAAGTCCAGGAAGCTCAGAGAGTCCCAAAGAAGTTGGACCCAAGGAGAAACACACCAAGGCACATCATAATTATATTACCCGAGATTAAAGAGAAGGAGAGAACTTAAAAGCAGCAAGAGAAATGTAGGCAGTTACCTATAAAACAGAAAAGATTATCAATTGATTTCTCAAAAGAAACTTTGCAGTCAAGAAGGGGTTGGAAAGAGCTGTTCGAAGTCATGAAAGGCAAGGACCTACATCCAAGATGACTCTATCCAGCAAAGCTATCATTTAGAATGGAAGGGCAGATAAAGTGCTTCCCAGATAAGGTCAAGTTAAGGAGTTCATCATCACCAAGCCCTTATTATATGAAATGTTAAAGGGACTTATCTAAGAAAAAGAAGATCAAAAATATAAACAAAAATATAAAAAAAGTAAAATGACAACAAACTCACAACTATTAACAACTGAACCTAAAAACACAAAAACAAAAACAAACTAAGCAAACAACTAGAACAGGAACAGAACCACAGAAATGGTGATCACATGCAGGATTAGCTGTGGGGAAGTGGGAAGGGGAGAGAGGGGGAAAGGGTACAGAGAATAAGTAGCATAAATAGTAGGTTGAAAATAGACCAAGGGATACTAAGAATAGTATGGGAAATGTAGAAGCCAAAGAACTAATATGTATGACCCATGGACATGAACTAAAGTGGGGGAATGTGGGTGGCAGGGGGTATGCAGGGTGGACTGGAATAAAGGGGGGAAATGGGACAACAGTAATAGCATAATCAATAAAATATATTTAAAAAAAGAAAAGAAAAAGATAGGAAAAATAAATAAGTAAAACTTAGTTAATCCTACCTGAAGTGTATTGAGACAGAAACTTCAAGAGTGGACTTGGTACTGTTTTTCAAAAAATTCCAGTTTCCCAACTTTTCATCTCTATCTAATTTTAAGACTCCTTCACCAAACCAAGTTAATACACATAATATACTTTTAAAATTGTATTCCCTTATATAAGCAGCTCTATGGAGTCAAGTCAGTATTTTATAGGGTTGACATACAAAACTTTTGTAGTCCACATTTTCTAGTTGGTGTGTTTCATGGGATAACACAATTTTATTAACAATTCTAAGGCCAAACCTGCAGGACAATTTTGAAGGCCATCAAGTTTACCTTCTGAACCTACAATTTGTTTGTACACCCTTTTTTGTTTGTTTGTTTTCATTTGCCATTTTATACTCATGTAGAGGATCCCAGGTCCTCCTGTTCAAATAACTGGGTTAATTTACACTCATCCACCTCAGTTCTTAACATCTTAGTATATTATGACTCTTAAATATCTCAAATGTTAAATAATATGTCAGCATATTCTAAAGTGAGCCTTGGGAAGAGGTAATATTCAATCCTAAAGAATGAACAGCACAACTGGAGCCTTTCCCGCTAGGTATCTCTGTCGAGGAAGGCATTGTTTTTGAACTTTTTACACCATGCTGTTTGCAGAGTCATGTCTTCCACCTGCAGGGAAAGTGACTCCCAACCAGGTTGAAAGAAGTTACTGAGGGAACATGGCAAAAGTAGAGGGTCCACATGAGTCCCCAAAAAGTCAGGTGATCCTTTACTTCTCACCGGACATGTCTGTGCAAAAGTGATGATGGAGTAGCTGGGGATGAAAGAAAAAGGTCTACATTGGCCAAATAGAGGGCTTAGTTTCAACACTGTTGCTTAAAATTTCTCTACTGTCTTTTTACCCACAGACTGCACTTTATGGAAAATGTAGAAAAATTGAATTGACCAGAGTTGTTACATGACTAGATGATATCACAACAGAATCAGATGTTGGGGGCACACACAGAATCCTAGAACATTAAGATGGTGGTCGTTGGTACGAGAGCTAATACAGCAGCTGTGTCACTAGCACCATCAGTAGCACCTGCAACCTGGGTCAGGGGCACAAACTGGAGTGAGACCTAGACCTCCTTCCCATCCAAAGGCCGTGTGTCTTTAAGGGTTCTCCACTGAATAAGGGACCTCTGATGTGGCAGAGCCTGAGGCAATACATTCAGTGTGCTCCTGCCTCCTCCACCTGAGCCATGTGCACATTTGATGAACTGGCCTGACCATCGCCTTGCTTGCTGTGATTTCCCATTTGCTCTCTGCATGACCTTGCACGGGCCACCTGGGTAGGTCATTCCATAACTCCTTGCTCTGAAAATCTTGTGCTTACATGAACTTTGGCATTTCATTGTGTCATATTTCATGTGTGCTGTATAATCTCAACATTAGGATTTCAAATTATCCACAGCAAACTTTCAATTCAAATTTATATCCCAGTTGCTTTTAAATTCTTTCATTGACCTCAGGTGATATCCTACAAGGAATATGAAACCACTCCATTATTAGCTTAATATTAGAAATTGGGAGTGCAAATTCAGTTCTCAGAAAACAAACAACAAAACCTAGTTCCCCCTAAAACTAACTCTAAAAAATTTGGGATATCTGTTATTGGTATATGGCTTCTCATATATAATGAAGTACATCAGAATGACAAGAAAAATTCTTTTATATTTTTGGAATAACTTTTTTTACTACTATTCTTGAATAATAGTGGTTTTCAGGATGTTTTTCCATAAATCATCAACTAAATTTGCTTCTAATCTGACAGTTATGGTAGCTTAGACTTAAATTGAATATTAACAGAACCTAGTATATGCAACCTACCTACTATGGAAATGTAAAGATCAATAAAACACACACTTCTTTCTTATTAGGTCCTTAATTATAATGGGAGAATAAACACAAATATATTCACAAATGATCATTTGAAAATGGCGCTGTGGTGGAGTACTATACAGCTGTAAAAAAGGAATGGGGACTATCTCTTTCTGTATGGAGCCAGGGAAAGCTCTCCATTATATATTACATGACATGGGTTTGTTCATCTAATAAACAGGGAAATGTGAATATTTGTATTCTTGCACTGGAGTCAATTGCCTAAGTTCCTTGAGTCTCCGGCTTCGCTTCCATTTAAGGATAATGATGATTGTCGCAATCATGTTATAAGGCTTAAGCAAAATAAAATCAGGTATGTAAAAGATCTGGGTGCTGAGTCACTATTGTTCCCTAATCTATGACAGGAGATCCTTTGAGAAACTTGAGGGTTTAGACAGAAATAAGAGAAGCCTTATTACAGGCTCTATCAGCAGGAAGTTTGAGTTAAAATGGGTTTGGGCAAAAGCAGCAATTTATTCATGTCTTACAAACATAGTCTTACAAACATCATACATTGCTGGCACAAAAGAACAGACACCATCTCATACACCATGCTTCCTTCCAAGTCACTTCTACTGAGTTACAACATCAGAACAAGTCAGTTACTGAGTTACACAGTTCTTCAAACGCAAGTACCTCCCATTGGAGTGGTGAGATTGGCTAATCAGACAGACAATTAATTTACATGTTTAATACAGTGCAGGATTTGTAACAGAATTCAGGGTATCCACACTGATATCATAATGTGTTAGAAAACAGCACAACTGTCAGAAGATGATGGGATCACATATGTCCCTGCCTGTTTCAATTCCTTTTTAGTTTTCTTTCTTTTCTTAAAAGCAGTTGCAAATAGTTTTACTCAACTTTTCACACGCAAAAAACACTTTAACTTTCAATAACTAAAAACTATTTACAAATTATCATTGTAATTTCAAAAGTATGTGTTGTTGGTTTTGTTGTTCCACTTAAAAAAATTATCACCCCTTTCCAACAACCACCCTTCACTTGGTACCATAACGAACTTCTGGCAGCTGTGAAGGGTACTTCGGGTTGACTCCTCGCAAATGTGCAGAGCTCCAAAATGTATTATAGTGCATGGCCCATGTACCACATACACATACATTAAAAGGCCATTGACTTCCCCAAACCACACACGAACTACAATTCACTTCATTTTGCTTTCATGAAAATGCTGAGTGGACCAAGATGTTGAGAGGTGACTGTGTGGTGGAATGAAGGAAATGATTGGGGAATGGTCTTTTCAATCCCAAAGTCATCTTAAAGCACAAAAAGAGGTCAGTTTCAATTTTTGTACATGTAAAACATTTTCTATACATTAGGCATAGTCATAAAAAGCATGTAGAAGTTGTTTTGAAAATGCATTGTCATAGAATTTACAAACACGGAGATATCAAACACATTCTCAAAAAACTGCTAAAGTACTGACACAAAACCTGACTCAAAATGTAAAATTTTCAGTAGACTTTATTTGCTAACTTGCATAATTAATACTTCAACTGTACCCGAGTTTCACCCATACTTCTCTAAATACTTAAAGATAGTAACGTTACCTCAAGTTCATTCACAGGGCACTGCTTTACTCTAATAGGTTCTTAGTGAATTTCAGGTCCCTGGCGCTGGAAAAACGGTGTAAGACACAAGTCTGCCTATAAACTGTTCCACAGAAAACAGCTCAAGACAAATCAGCTGAGAAAAGTTAGTGAAACATTCTTTATTGTGCTAATTTGGCAGCCTAAATATATTTTGTGTGAACATATGTAAATTGTATTAGGCTTGCTGTATGACAACTTCTTAATCTTGGTTTTAGTAATTAATGCTTTCCACCTGGCAGTGGTTAAAACTTCAGTCTTCCTTTGTTTCTTTTCAAATAGTACCTTAGTCCTTTCTGGAGAGCAACTCAATGAAGACTTAGTTAGTTGTGCCCGCTCTGTGTGCAAGAGAAGGTCTTGAGTGTACACTTACATATTGAGTGTACTTTATGTATTTCCTACGAGAAAACTGCATTTCTAACTGGATTTCTACCTGAAGTTTATTTACCCACTAGCTAATTCAACAACTTCACAAAGGTAAATAGGGCTTCCTAAGACCACACTGACGCTTGTGATAGGCAGTAAATAATTCAAGGCCATGGTCCTTATGTGAGATTATATTTTACAACATTTGACTCACATATGACCATAAGAGGGGAGAAAAATCATATATCAGCCACAGTGTTCTTAACTCAGCCCTTTGATAAAATGATTACTCAGTTTGTTCACTGTCCTTTTGAAGCAAACCTAAGTTACTCCTCTTATGACAGAATTGTATCAAGTAATTACAAAACAAAGAGTAATGACCATATACTTTTATATGCAGGACACCATTTGCACATGACATAATTAATAAAAACAAACTAGAAAAACACTTCCTTAATATCTTTGGATGTAAAGAAAAGTGATTTCCCCACTTGAAGAAAAAGGGATGAATTTTCATAAGACATGCTTTTCATTCCTAAATTTTAACAATCCCATTAACTTCCAGTGACATGCTCCAATGAGAGTGTCACCTTCTCAACCACAGCCATGCCATGGAATTGTACCACAGTTTGTAAAACGCTTGACCACTCTTTTTTGATCACTGGTAACCTGCAGTGGAAATTAAATATCTTATGAAAATTGATCCAATGTCTCTAGTAAAGGGGGACATTATCAGGATACACACTGACAGTTACTTTCTGGTCTGTTAATCTGATCCATTTCTAACAACAACAAGAAAAGGTAGCTTGCTGTCACAAGCTTGCAATCACATATCAGAAAGAAAAAAAGAAATGCTCCTTGCCTAGTAAAAATCATTAAGTCCCAATGCTTGGCCAAGATGCTAACCATCACAGAGCATGTGCCACTTGGCGATCTGTCTCCTGGGATAGTCACAGATCTCCTTCCAGTGCTCTCCACCCGTTCCTTCCGCTGCGGCTCCCAGAACCAAACGCCCAATGACCTCATTGCGGGATCCCCTTTCAGAATCCAGAACTAGAAATTCAACACTTATCTCTTCAAGACCTTCACAAGGAATATCAAAGACAAACAGTTCATTGAACACTGCGTTGGGGGTGCATTTCTTCACGTGAGTCTTCTTTTTGGAGATTCTCTTTTTGGCATGGTACAGGTTCACTTTGACGTAGGGGTCTGCAATGGTAAGCAACAGGCATTACAGAAACAGGCCCTGGCTGGGGAGCTGGCCTTGGCATTCCAGTGTCCTTAGAGATGACTGCCTGCCTATAAAATGTGCTTACAATGAAAATGAGGCAGAACAAAGCAAAGGTGCGCATAAATCTCAGCTTCTCTCTTGTCAACAAATTAACTGAGAATGTACAGCATGAGAGGAAACGGTTCTAAACCAGAGGATGAGGAAGGAACTGTAATGACAAGATGAAGGGACAACACAGAGAAGAAGAAAAGAGAATATTCTAATGACGTATTCTAATAGCTAATAACTCATTCCAGTAATAGGATAGAAGGAAAAAAACACTGGTGAACACCTAACCTTACTGAGTTGTGTGACTTTGGATAAGTCTCTCTAGCTTTCTGAGCTTGGGGTGCTTTTTCTGTTGAACAGACATTAAGAATTCACAATGGCAATGCCCTTTTTGGCTTTAACTTTTTATGCTTCTTTAATCATCTACTGGGATTGCTTTCTACTTCCCATTGTTGACCTTCCCATGTCACTGCTATTGTGTGGACTGTAGGATCATGCTACTTTATCACATATGTAATTACATTATTTTTGGCCTTTTTCTGCTTGCAGCATATGAATTAATTTTAGTTCCCTAATCTAAACCTTTAAGACCATACCATGTCCTCAAATTCTATTATCCAATAATAACAATAATAATAATAGATATTTAATGAAATATTAATACATTTCTAGTCCTCACAACCCACCTCAAGATAAGTACTAAGTCCAATTTATACAGCATTTAAGAAACATACCCAAGCTGACTATGTTAAGAAATGGAAGGGTTGGGATTTGAACTCCGGTCATTTTAACCCACAGGTCATGTGTTCTTTCTCATCATGCTGTACAACTGGTTTTTTTAAAAGTTAGTTACAAAACCAAAAGGTAATTCTTAAAGCAGACATAAAAAATCAAAAGGAAACATAATAAAATAATAGAAGTGTAAGGGCAGGCAGGCTCACTTAAAATACTAAAATTGAGAACAGCCCTTCCGCACCTTCACTTTACATCCACCGCTGCGTCTTTGGCCATGGCCTCTCATCGCTGCGCTGACCACTGCTTTCTGCTGAACCCCATTCGGACACTGACCCTGTACTATCTTTGGTTTAGATCTCAGCATTATGCCATGGTCTTCCTCTCGCTAATGGCATTGGATCACATTGTTAGCCCAGAAAATGAGAAACAGGAAGACAATCCTTGTGATTGTGACTAAGAGGCAAAGCAGAATCATGACGCTGTCAATGAACTCTTTCGCCCAGTGGCTCTCACTTATACGTGGAGCTTGAGTTTTTCAGAAGCATTCTTACCTGAAAGTCCGGACACATCGGATTTGGGCAGGTGTCGAGCTTTTAAGACAACCACAGTGAGAGTGTTCGTGGTGGACTGATAGCAGAGAGAGATCAGCAACTCCCCCCGTCCTGAAGACTTCTAAACAAAGGAAGATGTGGTATATTTATTAATTTTTGTTTTTGAATTAGTACTTATATTAACATTTTCAAGCAATGTAGTCGCATTGTTATTTAAATGTAACTTTTCCACTTATTTTTATTTTAGGATGCTAAGGAATCCTAGAGTAACAAGCTTTTGTGTAGTACCATCACTACCTAAAAACGACTGCCTGCCATCTTGTGGTGCTTTTAAGTACTACAGGATGTTAAAATTGAAATGAGTTAGCCACACCCCTTACTAGAAATATTTTAAAGGATATTTAGAGTATAGCCTATATGGAGGTATGTTTAGCTTTTGCTTTCTGAATTAAATCTATACTTTCTGAAGTTATTAATAGTAACAAATTATCCAGTCATTTAAATGAATCTGTAATAAGGCAAAACGACTCATGTTAAGTTTGATTTTATTTTAAATTCTTTAGCGCTGAGATGATTGGAATTTGAATTCATACCAGCTGAACTTTATTCAGACCCCCATCACTCTCTGGGTCCACATGGATGATGGAGTTAAAATTCTCTGCAACCAGCCTCCACCCAAAGTCTTATTTAATTTAAGAAGTGAATTAAGAATTAAAGAGAATTGACTCAATTTTTAATGCTTTGTGTTTGGATGATATTACAGGACCCTTCTTTGCATAATACTTAGGTTTTATTTGTACTCTAAAGACATTATATAAGATTACTAAGAATTCAAAGTACAAGTTTTAACTGAAAGTAACAAAATATAACCTTGGGGCTTGATTATAACTAAGAATGGTGCCTGGACCAGAGCTCCTAAAACTTCACTATATATTTATACAAAAGCTGACAGGGGGTAGCTGTATGAATAAACACTTCAAGAATAAGTCTAGGGCACAGATAGGTACTCCCACTGCCACTAAACAGCTGGGTGTCTCATACAAGCTACTTAATGTATCTAGACCTTGGCTTCCATTAATTTCAACCAAGAGGCTGAGGCAAAGATATGGTCAAAATGAGCTTTACAGTATTCTATGGGATTATACTGTATAGACACAAGTTATTCTGAAATACTACAATTGGAATTGGCTGAGTTCTCTATTTAATGTGGAAAGAGGATTCAATCTGATTAACTAGTGTCTTATTTTCTAATCCTCCCAGAACTACCAAAGTAGTGCAACTGTGAAGGCAGAGCAACTCATTTCCTGTTACATGACATAAAGATGAACATTTATAATTCAATATGATGTGCTGTCTCCTCCTAGAAAAGCAATTCTGTGAAAAGTCAATACAACTTCCAAATCCTCAGGATAAATTCATTTAATTTTCAATTTCAATTTCAATTTCAAATTCAATTATGCTAACTTTGTTAGCATGAGTATAAATAAATATTTGCCTACATTTTAGTTGAGTGGCATCTTAGTCAAATTACTTGTGCTAGAAACTGACAAAAACTATTTGTATATAATATTTAAATATCTATAAAGGATGCCTATTTTTATATCATTAAAATATTTTAATCATCTCAGCTGTGAATTAAATTTTCTTTCATCTACTCTATTCCCCTGATCCCATTTGATTATGATTAATAACAATTAAACATGGTAAAGATGATATCTACAAAACTTATCATCCTAATGAAAACCCCCTAGATATAAAAAAAGCTACATTAAGAGATTGTTTGTAAATTTTTTAAGCACTACAAATGAATTACCCTGACATTTCTCTTGATAATCTCTCTGTTCATTAACATTTTTCCATCAGACAATTCAATTCCTGCTAGAGGAATAAGGACTTCTCCAATGATATCATCTCTTGAAAACCTGTCAAAACTCAAGATTGTGAAGTGCAAGGCCAGCTCTTGGATCTGGGTGTAGGGGATCCCATAGAATGTAAAGGTCTCATCAAAAGCTGGGTCCAAGGTCTTTCTCAGCACTCTGGTTTTCACTTTATGCTTCTTCTCTGGGAGGATCGTCATTTTGATATATGGGTCGGAGGTCATCGACTGCTCATCCATGGCTGGCAAGCCACGGGCTTCCTTGATGTTTACCACAAATGCTTTCTTCTCAAAGTTGTACTCTAAGGAGAAGAAGAGGGTTCCCAGCTTCTCTTGTTTCTCTTCTGAACTGAGGGAAGTGCTGGACTTTAAGCTATCAGGGGAAACCCCTTCTTTCTCCCCTTCTGCAAAGAGCTTCGGGGTCACATTCTCCAGATCAGGGGGACTGCCAGCTTTGAGGTTTGTTTTGGGAAAATTGCCATTGAGATCTCTCTTCTCGAGGTCAAGATGCAGTGAATTCTTTGGCACAGCTGGCTTATTCTTTCCTTCATTTTTGTCCTCTGCTCCAAACTTCTTTTTGCTACTCAGGTTTTCAGGGTAAATATCAACTCCCTTCAGCACATGCACAAACTTATATGGAGGAGTCTTGTTAGACTTCGATGATTTTCTCTGACAGCAGATCCATGCAAACAGAGAGACTGTGAAGACCAGGCCAAATGCACTGAAGATCCCCACCACTGTGGGGATTTCATCTGAAAAATCAAAAGACCAATAACATATATTAAAGGGGCAGAGCTGGGGACAGGAGCCTATAAAAAGCATCCTAGAGCTGGCAGTTGCTGTAGGTGGCACAGACTGAATTACTCTCCTACTGTTCTGGGTATGAGCTCTGTACACATTTCATATCACCTTCAGGGAGGAATAAAGCGCATCCTTTGTGTGACACACAGGGGAAAATTACAGGATAATAGAAACTTCTTCATGTCAGTAGTTCTCATAAATGAAATGAAAAAGTGAAACAGGGCCTGAGTCAAGGGTGAGGGAATGCTAAATGACCCTGACCTACCTTTGTTTTTACAGATGAGTCAATGTAGCATGATGGGTCAGTACTAATTGCATTATGTTTTCATTGACATTTAGAGACTTTCCAGAAGCATCAATTCTTACTGACTATAAAACTTTCAATGCACATTCTTCAAATACTGGGAGAGTCTGTATTCTTAGTTGTTCTTTATTTACCCAGGATCCAAGCAGCAAATTCAGGGATTCAGGTAATTTTAAGAAATGGTGGAACATTATCTGCCATTGTCACAGACTCATTAATAATATCCATCCAAATTATGCAACAGTGGTAAAAGAAATACATATATATATGGAAAGTAATAATTAAAAAGATCAATAAGATATTAATATTGCATAACTTATAACACTACAAACTCCTTGAATACTAACACCAAATTCCTCAAACACTGAATTGTCTGAAGCACAAATTAATTACACCTATTTAGGATAAAGCCAAACAATGATTCTAAATGAATCATCATTCCTTAACTGGTAATGGGAAAAGTAATTGAGTATAGATAATTTAAAGTTCAATTTTATCCATAACTGATTTTTTCCTAGCACAGTTCCCACATGGCAAATGATAAACAAATTGAAATTGGCATTCTTTCCTGGAATGAGGGCACACTAAATTACACTGACATTAGGTAACATTGATTATGCATGAAGCTTATCATGTTTCTTATGTAAGCATATTTATCCTACAGATGACTAGTAACGTGTGTAAAAGCAGTATTACTATGCCAGGACACAATGCACCAATTAGTCAATGTTTAGTGTAAGCAAAGTGAATATAACTAATATAATATTATCCGCATTTAGTTCCATGCCAGTCTATTTTTTTCATGCCAAATACTGAAGAATAAAGTTACAAGTCCCAGTCAGGAAAGGGTTAAGTCTTATTTAAATAACCCATAAAGGAATAATCTTTTGTTACTCCCCTTTCTCATCCCTCCAAATCTTCTGCCTATCTACTTCATGACCACAAACTCAACTCAAAGAATTTACAGTAAGCACTAAAACACTTAGGAATGTCAAAGGGAAGCAGAGTATCTAAGAAGATAAAAAAGCAAAATGAAACAACAATAAAATATTCTGTTGTTTAATTATATCAAGAAACTAAATCACAGAAAGATACAAAATAAGCCTTTTATACCCCCAAACAGAAAAAGCAGCAAATGTTACAGAAAAAAGAATAAGGTGAGAGATAAAAAAAGATAATCAGCTAAACTTAGTATCAGCTTTTCAGTTTTTCCTTCTATTCAAGTCTTTGTGGTAGAAAAAAAAAATCCACTCCTGGACACTCTAATAAAACAAGGCCACGAAGCAAAAGCAAGTCATGAACTAATAAAAGCAAGAAGAACAATACAAGCCATAGAAAGTGATTTTTTTTCTAAATGGACTGATGGCTTAAACTGGAACATATTTTTCACTAGTACAGTTTCTGAAAATGCCTCAGTTTTAGGAAATTTCTGACTTTCAAGTCAGAAGCTATGATTAACATCAAAACAGTATAAACTCTATCACCCAAAGAGAAGTCTGTGAAAGAAACCCATTTCTGAATATAATATCACACATTGTCTCTATTCAATACTTACATCACATGACAAAATATTCAACATAACACAGAAAGACTTAATACTCTTTGTGTATTAAGTCTACTGATGAGGTCTTAAGCTTATGAAGGCAAAAATCTCAGTCATTTCACTTAGTTTAATAACATCATGCATTTATAGGTATCATTCCTTATTGGCAAAGTTCTATGAAATTCCTTGTTTTTATTTTTTAATACTTGTAAAGTCAGTAAAACTCAGATCTCTTATCTTTGGAATGTAATGAGATCTACAGTATGTTTTTTTTTTTTTTATTTGAAGAAGTACATCTGATTTTACTTACTGAAAGAGAAGAGAGCAATGGGGCCAAAAACGTGGGATAGGAAACGGGAAACAGAACTGGAAAAATGGAGTACTAATCCTAGTTTCCAGTAGCTTTTAGCTGACTGTTTGACCCGCAACACTTCCCCCATCTCTCTGAGCTGGGCTCAGCTACCTCATTTCAAATACCCTTTTAACTCCATCTGGCATCTTAGGATTCTGCCTCTTTCACTAGCAACATATCTCAAGGATACAATAAAAACACAGCAGAGAAAACGTCCTTAGGGTGCCCTCTCTTAATAAAATATATTTCCTCAAGCCCCCCATAGGTAAGTTGTGTTATGTACGCCAAGATCAAACCCTTATGTAATCACAGAACATTCGGCTTCCCCTAAATTTACCTACAAATAAAAATCACCTATAAAATTAATGAAACAAGCAAACGACAGACTCCTTTCCCTTCCCTTAGCGCGTGCTGCAATTTACAGAGCTACTTGAACATTTAAGGAACTTCCTGGGTGTAAAGCCCTAGCAGAAGGCAATTTTAAGGAGAAAGACACTAAGGACGGCAGAAACAACAGAGATAAGCCACGATTAGCTGTTTATTGTTCTAATTTTCCTTTCAGATTAACTACCGAGTCGATCTATATTCAACATCTCGCGGAAGAAAAACAAAAACAAAAACAAACAACAACAAAACACAGCCCACCCGGAGTATTCCAGGAACAACCGCAGTTACAAGTTGAGTAACTTGCTTACCAAATTCTTCCCTGCTGGTAGTGATCGGAGCCATTTTTTGCTGCGTGCTCTGTCCGAGGTGCTGAAAGGGAAACTCTGGCTCGGCTCACTTGCCTAGATCTGAAGCGCCGGCTTTCCCGTGTGCTGAAAACAACAGCGCAGAGCCCAGGGGACCTGCGCCTGGAACGGGGAGGAGGCAGAGGGGGAGGTCCACTCGCCCTCGCACCGTGATTTGCCGCCCCTGTTCCTGTTTTGGCTCTTCTGAGCAGCTCGTCTCCGAGACTCCAGACGTGGCTGAAACCTGAATTGACGCAATCCTGACGCTACAGGGTTGAAATCAGCACCTGCCCCCCTCTCTTCCCCCCTCCAAACCTCTTCTCTCCCCTTTTTTCTTTCTTCCTCCCTTCTCTCCTGAGGATTCGACACACACTCATCAATTATTTTAACTGTTGGACTACTGGATATTAGCTTCGCTATTCTGAGGGGGTGACTCAGAGGCACATGGAGATGAACCCTGAAACTCATCCCTGTCAGTTCCTAATATAAAATCTTTTCATCATCTAAATCAGTAAAAATGTGTCTGTGAGTTTTCAGAATAATGTGATTTACAGAGGCAATTTAAGGGGAGAGTAAGAGAAATTTCTGCATCAAATGACCCATGTAAAATGCAAGAATATGTTTTCTTGGTTTCTGAATTTTTCTTTCATATACTTATGTTAGAATACGATTCATTGCACATTCATCCATTTGAAATAAGATAACAGTTTTTCCATTATAATCACCTATTTTCTGATAAATTATTAGTCTAGACATTTTGCTGATGCAGTTACTCCGTCTGTCTGTCAGTTCTCTTCCCCTTTAACATCTGACATTTGACCAGTTGGAGTACTTAGGAACAGATGGGAATAATCCCTTCTGTATTCAGACTCAGTCTCAGTTATGACTTTTGCATATAATAAGACTGCTTCTGGAAATTACATTTCTGGTTAAAAGCTTTGGCTTCTAATACGGTTGTGCAAAACAGTTACAAGATCAGACCAAAATCTAAAATGACATCAATAACTACTAGTTATTTTCCAAGGAAAACCTATTCTTTTTCCTGAACTGATGATCTTCCTAGGGTTGAGAAATTGGGAAAAATATGGTGTCAGATTCCAATTAATTTTAATCTAAGGCATGAGCCGTTTTAAAACAAATGTTAACAGTTTTCCGAAGGAGAGAACTAAGGCTATTCCCCCAACTGTCAATTATTGCTCAGCAAAGAATTCTTTTGCTGTGGAGCTCTGTGAGCAAATGACACTCAGTGTGTGCTGGGATGGGGGAGGAAGGGACACTGTGTGAGTCTCAGAAAGCTACTGTACAAATGACAGGTCCCTGCACATTGGTGAGCAGCCACTCTGAGCGTCAGAATTGTGTCTGGGGAGAAATTGGCTTCAGCCTTTTGCATCATGGAAAATTTTACAAACCAATGTCCCTTTTCTTTCCCTTTCTGCTTGCTGCCTCATACTTGGCATTTTAACATTCTTCTAACAGATTTTTTAAACCTTATGAAAACGTGCTATGAAAACACACAGACTAATTTACTGTATTTAATTTTCCAATGACAGAATCTGTGATTTGTGTCCTTATCTTTTCACTTCATTCAGATTACTTGCTTCCTCAGTTAAGCATGCACCTGGTGGATTTGTCCCTAGGAATAAACATCCACTAGATGAAAGAGAAAGTGACATTTGTTTGTGATTCATATCACAGGTAGACAAAATATATAGTGTGAGGTTTACTAAGATGTGTGTTTTCTAGCTAAGTTATTGCTAACATATGGTTAAAGTCATTTGTTGTAAACAAAAGTACCTTATGTGTATGTTCCATATAAATCTGTATCTCATTAATTTTACCTTCAAGTGGTAAAATTCTGTCATCTAAAATCTGTCTAGATTATTTAAACTCTTTCTACAGAACCCCACTCCACCCTAGGCTGTCTCATTTCTAAAGACACATTGTGATAAGATTACTTCTTTCTCAGAGTTAATCCTATTATGGATAAAGTAACTATTTCATTGCTTGCTTTAAAAGCAAACCAAAAATAAGTGTTATTAATTACAATGCCAGAGGTTTTCCTCATTTTCATTTGGTGAATAGCATATTATCCAGTATCCAGTCTCTTTAGAAGAGTTCCTAGCAGCACTAGATGAGATGTTGGGAGCTGATCCAACACAGAGTAAAAAACCTGTAAGTTTCTCTTGATTGAAATTCACACCCTACCACATTATTACATTGTTCTTTTTAGATCCAGCAAACAAGTACTCAATATGCTGACGTGAGCAATACCGCTCTTGCAGCAGAGACTTGGGAGGAAGGGTTGTTGCTAGGTAACCACCTTTTTGCCACCCAAAACACACAGCCTCAAACAAGTTCCTGCCCTGGGAAACACAGTCTGTTCTGGACAAGTAGCAGCGTTTACTTCAGAATGATTCTTTGATTGTAGAAATAGTTCAGTGTTTACTCTACTTTATGTTAGATTCTGATTACAAATGTCTATATACATTGAGAAACCTTGAACAGAACACTTGAATTCAATTTGATTTTAAGAAACCCAGTTGATGACTCATGATATGATTTTTATCCATTTTATTAATTTTATTTTAATTTAATCCATTATTTATTTATTATACGATTATATAGTTTATTAATCATATTGTTTAATCTATACTTTCTTCACTTCCTTTCTCAATAATATTGGTGGATGGATTTAGAACTTTCTCTTAGGCAGTAGAAAATTTTGAAAGCTTTTGAAAATGTTGCAGTGAGCTTCAGTATTCTTTATCAATACGCAGATTAGTAACACAAAGGCAAGTTACTGGTATGTGGGTGGAGCTGAATGAGGTATCTGATAATGGGTAATTAATGGATAATTGTTTTAATGTTCATATCATTCTATGAAGAAAGCTGGCTCTAATGTAATGGAGTAGATTTATATTACAAGCACTCCCAAGTCAAATTCCTGCACAACAAATGCTTTTTGCAGTTGGTACCACAGAAATCCCATCATCATGCACCATTTCTACATTTGTTTCTCTTCAACATATTCAGCATTTACTATGTGCTGGTCTAAATTAGCCTTTAATGGCTCATGAGTAAGAAATTAATTACAGTAGGCCAAATCTAAAATTGTTTATAAGAAATAAAATAAAAATGTTTATAATCTTCCTTTTTTCTTTCTCTCCAAAGTACTTACTAAACATGTACTACCTTGTAGGTTTTCAGTAAATGGGAGATAAAACTGGCCACGAAGACGAAAATGATGCCCTCATGGAGCTGAAAGACTACAGAGGAGAGGGGCAGCCCTCCCTCAGCTGGGAGAAAACGTGTTAGATCGTACTTGCACTCCTATTTCTTTTATATGGTAACTTCCAACAAGCTTGGCCAGCACGACCCCACAGCTATCACCGACTGTCCCATTTAGTCTGTGCTTAGGGAGCCTGTTCTCCATAACTGTAGACTCATCGATTCCTACACTCGAATTGCACTCTTCCATCCCCTCCATCTGTCCACATCTTCTCTCTCTTTGAAGGGTCAGTTAAAGTTTCATACAGACTCTGAAGTGTCTGCTTTAGCAACACATAGGTTTTATCTGACTTAAATTCTTATAGTACTACCTCTTGTGAAATCCTCGAAGTCAGGCTTGTTATATCCTTGGCTATATACCAACAGTTCCCAAAAAGATAAAACAAAGGCCTCCACTATTGCTCACTTCAAATATCCCATTAGGTTCCCATTTATTGATGATATTTTTTACACTACAGTAAAGAGAACCACAAATCTAATTTATTTGAGAAGCTTAAACTTATTGATAATTCCTCGCAACACTGACGAGAAAATAAAAAGAGTGAAACGTACAAATTACAAATGACACAAGAGGGCATAAAATGTCAGCTACAGAGTGGGAATAAGAGGATATATTTACAATGCATATTTCTGACATAGGAAATGTATGCAGAAATATGCAAAGGAAAATGAATTTTTAAAAGACAGACTTCCAGTTAAAAATGGGCAAATGCTTGGTAAAGACTCTTCACTAAGAAAGATATAATATCCCAATGGCTCATGATAACATGAAAGGAACTTAACAGCAGCAATCAGCAGGGAAAAAAAAGGCAAATTGAAACCTCCCACAGGTGGGGTAGACAATATGACATGATGAAAAGAATGTGGGACAACCAGAAGTCTTAGTCACTGTTTTGGGGCCTTTATACTAGTAAGAAGCATTTTGAGAAACTGGAGGTGTCTACTAAAGTGGAACATAGATGTATGTCTTGGCCCTGTGATTCCAACCATCACTAAATTTCATATAGCACCTACAGGTGCTAGAATATTTATAGTAGCATTATTTGCAGTAGCCAAAATGTGGAAACAGTTAACTTTTCCTATCAATACTAGATTGGATAAATAACTTTATATGGTAGAGTACTGTATAGAAATGAAAAAGAACAAAACCCTGCTATATATGATAAGGGTGAATCTTATAAATGTAGTGTTGCATGGAAGAAATCAGACAGAAAAAGTACACTAAGATTCACTTATTTAAATTTCACAAAACAAGAAGTTAATCAATAGAAGTCATGGGTGATTATCTTTATAGGAGCCAATAACTAGGACAATGGAGATGTCTGGGATGTTAATATTCTAATATTCTATATCTTAATCTGGGCAGTAGTTACTGAGTTTTTTGAATTCATTGAGTTGCTCAGCAAAAATTTCTGTATTCTTCTGTATATATGCTATACATTAAAAAGTTTGCCAAAGATTGGCATGTATGTGCACTTAGAATTGCTTCATATTTTATGAAGGTAAATTTTGTTAACAAGAAAATAAATGTCCCAAATGGAATCACTTTTGCTAAATCCCACCAACATTTAATACCTAATCTGACTGCAGTTTCAGCTTCTCTCAGGAGTGGAATTTAAACAAATCAGGCTGGAATTTTCCCGTCAGTATTAGTGAGGTAGTTTACCCCCCTGCCTTCGACTAAGGAAAGGTGAATTTGTCTGAAATAATCCACTCTTTTAACTTCCTGTTCCACCCTCTTTCTGCCCATAGAAATCTGTCATTTTTGTACAACTCATGGGAGCTCCCTTCTATTTGCTAGATGAAATGCTGTCTCATTCATAAATTGTTTAATCAGATCTTTAAATTTACTCAATTGAAAATTTGTTCTTTAACAATTTTTGAGGAGGTGTATAGCCAAGTTAGGGTAAATATTAATTCAGATGCATGTAAAGAAAGAAAAATTACTGGAAAACATAAAGCAGAAAATGATTTAAACTAGAGATGGACTGTGTATAATTTACTATGTACTTATGATTTAAATATTTTTTCAAAAATTTGAGTATTCTTCTAAGTAACTTTTCAACTATCTACTCACTTTTTTGTTGCTATCTCAGAACCAAAGGTCTGCACTTTCCATTGGACTTACAGCAACATGTCAGTTCTGAGCTGTTTCTTTTACCCAGCTACAGATGTTATAAAACAGGATGGTTAGTATAAGAACTGAATGTACTAGAAATCAGCTCTGCATAAAGAGTGTATAAAGAAAATGCATATGAAATGTGAACTTCTTGAACTTCTGCATAAAATGAATATGCATTTCTGAATGTTCTTCCCGTGGTCCCAGCATTACCAAATGAAATGAGCAAGATGAAAGTCATAGATTTCACCTGGGAATCCTCGGAACTCCACGGCATGTGAGGGGTTTGATTATGTATATAACGCAGTTAATGGTAAAGTTCAGGGAGCTGAAACCATTAACTAGTATCAGATTAGAGGGGTAGGGGTGGGAAGGTTTAGAACTCCATGACCTTTAAGCTTCCTTTCAATTACTCAATACTAAGAAACAATTCTCTAATGCAGAGAAAACAGCTCTAATCTCCACACTCCTGAATCCACTCTGCATCGAGCACCGCTTCCAGTGTCAAAAGTCCAGGTGTAGCAGTGCACATATACAAAACCAAAAACTGAAGGGGAAATATGTCTTTAACATCATCATTCTTGCTTTATGCAAACTCCCTTTACTTTACTTACAGCATGCTTTTCTTCACAAATGTAGAAGTGTGTCAGTATTTATCCTGTCTTCCCTTTATAAATATGGACCTTCTCTCCAGTGAAAAATGAATGGCAATTGCTCATAGCATGCTTTGAAATAAAATCCTTTTGTGACTTCTCTTTAAGTCAGTTTTGTGACTTTTATTTTGAAGAATGTATCAGTAAATATAAGCAAAGATCCTTCTCTATTCTAGGAAACTAACAAAGGGGGGAAAAAACCTAATCCTCTAAAAAGTACATTATAATTATGCCGTTTTGCCTTCTTTTACAGTATCTCTTCTAGGAAAGCAAGACTCATGAACAATACTGGGAAAATTAAGATCAAGTTTTAGTGATATTGATTTAATAGTGGCAAGGAAGGAAAAAGTGAAGAAATTGAAAAATTTAACTTTATCAAAGAAATCCTTTGATACCTAAGAAGGTATCCATAATCTGGAGAAAGGAAAAGTCAATGATAACTTAGAAAGTCAGATTACAACTATTAAACTATATTTTATGTGACTTCACGATGACATACATTAGAAGTTACTGAAATTAACTTAGTCAGGTTTGCACATTTTTCTGTCCCTTTCTCATCTTTTACTGGAATCAATTTTTTTAAATTACAGTATAAGCTACTAATTAACTTTTGGCATCAAACCACAGTTAGTCCATTTGATATTCACTCATGGTTCCAGAAGTGCTGATTAATTCTACTGAAGTTCTAGAAAATTATCAACTGTCATCAGAACATCTAATGCTAAATGGATGCTAATGCCCACAATATAATATGGTCCAAGGAAGGAAGGGAGGAAAAGGAAATAAAGTAAAATAAAGTAAAGTAAAGTAAAATAAAATAAAATAAAATAAAAAAATACTAATACAGCAAACTTTTCTCTGTGATCAGTGGATACTTGTTCCTCCATGTCAGGACATTTTGAAGTCACTGAACAACTAGGAAAAAGCCCAGGTGAATCTTAAAAACAAGGATTCATTCAAGAAGGCAAGGATGGAAGTAATTTTTCTTTGCTGCTTTTACACTACTTTCCACAACTCTGGGGTCAAAACTAAAATCTAAGAACAGATACTGATAGTAAATTCCCAGACCCAAATGAGGCACTGTTACCCAAGATGAAGTTTAAAAATTAAATCTAATGCTGCTTGAAATGTGCATTGTCTTTCTATACTTGGACCTGAGTAAATAAATGCCACCAGGTTTGAAGCATAATGTGTAATTACTGAAGTACCTGTTGGAGTGATTCCTTTTACTGTAGAGACGCCAAGGTATTGAGCCCTGTCCGAATCAGCTCATTAAATGATTAAATGGCATATTGTGGGGAAGCATTGCCCAAACCCTTTGAACCACACTTCCTTGTAATTTCTAGGGATGTTTCAGGATTGATAGCCAAAGTGTTCCCTCATGAGGGTTCCTTATCAGTCAGACTTGGCACTAATATCCTGGTGCAGAGAAGGGTGTCCTCATGTAGAGACTCAAAAAGTGATAACATTCTCATCCATTCAAAAATACATTCGGATCTGTGAAAGGCAGTTGATGAGAGTTCTGTCTTTCCAGAGCCCATCTGTACATGCAGACCCGCACCACAGCACGCCTGCAACATGCAGTCTAGCACTTTGGCTATTTCTATGTTTCAAATGGCCTTTGTGAATTTATGAGTAATGATTCCTTGTCTGCCTGGACACCAGCCTACATATATAATGTAGCTCTTTGTATCATCTGTATGTGGCACATTAATTGCATTTTCTCTTTTCGGGTCTCAGCAGATTTAGCTACAATGATTCAATCTTTGTATCATCTTTACAGAACATTGTGATGTTGTGATGTTTGCTTTAGTTTACATTGTGTCAGTAGTTATTGGGGTTTCACTCTGAAGCACAGTGTAAGAAAAATAAAAATATGTTCTCTTCCTAGTTTTCTACGTACTGAACTTAGTATAGGTGGTACTTGCCTACCCTGTATGACCTTTTGATAACATGTAGAACCTATTGTTTTTCTTATCTATTCCTGTTGTTTTAATTCATATTTTATTATCCAGTGTGTCTTTATAACTCATAACATACATTACAGAACAATATATTTAAAATCTTACACTGAATATATTAATAATCTTATACCAATTGTCTTGGTTACTTCAAAACCATGAGCAAGTAATCTAAAATGTTGAAACCTAATATGCTTATTTGTGATGAGTTTATCATCCTAAAGCAGTGATTTTCAACCAGTGTGCTGCAAGAATTTTTAAAATATGCAATACCTGTCTATTTAGGCAGGTGCTGACCTATTTTCCCTGAGACTGTCCAATAAAAATGACATCACCCAACACAACAACAGCCATCTGGTGTGAATGCCCTGTCTTGAACCATAAATAATTGGTCATATAACAGAGTTGCATCTTATTGGTCACATTGCATAATAAGGTTGTATCTGATAGGTTAATTCTTGGTACCAGAAATCCTTATATACAAATATAAGCACCTAATTTTTTTAAAAAATCACTTTGGAGCAAAAAAAGGGTAGGTAATTACTATTATTATTTTTCATAAATCAATCAAAATTATACCTGTCTTCTGTCAGATCAGCAAAAAATATACTTCTGGATGTGCTACAGAATTGTAGTAATTAGTTTATGTGTGCCATGAGATGAAAAAGGTTGAAAACTTCTGACCTAAAATGACAATATCATTTTCTGTACATTAGTGAAAGTTTCAAAACAGTAAACCCAAGCATGTTCACCCTAACTGTCTGGTAGGATGAAGCCTCTGAGGTCATCAGGCACACTGTTTTATCTCTAAATGAAGCAGAATGGAGATACAATACAATACACAGGGCTGGCTACAACGTGAAATTAATATCATTCCATTAATCAGCAAACCTTCCTATTGAACATACTCACTATTTTCATGAGAATGTTAATAGATCTGTTTTACAGATGAGGATATTAGAACATAGGATGAAGACTAGTAGTTTTTCTCTTTTTTTGTTTACCTACCTTTATAAGCATACCCCTAGAGAACCAGTCCAAAGGATGTTGATGGAATTGTTAAGCCCCTGAGGCCAGGCTGATAAAACTGGGTAAATTGAGCTGTGTTTGCACTGAATACATTTTTGTTAATCCTTTGACCTTGTTCAAACCACAGGCCTTGTTGCTCTGCTGTTGAACTCCTTTCTAGCCTGGTGCAGGCAGTCTGGTTGCAAACCAAAACAATAGAGAAGAAAAGAAAATTAATCAATTGTGACATTTAAAATCTACTGCCAAGTGTTCGGAGCCCCTTGAAGACAAAAGCTCTAAGAAAGTATCTGAGGCTCTAAGAAAGAATTATCGGAGCTAGTCACCCTACAATTTCCCAAAGATTTATTTCTTATGTTTATATCTTTTTTTAAGATTTTTATTTATTTATTTATTTAGAGAGAGGGGAAGGGAGGGAGAAAGGGAGAGAGAAACAGCAATGTGTGTTTGCCTCTCATGTGACACCCAATGAGGACCTGGTCCGTGACCCAGGCATTTGCCTTGACTGGGAATCGAACCAGCGACCCTTTGGTTTGCAGTCCGTGCTCAAACCACTGAGCTACACCAGCTAGATCTTATGTTTATTTCCATTGTATTTTTTCCATTACCATTTATCTTTCTTATAGCCTCCTCCACCTCCATCCACCTCCCTCACCCCCACAATCATGCTACTGTTGGCCATGTCCTAAAGATTTCTTTGTTTTATTTTTCAATTTTTATTAAACGTATTGGGGTAACATTGATTAATAAGATTATACTAGTTTCAGGTGTATATTCTATAATACATCATCTGTATATTGTATTAAGTTCATCACCCAAAGTCAAGTCTCCTTTAGTCGCCATTCTATAACCAGGGCACAATATTTTTCAAAGAAGTTAACAACTTAGCAATAAGAAGCATTACTTCATTTATCAATTTTTATAAAGAACAGTGCCCTTCTTCTCATATTAGTATTTTCATTGTTTATGGGCTCCTCACGCTCCGCTGAGTACATGACTCATAACGGACAGTCCTTCAGACGAGTTGCATCATCTGCTGGCTGGGACTGAGGAGGAGGATTCAGGCCGTGCAAAGCGTCTGCATCAGTCAGTGGACCTGCGTGTGGACGAAATGCCTGGAAATGAGTGAATCACCGAATGTGACTTCTGGCCTCTATGAGTAATCTTAGCTCCCATTGGCGCTAATGCAGCTTCCTCTCAAATAGCTGTGGATTTTTAATAAAATACAGAATTATCTCATTTTAGAGCTTTAAGAGACTTCAGCGATCTTTGTACCCACGTCTTTAAAATCTTACTGGAGACACAAATACTCAGTCTAGTTAAGTGTTTTAGTACAAGTTCACATACAATATTTATCTGAATGAGTACTTTTTAAGAGTCATCTAATAGTATGTCCTTTTCAAAATAATTTCTACAGTTTCTATATTTGGTGAATTCAATACAGTTCCTCTCTCTCTTTTATAGATAAACATTCACAGAAGTGGAAACAATCTTATGTTATGTTTAAAGTTCTCAGAAAATATCAAGAAAACACAAATTATTTTCAAGATATTTGAATCTACTTAGGCAGGTTACATACTTTATACAATTAGACATAGGGTATAATTAATGTTTCATATTATGAAAGAAAAAAATAAGATCTATTTCCTACATGATGAAAGACAAGTGAGAGAATCCAAACCTCTGCATGACGTTCCAATAAAAACTGTCTCCATTATCATCTCAAATTAAAATGCTCCTTCTAGTTACAAGTGTTCTCATTGCTTCTCTGCGTGCATTGATATTTATGGGATCAATATGTAATTTAGTATCAGTATGTTTAATCATAATCAGCAAGAGTGCTATGTTTAGCTGAACCTATAAAATGTACTATAATGATTTTAAAATGTTTAATTTAAGAATCACTGCCTCTGTGCATATGAATCAGAGACCTGTGTTTAATTATTGATAGCAATTAGTACACAGAGGCAGACAAACACCATCTGGTGGTAGAAATGGTTCCACGGCTGTTCCCCTTTCATTCACTCTTGCTTCTAAAATAATGCATCATTGATTGTGTTGCCCTGGATTTAAAAAAAAAAAAAAAGTGGTTTTCTTTCTATACCTCAACTACTAGAATTTTTGTCCCTTTAATCCCCACAGTATAAACAGTCATTGTTCTCTGAGCTAAGACAAAACGGTCAGAACTATGGGGTGGTCAACTGCATTCGGTCGTCATAATCAGACCTCAGGGAAATTTTTCATTAAGAACTCCTCACCCTGTACGAATGCATCTCATGAATAATAATGAGTGATGTTAAAGTAGTTGCACCTCAAGGTCAGACATTCGGAACAAAAAGCAATGCTTAACACAAAACCATAGCAAATGCCAAATATTAACTAACTAGGTGCATATTTTACTCAGACAGGAACAGGCGCACATACGTGAGCCTGTGTGTATATGTTGATATGTGGCTTAAGTAGATGGTCTTCTTCAGTCTAATGAAATTTAAGATAGTATCTGAAATGAAGGTAGGGGAAATTACACGATCTACTCTTATTTATTTGTTTATTTGTTTATTTACAATGGAATTTATTGGGGTGACATTGGTTAATAAAATTATATGAGGGGGACTCCAAAAAACTGGAATTGTCTTCTGGGGCGTGGGCCCCTTGTAGTACAGGCTTTCCTCACTAGGTGAATATTCGAGGAACCCATCTGTATCAGTGTTCTAGCTGGTATTGTTGTGAGATGCTGCGTTTGGATTCAGTGAATTTTTTTTGAAGACTCTTTCAATGTGTTTGCTGATTTCACAGTGGGTGATTTATGAGCTACCTGGCCACACTACACTGAGTGTTCAACAGTTTTGACAAAACATGGCATGACGCTCATGCCCCCACCCTATCTATTCACCTGATCTTGCCCTGAGTAACTCAGCCCCCCATAAAAAAGTCCTCAAAGGGAAACATTTGGCTGATGTGGAAGAGATAAAACAAACAAACAAAAAACAGCAGAAGGACTAGAAGCATTAAAATCGACGAGTTGAAAACTTGAGCAGTGGCAAAAACTTCTCCATAAGTGTATTATTACATCAAATGGAGAGGACTTTGAAGGTGACTGAAGTGTAAACATGTAAGAATAAATACACAATTTTTTATAAATAAATTCCAGGTTTTTTTGAGGGGGATCCTCCCTCATACACGTTTCAGGTTTACAGTTCTACTATACAGCCTATTCTCCAAGGGATGGATACCACCATTGTCATTTCACCGTGGTATACCTTTTGTTCTCTCAGCACAACTGCTTAAACCCCACGTGGGAATATGCCACCAGGGTCCCAGAGCTGACTCTTTTTTCCTCTAGTCCTTATTGTTTAACACAAGTCATGTGCTAGGTGATGCACCCTGGACAGAACAGAGCTGAATTTGTACAAAGACCTTAATCCCCTCAGGACTCAGGTGGCCATGCTGGAGCTAAGGCAGCCCAGTCTTCTGAGCAATCACTGCCAGCATCATTTAGCCTCATCCAAGACCACCTAGGCCAAAGTTCCATGGTTTGCTACAAGATCCCTTCTTCAACGGCATACTGGGTAAAATCGGACTTGCTATCCATCTCCCTGGGCAGAGTACAGGTAAGAGGGGGTTCTGCCATGCAAACACCTATTTCAGCAGCTAGTGACAGAGTGCTTAACAGTCTCATGAGTGAGGGGGTCTAAGGAACTTCTGGAAGAACTTGTGGACTAGGTGTCAAGAGCATTACCCAAGTCAAAGTGCAGCTGGGATGGAAGATAAAGGCTGGGGGGCGGGGGGTGCCAGGCTGACGTCTCAAATCTCTGACTGTTCTACCTAATTTGGGTCTGTCTGTCTTTGCATATATTGACTTCTGTTCATTTTCAGCTCGTATGTCCTTAAGTGGAGTCTAAACTGGAGGATTGAATCAATGAAAGCAAATGACATCAGTCAACTTTACGGTCTAATAAGGCAGGACAGGGTATAGAAACAGGAAGTTTAAAGCTACATCAGAGCTCTGAGTAATGTGTTCATTCACAATGAGGTCCTAGTTTCATGGGAGGAGTGGCATGGAGGAGGCCCAAAAGCCACACTCAAGTTATTGGGGATCAGCATAAAGCATAGTCTGAAAGAAGGTTTGTGGAAGCAGGAAGAGTGCCTGAAAATTTTCAGAGAGTGGGAGGAAATTAAAGTGGAAGCCCAGGTCTCTGGCCTAGTCCAGTGGATTCAGAGCACAGACTGCAGAGCCATAAGGACTTATGGCGATGTCTCAGGGCACGTTTGGGAGAGTCGTAGCTAGGCAGAGGAAATCTGGGCACCTCAACCCAGATCTTAATTACTTTATCTATTTTACACAATAGGTACCTTTTATCTATTTTGTACTGTGGACTTCCATAAAAGATTCCTTTTGGGGGGTAGAGGGAGTGCAGTAAAGAAGGACATTTTATTCAGTGCAGCATAAAAGATTCCTTTTAAAGAAAGAGTTCAAACATTAAGAGTCTCTAAAACACTACTTAACTAGTCTGCAAGGGTGATGGGAACACAGCATCTCAGAAGCCAGACCTAGGTGCTGTTCAGGTGAGCAGCTTGATTCACCTCCAATGAGGGATGGTGGCAGGCTGGATGGATGGAGGCTGAAGTAGCCTCTGCAGAGCTGGCTATCTAGGAAACAGAAGGGCAGAGGGAGAGCAGGGGCTGCTGCAGTACAGGGAGCCCTCCCAGAGGCAGTGTGGATGGATGGGTGGGTTGGGCACCTGGGCTGGTGTCTGCTGTGCCCCGGTGACTAAGGCTAGGAGGCATATTCTTGTATGTGACCTCTGCCATTTGCAGGGGATTTGATCAGGCTCAGATTTTACAAGGAAAGGTGCATGAGTTCTTCATGCAATCTACCAATTTAATCCAATTTCTGTGAAGAGGTTAAAAGTATCACAGATCACCTTACTGTTTTCTTTATATGTAGTCTCTGAACTATAGATAATTGTAGCTGCAGCTGTTCATGAAATATTCATTTATTCAAACAGGACTTAAGAAGAGTCAAGGCCAATGACATAGCTATAGTGGGCAAGCTTGTTCAAAAGGTCGCCCACATAGTTTCCCCCCAAAAATATTCTGGCAGAAAATCTGAATAGATAATAATGTTTCTCATAGAAAAAAATGACAAATTGAGCCAGATCCTTGCTACTATGAATAAATTCTTACTACATTGTTCCAGAAAGATGCCAAAGAAGAGGATGAATTCTTATATCTTATAAATAAGTCCTTCTTTGGTAATATCCGCATTAGTAGTGGGGGCAGAAACCCCTCCACTAAAATGATTTGCACGAATTGCTACCATGCTCATTTAGGATAGGAGTGGGGATTTGGAGAGTTTGTGTGTAAATGTCCAGAAAATACCTTTTTGAGATCCAGCCCCCTTTCCTCCCTGACTGAAGAAGGTGCCTTTGAAAGGCGGTTGCCTCAGGAAAAAGGTTCATATGCAGGTTGATGGAAAGTAAGAGGATGGTTTATCCAATTATAGGTATAGTACTTCATAGGACCAAATAAAGTTAAAAATTGTAATAAAAATATCATATCTGGTGAAGAATTCCAGAAGCTACATTGAGGGCTGATGTTCAATTGAGTTCCCAAGAAAGGCCAACTAAGTATTTGTAATTCCTGACCATGCTATTGTGAATGACCCCCAGAGGGTCAGCAGAAGTGTGTGATATGAATAAAAAGCAAAAAATAGTCTGCACAAAATTACATCTGTGGCTTTCCTGAATGCTAACAGCAAAATCCAGAGAAGTTCTTAGTGTAGATTTTTGTAAAATAAACTATTCTGTAAAATAGTCTAAATTTAATGTTTTTACATTTTAGTGGGAGGTAAAGAAATATTACAAAACAAATAGATCATAATAAAATTTAGTTAAAACCATTGAGAGCTTACAGAAAAAATATGCTGGCTCATTAGGAAAATTGTTTCAAATGTGGCCCCATAAAGCATTAGCATTTTTACAACTAAGAGAACTCTTAAAATGATTGAGTCTGGAGATTTGAATTCACTTTAAATGTCATCTGGCCTAATGTCTTGGTGTTGAAATGTCCAAAATGTGATTCTTACAGAGGGTTACTGGTTCCTGAACACACACACGGGATGATGAGGTAAATAGCATCAAGCTTAAAAGCCTGGTCTCAGGAGCCAAGCAGACCTCCAGTCTACTACTCACAGTTATATAAATTTGTCAGGTGACTTGACCACTGTAAGCCTCCATTTCTGTATTGGTAAAGTGGGGCCAGTAATAGCACAGTTAATCCTCATTGTTTAGACTGTGCATTTGTGAGTTTGCTTACTCACTAAAATTCATTTACAACCCCCAAATCAGTACTCGTTGTGGTCACACATGAGTGTGCACAGAGCAGGGAGAAGTTTGAACTGCCCAGTGCTCACACCCCGAGGTGGGGTCAAACGAGGTGTTGCTCTGCCTGTTGTTCGGTTCTCCTGCTGTAAACAGCTGTCCTTTTTATCATATATCGAGTGCCGTACTTTATGCATTCTTGTTGGTGATTTTGCTGCTTAGAATGCCTCCCAATTATAGTTCTGAAATGCTGTTTAGTGTTTCTAAACACAAGAAGACTGTGATGTGCCTTGTGCGGAAAATATCTGTGCTAGATAAGCTTCATGCAGGCATGAGTTAAAGTGCTCCCGGCCAGGAGGGCAGTGATAATGAAAGAACATCATGTACTAAATAAGATGCCTTTAAATGGAAACACACATGAAACAGGATTGTGTATTGATTGGTTGATGAAAATGTTTTGACCAGAGGCTCTAAGGAATGCAACCCTGTATTTCCCTTAGGAGCCTTGGTTCCATATTTGCTAATTCAGTGCTCCTGGCAACTTTATCGAACATGGTACCAAAGGGTAATAAGAATCTACTGTCCTTAAGTTGCCCAAGAGGTAATGCATTTTAAACTGATCAGTACTAGAACTTGGTATGTGCCATATAAAAATTATGTTCAATAAAAATGAGCACTAAACACAATGTCATAAAGCAGCATCTTCTATTTTCAGACATTTTATATTAACTACCTCATTCATTTGTAGCACCTAAAAAATTGGTATGTGCATGCAATATTGTGATACAATAAGAAGTATATGTTTAGTCTTTGTCCCTGGTTCATGGACCAAAAGATTTTAAGACCATTGAAGTTTTCTGAGTGATAGAGGTGATAGTAGCATCTTCTGTCATAAAATGTCATCTTTGTCCCTGTTTCTGACACAGATTTCCTAAAATCCTTGTAATTCCATGAGTGATGAGTGCCTTTGGTAAATTTATGAGATGACTCTTGCCTGAGGGACTTCTTCACAGCTTTAGGTTGGGGGCCAGTCTCCTGAAAGTCCGATCACATGAATAGAGGGTTGGAACTTTCAGCTCTATCCCCAGACCTCCAGAGAGGTTAATAGGTTCAATCACCAATGACCAATGATTTAATAGCTCATACCCATGTGATAGAACCTCCAAAAAAGAAAAAACCCAGACAACAGGTTTGGAGATATTTTGGAGCAATGAAAATATGCAGGTGCTAGGAGGGTAACACACTTGGAGAAGGCATAGGGGCCCATGTTCCTTCCTCCATACCTTGCCCTAAGCATCTTTTACTCTGGGTAGCAAGTGTCAGAACTGAGTTAAATTGTAGGTTGCCCAGCTGGTTTGCAGAGAGTTGAACTGGTTGTTGTGGAAAAATTTCCCCATACGTTTGGTGTCAGAAGTGCTGTGAGTAGAAACAGATCAGTATGATATCTACATCTTCATTCGTGCGGCCATTGCAACACTAAACATGGCAAGGTTGACCTGAAAGCTGTGTCCCCTTATTGGAGAACCTCTGATTAACTGGTGTCAATAAACACATTCATAACATTGAGTGAACATGGTCGCCTGACCATTTAGAGATTATAACAGGGAATAAACTTCTCAACCTCGAGTGTTTCATAACTTCGGTAGGGGAAGTGGATATAAATTAACTTGTGTGGTGACTTGATATAGTGAAAAGAATGCTTGGCTAATATGGCAAAAAGCAGATGACCTGTTCACCAAATTCATGAAGTTTCTTATTCCTAGGACACAACTTGATGGCATTCTGCACCTTTTCCTGACCTTAAACTGGGTTTTACAAATGTAATATATGAAATGATGAAAATGATGCATGCCACTTCTGGGCCTGACCACTTTAAATTTTCCGTTTTCTTTCTTACACTGGCTTGATACAGACAGGGAGAGAGGCTTCGGAAGCTGCTCGTGAAGCCGATGTCCTTCATGCACACTTGGAGAGAACTGCCCACCAGTTGCTGAGGACTGTATCTTAGGACTTTCTGAGTGAGCAGCTTCTATCATAGAGCTATTATGAACATTGGTGTTTGTTGCAACAAAAACATGACTATAGCTGGGACTGTGAAGACTTGAATTCTCGTATGAGCTATCTCATCAGATGGTGATGAGGTTTAAACTAAGATGAGGTTTTTAATTCTGCCCTGTCTCAGTATCCTCCTCCGTAGAATGACACTAATTAGGCTTTTCAAACCATCATACAGGATCACAAGAGAGTCCTAATGAGATAATGGGTCTGAGAGAACACTGAAAACCATGACATATGATATGTGTGCAAGGCACTCTAAAATAATTTGGGGTGCTCCGGGTCTCTTAAGTGACCAGTAAATTGAATAGACACATCAGCTTCGAACAACAGATCTTGCTTCTTCTATACAGGCATGATTTTCTGCTCAGTTTCTGAAATTCTAATTAGTATAGATGAAGCAACATGATGTTCTTAAGAGAGAGTTAGCACATGGGTCCAGAGAGCCCTGCCTCTCACACCACGGTATGGAGATGCTCCTCTGTGCACAGTTGTTCAAAGGGAAAACACTAAATGAAAGACTAAGGTTCAGCATAACCTAATCTGTAACTTCACTCAGGCCTGAACCGGATTGAGCTCACTGCCTGTAGTAGAGCGCAGATGAGAAAAACACCGGAGCGCGATGGATGTGAGCACTCAGCAAGATGCTGCTGATTGGCCTGACCCTGAACACCCAGATCCGTGCTTTCAAATTCACCAGTCTGCTTTCCTGCTTTGTTCTTTATAACTGCTTGCATACATAGAGCTGCATTTGTAAAGTTATATGTAGGTATTCTTTTTTTAACCTAGACGGCAGCAATATTAATTTACATTTTCTGAGATGTAGAAAAATACTCATATCATAGTCTTCAGATTTAAAAATTACCTGATGGAGCATGACAAGTTATTTCCTTAAAAACTAGGCTTTGTTCCAAATTTCACCTCCCTCATCCCAATTCCCATTTCCCACCCACCACCATTGACAATACAAATGTAGCGACCCAAACTCCTATTTCTATAATGCTCCATTGTTTTTTAAGTATATGTACTTCTAAAACTTTTTGGTTTTACTTTATAGAAAGGACATATTATATATAATCTTTTGAGAATGACTATTTCCAGTTGATCGTATATTGCTAGGGCTCATTCCTATGATGTTGCATTACTGTAGCTTGTTTCGATGGTTGTATATTGTGGTAGGCAAAACAAAACAGAACAAACAAACAAAAAATCATTAACCAAAGATGTCCCTTTCCTAATTCCTAGAGCCTACAAGCTAAGAATGTGTTCAATCACATGGAAAGGAAATAAGGACGCTAAAGGCCTTGAGATGAAGAGATTGTTCTGGATTATCTTCATGGGTTCTATGCTATCACAAATGTTCTTATATGTGGAAGAGGGAAGCTGGGGAAAGCCTATCAGCGTCATTCCACGTGAGAAAGACACCCCAGGCATTGCAGGCATTGCTGGCTTTGAAGATGGAAGCAAGCAGTGAACCAAGAAATGCAAGAAACCTCAAACCTGGAAAAAGCAACAAAATTGATTCTTCCCTAGAAAGAAACACAACATTGCTGACATCTTGATTTTAGTGCAGTGAGACTATTTCAAACTTCTTACCTCCACAGTAGTCCAATAGTAATTGTGTGCTCTTTAAAGTCACTAAGTTTTTTCATAACTTGTGTACGTCAACATTAGGGGAGATTGTATACACACATGCATATGTATATATACACACATATATACACACACATACATGTATATATTGCAGTTTATTGTTCTACTCTCCCATTGAGGTATGCCTATGGGCTCCATGCTGTCGTTACTGGGAACGGTGATTCTGACAATGTTCACGTGTACATCTCTTTTTGCACAGGTGCAAGTTTTTCTCTTAGCTGTTCACTTAGACGTGAAATTCCTGAACCAGTGAATATGTGAATGGTCTAATAGATAAATGGTCAAAAAGAAACACATTGAAACCATTTTCCAAAATGGTTGGAAAAATTTGCATTCTAACCAACAATATATAACAAGTGTGTCATCTTGGGATTGTTAAACTTTATTATTTTTTTCTAATTGAATGGGTTCAATATGATATCTCATGCAATCTCAATTTGCAATTCCCTGATTATAAGTGACATTGATCATATCTTAGCTGGTTTTACTGGTCATATGTATTCCTTCTAGAAATGTTTTTTTTTTTTGCTTCTTTTAAAAATAGGTTATTGATGCTTTTATTTTTATTTGTTAGAGTTTTTATGTATTTTTATACTAATCCTTTATCAGTGATGTGGAATAAAATTTCTAAGGGTTTATATGATTGAAATTATTTTATTATGACAGAATTGTTGGATAAAAATCCTAGGTTCTAAGATCTTGTTCTTCAACACCTTGAAAACTATAACCTCTCTTGTATCTACTACAATCTTAAAAATGTCTTTCCCTTTGAATATGATCTGTTATTTCTATAAGTTTTTGAAAATTCTTTGGAATCTACAATAATCTTACATTTTGGCACATCTAACTGCCTCTCTTCATCGGCACTTTATTTTTATTTATTATTATTTTTTAGGTTCTCACCCAAGGATATGTTTACTGATTTTAGAGAGAGAGGAAGGGAAAGTGAGAGACAGAGAGAGAGAAATACCAATAGTTTGCATCCCGTATGTGCCCTGACCGGGGATTGAACACACAACCTCAGTATGTGCCCTGACTGGGAATCAAACCGGCAACCTCTTGGCCTATGGAATGACACTCCAGCCAACTGAGGCACCTGGCCAGGGCGCCAGGCACTCTAAATCTGAGGTCTTCCATCTTCCTTCTAGTTCTGAAAAATTATCTCCATTATTTACTCGTGTGTTTTTTCCTCTTCATTTGTATTTTTCTCTCTGGGACAAGCTGTATGTCATCACATATACTTCTTCTATGTTCTGTATATCATAGTCATATTTTTGAGGGGGTGAATTTTCCCAGTCTAATCTTCTGGTTCACTAATTCCTCAGCTATATCTTTTCCTTTTGATATTTATTTTAGTTTTTATATTTTTCATATATTTATATTAGGTTCTTTTATGTTTTCTTGAGTTTATTTTACATTGTTAACCTTCACACTGAAAAATTTCCCAGGTCTGTGTTTGAGATATAATTGATTGGATTAAAATACTAGGTTGTAATCCAATTTTAGTCATGATTCTTCAAAGGTATATTTGCCATTTAAAACTAAGACACAAATTAACTTTTCATTTGTAGATGTGTGGGCTACTAGATTTTGGCAAAGAGTACTTTGTAATTTTTTTGTCTGATCTCTGAGCCATCAAAGGTCTTCTCGAGAAGCATAGTATAACATGAGATATTTGGTACCAACTTCTTAGAAGCTGTGAGTGAAGGACCTGGCTCACAGAGCTGGAACAGTGCCTGACTCACACACAGCAGGTGTTCAGTAAATATTTGTGTAATCAATCAATGAATAGGCACATGTGAGAATAACAATTTAGCTCTCTCCACTTCTTTTATTAATCAGAGTAGAATACCCCCAGATAAAAATAGAAACCCTGTCAAATTTGCCTGCTATTTCTAAAGCTGTGTGAGTGGGTCACAGAGAATAATGCTCCCCTCACTGTGAGGTTCTACAAACTGTGATGTCATTAAGGAGGTAAGGAGGTAGGTCTCCACTACAATGTCCTACTAAAAATGCTCCACTGTGGACATTTACCCACCTGCCAAAAGAGAAAGTTGATTTCTTTTCTGCAGGAGTGGGGGGAAATAGTGAAATGAGGAAAGGAGAGGGAGTTAAAACACAAGACCTGCTTTGTAGAAAAGGAAAAAGGGTCTAGGTCTCTTGAACAGACACCAAGGCAGAACTAAGAAGCAAGAATTTTATAGAAAAATGCCTGTTACAGAAATTGAGGAGGGAGCCATGGAAGGTTGGCAAAGCTGTCAGATCGTGATGTAAATCAGACACTGATTAAAGTAAAGAAGGAGGGAGGTTTGGTCTAAGCAACCTAGACTACCTTGAAATCTACGGAATGCTCGACAAGGCCTTCAAGAAATCCACAGCCAAAGCCAGCATCAGAGGGGCACATACTTTCTAGGAACAGGTCTGCCTTAGAATTAGTGCTGAACTCAGTCTCTGGCTGGAGCAGCCCATGGGAGGCCTGGCCTCGGTGCAAAAGCCGTCTTGGTATCAGAGTTCCGCAGCCTGGCCTTCTTCAGTCAGCTGCGTTCCCTATGATTGGAGGTGCATGAAGTCCCTTCTCACAGCTGCCACTGCTGGGAGATGTTTGGCTTTCAGATTTCTGGCCCATCAATGACAGACATTTTCAAAGGAGAGAATAATGTGGTCAGACTGGAATTTTGGAAGATGACTGAAGTGTCTCAGTTCCTGTGGATGATCAGGACACAATAGATGTAAGCATTGCCTATAATAAATGACAACCAAAGCATGTTTTAAAAATAAAACATATGCACTGACATGGTGTTGATGAATAGTTGCCAGCAAATACAACATCCTTTGACTTCTGAAATCCTGTTGTAGATCAAGTGTCCTTAGCATTTACATTAATGTAGGCCTGAGTTAGGGGAGCTTTCTCTATATAGGGACAGAGAGCAACTATAGTAGATTTGGAGGGCCACTTGCTCCCTATCACAATTATTCAACTCTACCTTATAGTGTGAAAACACCCATAGATAACATGTAAATGAAGAGGGCTGGATTTCAATAAAACTTTATTTACAAAAGCAGGTGGTGTCCACTCGGATTGGCCCACAGGCCATAGTTGATGACCACTGATTTACACATTTCAAGTGAATTGCACCAGATCATTCTGACATTTGAGCCAGCATGGTATATTAGTGTTTTTGTATTTAAGGAATTCTGAAAAATGAAGCTCAGTAAATAGCCAAGACTGAAAGTATCATTATGTACAATTTCAAGGAATTAGAATTGTATCCATGGGAAGTCACTGCATTTTTATGCAGGAAAATGACATAAACAATCACAGGAGCAGTACAGAAGGACATGAGGTTGCAAAACACACAACGAAAAACTTGTGCAGCACCTGGATTGACAAAATATGACAGCCCAACTCAAAAGAGAGTGACTATGATTAATTAAGAGGAAGGGATGAATCAGAAAGCTCTACGGGGTATAAAATTCCTAGAATATATGAAACTGAAGTATAGAAAATATGAAAAGAAAGTAGCCTAGCTGATCCAGAGCTTTGATTAGACTTGAGCCACTGGGTAAATGATGGTGTCCTTCACCAAAAGAAGGGCAATAAAGGGCTTATCTGATTTAATAGGATCAGAAGATTTGACTCCTTGGAAGGGTATGAATTCTCTACAGGATGTTGACATGGAAATGTCTAGGGAGGATCACTTTGTAAATCATAAACTGTCCAATCAATATGCTGTGCACCTGAAACTAATGTAATATTTAATGTCAACTATATTTGAAAAATAAAAAATAAAAGAAATGTTTAGTCGGCTGCTAGTTGCTTGGCTTCTGAGCTCAAGAGATAGGTATACACATTAAAGGACAGGCACCGTGGGAACCCTGGGACCTTAAGCATGGTACCCTGGGAACTTCAATACCTAAAGGAAAAATGAAGGAAGAGGGTCCTGAAGGAAGACAGGTGTAACTTTTCATTCTCACTACCTTTCTCATCTTCCTTTTTCACATGGAGGTTTCCTAGGGGCCTGTCATCCTTCCCCACTTTGGATTTTTTATGTGTTTTCCTCTTTATGTGATTATATCTATTTTTACTTTTGGCTTCAAGTTGATAAAATTGTTTTTCATAAATTTTAGACACTCTGTTTTCAGAAAAAAAATTTAATATTTTATTTCTTTATTTTTAGAGACAGGGAAAGGGAAGGAGAAAGAGAAGGAGAGAAACATCAATGTATGGTTGCCTCTCACATGGCCCCCACTGGGGACCTGGCCCCCAACCCAGGTGTGTGTCCTGACTGGGAATTGAACCGGCAACACTTTGGTTCACAGGCCAGTGCTCAATCCACTGAGCTATACCAGCCAGGGCTGTTTTCAGAAATTTTGACTTATATTTCTAATTGATCACCAATAGGACAGCTCCAAGCAACATAATTAAATTTCTAACTCTCAGCTACTTATCTTATCCAACCAACACCCTCAGCCTCTTTACACTCCAGGAAAGGTAACGCTGTCAACATCAACCCAGCATAGTTCCTTCAGTCTCACATGCAGTCAACAAACCCAGAACATTGTCTCTTTTCAGCTATGTGCCCCTCTCTGCTGGCGTGGTCCATAACTTCACCATTTCTTGCCTGGGACTATTGAATACATATCTGGTCTACTTAATCCCAGTCCATCCTCCAAAATGGTCTCACCAGAAAGGAATCTAGTTGTCTTGACCATTTAGAACTATTTATTTCTCAACAACCTCACCCAATAATCATGTGTAATATAAGATTTAACGGCAACTGTTTTTAGCCTGTTTGAAAAATCATGTTGCCTGCCATTCCAAGAACATTGAACCATAAATAAGATCAAATTGACGGAAAGAGAGAAAGCCTTTCTCAAAGATTTCTTTATGTTAATTTTCCAAATCTTCTTTCTTCATTACCATTCTCTTCTTAGCGTAATTTGTACCTTTATTTGATAGAAAGTAAAAAGAACTTCTTGGGAGAAGTTGCTAATTTTCTTATTGATTCCAAATCTCAATCATCTAAATTCCAGATGTTATATCCAAGTCGCTTTTGTTCCAACATCTTTTTTTTACAAGACTTATATCTGATCTTAGTTGACTAGAAGAGAAGAGACAAGAAGTAAACATAATAACATATTAATATTTCATCATTATTCAAAGTCATTTTCTTTAAGGTGAAATTTTCCTTCAAGCACCTCCTCACCTCCAACTATGCAGTTCACTGTTAATTTTATGTTAATATTGTGTAATAATAATAATAATAACAACAACAATAATAATAACAATCCTAATTTATATGCTGCCTCAAAATGCTGGCATTTTCTTAAATGCTTTATGTGTATAAACTCATTGATCCCCAAAACCACCCGAGGAGGTAGTTACAGTTGTTGTCCTAGTTTAAAGATGAGGGAACAGAGAAGGTGTAAAACTTGCTGAAGGTCATGCAGTTTATAACAAGTAGAACTGGGTATGTACCTGTACAATCTGACTTCAGAGGCCATGTTCTTATCTGCTTCCCAACACTGCTTTTATAACCATGTACTGCACTGAAAATAATATAATTAGCAATTAAATTGGTTTTATTCCTGCCACTCCTGTCATTTCTTGAATACAACTCAAACTCATCAGCTTGGAATATAAATGAAGCAGAAAATACTTCTGCTTCATATTTTCTCTCCAGGTTCCCAAGGGCTCTCTCGACTGGGCCGTGGTACATGCTACTCTTGTGACCTTACAGAGTCTCTCTGTGATTCAACCCATAGCCTGGTGATAACTAGGATCCCAATCAGATACATGAAATTTGTCCCTATCTGTGTCTTCCATGACACACAAATGACTCAATTTTAGGGTGCTGACTCAATTACATTTTCATTTTCAATGACTAATAGGCTCTCAAAATGCACAGGTAAATATATAAAAAACAAAGAGCACATTATCGATTTATTTAAAATATTCGTTTTTAAAAGAGCATGTTTGGTTATGTTGCTAATTTATAACCATTTAATTAAAGAACATACTGCACATTTGGTCTTTTTGCATGTCTTGTGATCCCTAACTCTAAAACCACATGTCACTTTTGATTATATGTTGTAAATATTTATGTATATTCTACATTGCCCCACTCACATACACAGACACACATGGACAAAACTTAATTCTTTTAGTTACATGAAGAACATGTGTATCCACGTTATTTTGCATTTTACTGTGAGCACTTAGTGTATCAATCCCTGAGGCAACTTTTCAAAATAGACTGTTTTTGAGAAAATCTCCTGAGGGAATCCCTTCTCTGGTATATTTCTTCTGCACAATCAATTCCACTTCAGAAAAAAAAAAGTGAAGTGTTTCAAATATGTATTATTTGTGAATTTATTTTCTTTGTCTGAAGGATAGCAAAATAGAATAGAAAAATCACCAAGCTGGTTTTAGCACTTTATGGTATGTACATATGTACGTTTATGGTTTATTCCAAACTATATCACTTATCCCATGTATTTCCTAATGTAATATACATGTTTTGAACCCCTTCTGTGCATCAAATCTGTCTTCAGGAAGTTCACAATCTAATGGAAGACAATGTCACAGTCATCCATTCAATATGTATCCAATATACAGGTATTTATTGTATGTCTCCAGTATATCTTACATCTTCTACCCACATAAACAATGAACTGCATTAAATATTAGAACTTCTGAGGAGGTCATACACTGTGAGAGAAGATGAGCTTGTTACACTGTGTTGTAACTGTGCTGTGGTGAGACCCTATTGCAGGAGAGTGGATGAATGGACAAGAACAACCTCACAAAGGGTTAGAATCTAAAAGGTGAATCTTCACTCGTATTACCTTAGAGAACTAATTCAACCTTCCTGAGCCCACATAAATTCATCTGTGAAGGGATAAGATTTTACCTAACAGAGGCAATACATGTTTTCTTATGGATTTAAAAAATGAATTCTACACATTTATGGAGGAAAAAGAAATACAGTCATGTGTCACATAACAACATTTTGGTCAATGACAGACCACATATGTGATGGTGGTTTCATATGATTATAATGAAACTGAAAAATTCCTATTGCTTAATGACACTGTAGCTGTCAAAAGTTGTAGTACGATGCATTACTCAAGTGTTTGGAGTGAAGCTAATATACACAAATCCTACTGTCAGTTGTATAAAAGTATAACATATACAGTTATATCCAGTAAATAATACCTGATAATGATAATAAACAACTCTGTTACTGGATTATATATTTACTATACTATACTTTTATCATTATTTTAGAGTTTATGAAAATGTTCGCCATAAAACAGTGTGCCAGGAGGGGAGGGATGGGTGGGTGGGCTGGAATGGGAGTAAAGGATAGAAACTGTACTTGAATAATGGTTAAAATAAAACAAACAAACAAACAAACAAAAAAAACAGTATGCCATGTTATGCCACCAGCAACTTCATGCATTTAGTGTTTACCATGCCTCTTGATTGCATCATTTTTCTTGTCCTTGATTTGACCTCATGTTGTGTTATAAACTTAGTGTAACTTGAGTGTGCCGTGTTTATTAAGTTTATAGTTAGTGTACAGCAATGTCCTAGGGCTTTACATTCACTCTCCACTCACTTATTGAGCAACTTTCAGATTGGTAAGCTCCATTCATGGTGAGTGCCCTATGCAGGAGTTTTTAAAAACTTTTTATACTATTTTTACTGTACTTTTTTGTTTAGGCATTTAGATACACAAATACCACCGCATTACAAATGCCTACAGTATTCAGTACAGTGTAACATACTGTACAGACTTACAGTGAAGGAGCAATAGGCTACACCACATAGCTTAGTTGTGTAGTAGTTTATACCATCCAGGTTTGTGTAACTATACTCTATGATGTTTGCACAATGATGAATTCACCAAAACACACAGAATGAATTCCCATCTTTAAGTGACACATGACTGTATAGCTATAAGAAATCAAAAATAATATTCTCCCTTAGGCTTCACATTTGAAAAGAGAGCCTAGAGCTTGACTATAGAGGGCCTCAAATGCCAAAGCAGAGAATTTATACCGTTTGTATGTACCACTCATCACCAAACAGTTTCAATATCCTTCATCAATAAAAAATTGACTACACCTCCAACTATGTGAATATTTATTCATTTATAAATTATATACATGTGGAACAAATATACTCAATCTTACATATGCTTTGCCAAAGAGATAATCAAGGAATATTTTCTAACTCATGTTATAATCTAAATACTTAAACTTCTTAAGAAAAATATGACAATAAATTATGGGCATCCAAAATCAATAAATAAAATTAAAAAAGAATATAAGTGACAAAATTTTAAACAAAATGTTAATGACCTGAATGTAGCAATACATTTTTAAGGATGATAAATTTCAATTAACCAGAAATGTAAATTTGGTTTAACATTAGGAAAACCAAGTACTGTAATTCACCACATTAAAGAATTAAAAGAGACAAACCATATTTGCAGATCAATAGATGGAGAAAAAACATTTGATAAAACATAACAACTACTGATGATTTTTAAAAAAACAAGCTAAACTCTTTTTTTGCAAACTAGGAAAGAAACAGAATTTTTTTTACTCTGATGAATATTATCTATAAAATTGCCCAAGGCAAACCTCATACTAAAATGTAAACTATTTTATCATTAGGAACCAGAATGTGCATTATATCCTCACTTATTCAACAACATACTAGAAGTTTTGGCTAGTGCTCTATGATAAGAAAAAGCTATAGAAATATGATTATTGAAAAAAAGATAAATTGTTATTATTCTTGAGGGATAAATTATGTATGTAAAACCAGTAGGATTTTATTAGTTCACATGGACTGGACTATTCTGTAATAACAAAGAAATACACAACTTTAGAAGCTTAAAAACAAAAACCTTGTATCTTCGTCACAGTGCATGTCTAAAAAGGGTGAGCAGGGAAGATCTGACTCCATTCTCTCAGGGACTCCAGCTGGTGGTGACCCAGTTGAGACACCAGCTTTCATAGATACTTTTCAAGATACCGCTTGTTGTGAGAGTGGAAGTGAAAACTGAAGTTCATCACTAGTAATTATATTACTTTCCACCCAGAAGTGGCAAGTGTCATTCCCATTCACATCTCATTTCATTGGCCAGTGCAAATCAAGAATATGCTTAACTTCAAATGGATAGGAAAGTGGAACCCTACCATCTTCCCAGACTGAAAGATTTGTGAATGACAATAATGGTTAACATTAGAATCTGCAGGTCAAATATCATAACTAATAAAACTTGTATTTAACAAAATTGGATAGTTTTATATACATATCAATTACATGTATATGTACAGGGTCCACCAGAAGTAAGGCTTGAGTGTGTTTGGTAGGGTAAAACACGGGTGTAATAATTTATAGCTTTAATTTGAACATTTCACCTAAAATGTCATATGGTGTACTTGAGTGTGATATTGTTATGTTATAGAATAGCATGCTTATGATTTTGTAATAGAAGATTTCATAATAAAAAGAGGCATTATTTGTGTCAGACCCTGTATATATAATTGGTATATGTACACATATATATAGGTATATGCACACATATGTATGCTACATATATATAGCAGTTATATTTATAATTGTTATGACAATTGCACATTTGCTAGCAACAGTTAGAGAATGCAATTTTAAAATCCTCATTTATTTTTATTTTTTAATAGTTGATTTTATTGTATTTTTCATTATTGTTTATCCCCCTTTTATACCCTCCCCCACCTTCACCCACCCCCCTACCCCCTTCAATCACCACACTGTTGTCCATGTCTATGAGTCCTTTTGACTTTTTGTTCAATCCCTCCACCTTCCAACCTACCCCCCACCAGAGCTGTCAGCCTGCTCTCAATCTATGAGTCTGTTTCTATTTTGCTTGTTAGTTCATTTTGTTCATTAGAGTCCACATATGAGTGAAGTCATATGGTATTTTTCTTTCTCTGACCGGCTTATTTCACTTAGCATAATGTTCTTCAGGTCCATCCATGCTCTTGCAAAGAATAAATTTTCTTCTTTTTATGTCTAAGTAGTATCCCATTGTGTAAATGCACTATAGTTGTTTTATTCACTCATCTATTAATGGACACTTGTGCTGCTTCCAAATCTTAGCTATTGTAAATAATGTTGCAATGAATATAAGGGTGCTTATATTCGTTCAAATTAGTGTTTCTGGGTTTCTTCAGATAAATTCCTAGAAGTGTAATTGCTGGGTCATAAAGCAGTTACATTTTTAATTTTTTTGAGGTAACTACATCCTTTTTTCCACAATGGCTGCACCAATCTACATTCCTACCAATAGAGCAAAATGGATTCATTTTCTCCATGTTACTGCTTAAAGAAAACCCAAAGTGGGTGTTCATCTAAAGAACAAAGAACACTAGTTTGAAAAAAATATTTGCACTCCTACGTTCACTGCAGCCTTATTTACTATAGCCAAAATATGAAAGCAACCTAGGTGTCCAGCAATAGATAAGTGGATAGAGAAATGTGATATATATACACATATGTATGTGTATGTTCCATATATATGTGTATATGTGTGTGTATATATATGTATAACACATATATATAGAATATACCACAGAAATAAAAATAGTAAAATCTTACCACTTGGGACAACATGGATGGATCTAGAGGGTATTATGTTAAGTGAAATATATCAGGCAGAGATAGACAAATACCATATGGTATGGACTCTAAAAAAGCAAAACAAACAAAACAAAACAGAAACAGACTCATAGAAACAGAGACCAAAGGGATGGTTACCAGAAGGGAATGGCTGGAGGACAGGTGAAGGGTGAAGGAAAACGTAGTCATTAACCCTGGGACAAGTTCTCAAGGTGAAGAGAATTACTGGAATTTGTGGGGTGATCACGTTGGAAGGTATAAAAATGCCGAATCACTATATTGTACACCTGAAACTAATATAACCAACATAATATTGTATACCAACTATATTAAATTAAAAAAACTAAAGAAAAAGGAATTGTGAACAACAGAATTTTCGTCTGTACAACTGTGGTAAAAATCACAGAAAAGCAGAGAGAGTAGAATCTGCAGGAGTGGAGACAGTGAGAGAATATTACGAAGGAGGATGTCAGGGCAGAGAGTTGGCCAATTCTGTAAGAAAGAGAATTACGAAATTCCTTCTAACCTACTTAGATATGGATGTAGGGTTGAATTATACCATCATATACACAGATTTGTATTTATGTGAATTTAAGTCATAGTAGAGAACATTATTTTAATTGAGGTACTTAGAAAATACTTCCAGCAAAATGAAAAGTAAACTATGTGGTGCATTACACTTACCAGGGCTTTGTATTTTAGTTGATGCATTTTACCTTTATGATAATTATCAAACACTTATGTTTTATGGAAAAAGCCTCATAGCGTAATGCTCAGTCTACTTTGCATAACTATGATGGTTTGCACTCCTTCTTAATACAGCATAAATGTTTTTGTCCTTTTGCAATTGATCTTGTTCCCTGGTGGCTGGCTGAAAATAGGGCCTGCATCCAAGGCCTTACTGCAGAATATGAATCACCTAGTAATAATAATTTTAAAATATGCATTTTCATTGATTTTTTCTTGCTTGCTTCAATAACTGAATATTTCTTTAGCTCCCTTCCAGTTAATTAAAAAGCCTGTAGCAAAGTACAAAATTTGCCCACAAGAAAATCTCAAACAGTGCAGATGGCCCCACCTCTGCACTCAGAAGCAGAAGAGTAGCTGTCTGAAACAGCTGTGGGCTGGGAGGCTCTGGGTGGGTTCTGCCTTCTGGCATGCAAATAAGAAGGGTAAATCTGATTTGAATCTCCAGTGCTCAGATCAACTAATGCTATGGTAAACAGCTTTCCAGCTGCAGGAGTGTTAAAAATGTCCTCTCTGCTGCCATAATTTTTTGCTGAAGTCATGTGCTACCTGGAATGATGTATGTGCTACATATTGCCCAGAAAGCTGTGGCTACGTGCATGTGGGTAGGGAGGATGTAGGAATCGGAGGAAGAAGCAGCAATGGTATCCCAGGTGTTTTCTAAGAGCTCCCACTTGATCTCTATAAAGAAACCCTACGGTGCAGATTTGTACCTTTACTTGTTTTTCCTCCCAGTTGCTCAAATACCAGAATTTGGGAAGCTTCTAGCATCCTATAACTTAATTGAACCAGCTTTTACCTTATCATATTGTATAAGCAATAAATATTGATCAGCTGTAAATGCATTACAATGTACTCCCTTGCCCTCAATCCCAAATACAAAGAATCAAATTACTAAGGGGCACAGAGTTCAGGTTCTTTTTTGTGAACATGAGGAATCTAGCCATAAAAGCAAACTGAAAATAATATCAATAACCCCATGATAATCTCAAGGGCCTGTTAGAAGAAAAGATAATTCAATCAAGAAATGCAAAACTGCTTGAGATAGAGTTTCCTCGCACCAGTGATTGGGTCACCTGTTTGGATTTTACTTTGAAATTAGTGACAAATTATACTAGATTCAGAGGAGATTGTTCTTATGATTATTTCATCTTTGTTTAGGCAAGTTACCACTCCACCCTACAAGTCAGCCAATAAGCAGTCAGTACATTAACAAAGAATAAGATGAGATGAGATGGTTGCTAGTAGAGGACGAACAGCCATTCCCAATCAAATACTCTCTCTCTGCGAGTCTTTAACACTCTATATAATCTAGCTAGGTTTCTGTTATTCTTGTTATTATGCATTGGTTGAAAGAGAGCATTTCCTGGAATAAAAGAATTCAGGGCAATGTGAAGCTCTTATCTCACAGAGCATGGTTTGCATAATAAATAATTAAGAAATTAATAGCAGCAAAATGACTTTTTGGGTTTCCAGCACAAAATGTAGTCCTATCTAAAGCAGAACCATCTTCTGCTGACAGGGCTTATTATACTTCATTTAGGAGCCAATAATGTAGTTACAGTATTTATCTATCACTATAATAAGAAAACCACAGCAGCCTTTGTCTCTAATTACAATTATGGTGCTTTTTATACAAGAACCAAAAGAGACTTTTTAAAGTGACTTTATTTTTACTGCCTAAATTAGGAAAGCATTGACATATGAGAAACTGTGTCAAGACTCAGAGTGAAAATGCAATCAGGATTTAGACAACAAATGAGCAAAAACACATGATCATTACAGTTGTTAGTAGAAAATTCACTAAAACCCTTATTCTCATCTCATTTATGTGTTTATGTTACAACTTTGCAATTAAGAGACTTAAATAAGGGGTGAAAAATCCATGAGCCATTTAAGGTATAGACAAATTAAGTAACCAATGTCCAGGAAATGGTCTTTGTATGCGGGAATAATAGAACTACCCAGGAAATGCCACTATGAAAGTTAACATTTATCCTGAATCCAACAAAAATTTGCTTAGCAAGATGATCACAGTATAATTATTTTTTCAAATGAACAACTATTTTTAAAAAATATATTGCATAAAATTCCAATGAGTTGTTAAGTAAGAATTTTCTTAGTGATGTTCTTACCACTTAGAAGAGATTTCCTCAATGGTAACCAAGTGGTTCTGTAGCAAATATTCTTATTTTCATTTTAAATTAAAAGTAGGTTCCCTGGCTAGATGTACTTCTGATTAAGTATTAGGTCAGTCAGTCAGGTCTTAGGGTAGTAAGTCTGGCTCAAATGTTTTCTGATTTTTTAAAGTTTGTTATAATTATAATAATTCAGATTCCTAAAAAAAAGCAGAATGGTCAATCTTGAGATAATACATTTGTGAATAGATTTTATTTCCAAATACCAAAAATTTCTACTGAGAGTTAAAGCTAAATTTGCATATTAGAATCTTATGATTAATAATTTCCCTAAGTTCTGGCCAAGACGGAGGCATAGGTAGATATACTTTGCCTCCTCACACAACCAAAGGAAGGACAACAAATTCAAAAACAAAAAATAACCAGAACTGCCAGAAAATTGAACTGTATGAAAGTCTGACAACCAAAGAGTTAAAGAAACATTCATGCAGACCAGTAGGAGGGGTGGAGATGGGCAGCTGGGGTGGAGAGTACTTTGCAGCAAGGCAGAGGCTGAAGGACCGGGTGGTCCCACAGCTTTGTGCAGATGAAGTCGGAGGAACAACTGGGGAGAGGGACACTCCACGCAACCCAGGGTTCCAGTACCAGGAAATAAAGCCTCAAAACTTCTGACTGAAAAAACCTGTGTGGGATGAGTCTGCAGGAGAAACTCCTAGCCTCACAGGAGAGTTCACTGGAGAGAGCCACAGGGTTCTAGAATATACACAAACCCACCCAGCCAGGAATCAGCACCAGAAGGGCCCAATTTGCTTGTGGGTGGCAGGGGAAGTGACTGAAAGCCAACAAAGAACTGAGCAAGCAGCACTGTTCCCTCTCGGACCCCACCCCCACATACAGTACCACACAGCAGGGAAGTGGGTTGCCTCACCCTGGCAAATACCTAAGGTTCCACCCCTTACTACGTAACTGGTGTGCTGAGACAAAAATAATACTGCCCAAATGAAAGAACAGATTAAAGCTCCAGAAAAAATACAACTAAGCAATGAAGAGATAGCCAACCTAGCAGATGCAGAGTTCAAAATACTGGTAATCAGGGTGCTTACAGAAATGGTTGAGTATGGTCACAAAATAGAGGGAAAAGTGAAGGCTATGAAAAGTGAAATAAAGGAAAATATACAGGGAACCAAAAGTGAAGGGAAGGAAACCAGGACTCAAATCAATAGTTTGGAACACAAGGAAGAAATAAACATTCAACCAGAACAGAATAAAGAAACAAGAATTCAAAAAAAAAAATGAGGAGAGGCTTAGGAACTTCCAGGACAATTTTAAACATTCCAACATTTGAATCATAGAGGTTCCAGAAGGAGAACAGGAAGAGCAAGGAATTGAAAACTTATTTGAAAACACAATGAAGGGGAATGTCCCTTATCTGGCAAAGGAAATAGATGTCTAAGAAGTTTAAGAAGCTCAGAGAGTCGCAAACAGTTGGACCCAAGGAAGCACACACCAAGGCACATCATAATTACATTACCCAAGATTAAAGAGAAGGAGAGAACTTAAAAGCATCAAGAGAAAAGAAGGCAGTTACCTACAAAACAGTTTCCATAAGGTTATCAACTGATTTCTCAGAAGAAACTTGCAGGCAAGAAGGGGTTGGAAAGAGGTGTTCAAAGTCATGAAAGACAAGGACCTACATCCAAAATGACTCTATCCAGCAAAGCTATCATTTAGAATGGAAGGGCAGATAAAGTGCTTCCCAGATAAGGTCAAGTTAAAGGAGTTCATCATCACTAAGTCCTTATTATATGAAATGTTAGATAAATGACATAGCGAAGAAAAAGAAGAAGATCAAAAATACGAACAGTAAAATGACAACGAACCCACAACTATCAACAATAGAACCTAAAAAAACAAAACCAAAAGTGAATTAAGCAAACAACTAGCACAGGAACAGATTCACAGAAATAGAGACCACATGGAGGGTTATCAGCAGGTAGGGGAAGGGGGCGAGTGGGGGGAAAGGTATAGGGAATAAGAAGCATAAATGGTAGGTACAAAATAGACAGGGTGAGGTTAAGAATAGCATGAGAAATGGAGAAGCCAAAGAACTTATATGTAGGACCCATGGACATGAACTTAGGTGGGAGAATGATGGTGGGAGGGGGTACAGGAATGAGGGGAATAAAGGGGAGAAAAAATGGAACAATCAATATCGTAATAGCATAATCAAGAAATATATTTAAATTTTTTTAAAATAATAATTTCCCTAAGTTATTTGTGTTTGGAACTAACTGTCAGAATACTGACCTCATGGCTATGCCTTTCCAGACAAAAGGTGGGACTCCAAGAAACTAGCACTGTTTTAACGAATAAAATTTGTCTTGGACAAATGGCCTTCTCAGTTCTCATGGTGAGAGTGTAGGAATACCAGGAGCTGACCGTGGGACAAGCGGGGGATAGAACACCAGGACACTGACCCTTGGGGGAAGAATTAAACATGTTTTCACATTCTACATGGAAAATCAAGTATAGATGTTATTAGAAAATGGAGATGCTCTAGCACAATTTCCAAACTACCTCACCACAGGCAAAAGTAATGACTGTTAGAATAATAACCTAAGCAAGAATTCTTAATCTTTGCTTCAGATCCTCTTGTGAACTCCTAAAAATTGTGTACACAATTGTGTGTGAGCATGTGTGTGTACATAGAGATTTCAGAGCTTTGATGAGTTTTTCGAAGAGAATACCTACCATCCTCACCACCATATTCCTCTCAACTGTGAACAGACCATGGGATAAAGAGTGAACATTCCCTTTCTGACATAGTAGGGAGAGCATGAATGGTGTCAGTCAGAACTTGTGTTACCCTCGGCTCCACGGTTAGTGCTGGAAAACCGAGCTAATCACTTTGGCTCAGTCTCCAAGGCAGGGGCGGCTAGCACCTCGGGTGTCTGTGAGCATTACAAAAAGGAACATCTTCCTCCTCCAGGCTGAGGCGAGCCCATGCCAAGCCCAGAAGGGAATTCAGCTGCTTGTGGTTCTTGACTGTGTGGGATTCCACCTACATGCTCCTTATTAATAACACAGGAAAAATTTACTCAAAACACCTTCTCTTTTTAAAGGTTGGGGCTCAGTCTTAAGCACTGAGGAGGGAGATGTCGACAAATCATACTAAAAAACCTTGCTCCCTTGTAGCTTATATTCTGGGTGATGGTAGTTGGTTGGGGAGTGGGGTGGTAGAGAGATGATAGTTGCAAAAGAACCCTTAAAGAGTCTCCTCAAAAATTAAATATAGGGGGAGAAAGAGATGAGAGAGATAAGGGAGGAGAGATAGGGAGAATCTATATAATTTATTAACATTTTCCTTGGCATGTAATAGGGACTTAAATGGGTTTTATATTTTGAAATTGTAACATGGAACATTATTGGGGGGGAAAGTGTTTCAATTCTAGGAAGTTCAAAAGTGCTCACATATGTCACTACATTGCAAGTTGTTTTCAAATCATTAAAAGGACACACTGCTTTAAATCATAACCTACAAATAATTCAAAATGACAGTTTTTACCCTTCATGCTTACTTTAAAGTCCCTGAGAAATGATCTTAGCATCTGAACGTCCCACCACAGGAAATAGGACTCTGTATCTGTGTACACAGAGGAGGAAAGAGCTGGGATTCTAACAAGTTCTCTCCCCCATTGTCACTGACAGCACAGCGAGGCTGGTAGAAAAGGTCGAATGTCTTCTGAGATTATGTCGCAATCTTTGTGACAAACCAATTGTCTTCCTGGTTAACCAAGGTAGTATCAGATAGAGCTGTCAATCACTTTGGGGAAAGAAGAGAAACAAAGAGAAGTGGATGAGAGAAAGAACTGGTTCACTTTGCCCTGAAACCATTATTTTCTTTTCCGAGACAACGGCGTTCTAGCCCTGTTGTATGATACAGACTTGTCTGCTAGCAATTCTTACAGGCAGAGGTGCCTACTCATCTCATTTTTCACTGCAAAATAGTGGGTGAGACAGTCATTACTTCTATTTCCATTTTTTTTTCTGGAAGCTCTGCAAAATGAAATTTCCCCTAGAGACTCACAGAGGGTTAATTAAGCCACAAACTTTGCTCTATGGCTCAGGCACAGTTGGAAAATGAGGAAGAAAAAAAGAGATCTGTCCCATTAGTGTTAGCTTCTCTACCTTGGAGCCCAAAGCGTAACTTGACCCCTTCCTGGGAAGGAAGGAAAGAACATTACTGCACTTATCCTGGCACACTTAAGGCAGAGATATTCTGTTCACAAAGTGAGGCTTCCTAACTCCCTCTATTTGCTGTCCAAATCCCAGAGCGACAATAAAAGTATGATTAAAGATATGCACGGGGCATTTTGCTGACCCTCTGACTTCCCAGAACAGCTGATTGCTGCCCATTTTCCCTGCGTGGCAATAAAATCCCCACTTCCACCTATAAGTGCAAGTGTAACCTTTTGAATCCAGAATTTTGATTCCCATCATAATCATTATTATTTTGTAAAGTGTTAAAACCTACAGTGTGGCTGTCACAAGTTGTTCTCTCAGTGTTTATTCAATTTAAAAAAACACTTATCGATCACCAGTTATGTGCAAGACACTATGGGAGATTGAAAAATAAAGGAGGTCTCTAGACTAGAAAAACTCATAACCTCTTTTTGTCCAAGGTTTTAGAATTTTTCCAAAATTATAATTGCCTATTACCCACAAGATGTGAAGTAGAATCCAATATTAGACTTCTGACAACATATAAAGCATATGGTGACATTTATCTAATTTCTCAAAAAGACTTTCATTACAGTTATACTTTTATAGGTCAGAAAAATAATTGAACACTTACACAAACCACTTTATTTTTCTTCGGCTTGTTTTTTACTGAGGTATGGACACAGTAGACCATCTAAATTTCTCATAAAAGTTTTAATTTTTCAATCAGATATGTGAAGCCATATACAAAGTTAAAGCTTATGTTTGCTATTGTTTACTTGGACACTATAAACATTTAACCTTTTAAATAAAGTTTTGCTTATTTATTCTATATGCTAAGGCTTTATAGTATGTTAGGAAGCTTGTTAGGAGCTACAGATGCAAAGATGTTAAACCTTTAAGGAAGTTTCATAGTATATGTGCTGAGAGCATTTTTTTCTGACATTAAGTTAAAGTATAGAAAAGTAATTTAGACTAAACATGTATTAGACTTTCTGTCAAAACCCTCTCTGGAATGGCCCAGCAAAAATAATGTCAGTGCTAATTATAATCCAATGGGGAGTTTTGGCTTAATGGACATCTTAATTTAAAAAAACTAAATTATGATCTCGTCTTAAATATTGATTGAAATAAAGACATGTTAATACCTAATTGATATGTTCAGAAAGCAGAGAATACATGAACATAAAAATTACAACAATCAGTTCCACAGTAAAAATCCTTGTAAGGAAATTTGCTCAGCATGTCCCCAAACATTCTGAATTTACCAATCATTCTTAAAAGTTAATTAAACCAAGTATTGGCAGGGAGGGTTACTGTTAATTTTGTTTTTCTGGGATTGAAATATCTTAGCAGATTCTGAAAGATGTATAAAAGCTTTTTTCTACAATCCAAGGAATGATAACTTTTGGGTGTATTTCCCTGAAATATACATCTGAATTGCCTCTCATTTCTCTTTCTGCCAGACCAGGCAGACCTTTCCAGCCTGATGATTATATGGAGAATATAGAGCAGAGTATTCATGATTAGGTACATATATTTGTATGTCTCAGGGAGAAAAAAACAATCTATTTTTTTTTCCTGAAGTCAGAATTTTTATTTTTTGGTGATTAGTTTTAAATTACCTTTCCTACAATGACATTTTTTTTACATTAGCTCCGAATTTTGGCAAGAAAACATCAAGGAAAGGATTACTGTTCAGTGCGGTAGGGGAATCCACTAAGATCTCCAGGAGGCTGCAGGTTTTAATCCTTAATTAAACATTTATTTACTGAGCACCTACAATGTGTAGGTATATTGTGGACAATATTGGAGATACCAAAACCATCACTCTGAGGACATCCAGTCCAATAAAAAGAAGCATTATAGAAATTGCTACATGACAGCATAGAAAAGATAATAGTCATAAAGGTTAAAGCCAAGTACTATGACCAACAAAGAGGGGGTTGATGAGCTTCAATGAGGATAGTTTAGGGAAGCTCCCATGAATAGAGTGGCATTTTTTAGGACTTTCGATTATGATATGGATGGTGAGAATACGGACAAGAGGAAGAAAACCAGGCATTTTCTGAGTACCTCCTCTGGGCCAGCTTTCACACAGCACTTTGTTTATGTCCACAGATGCAGATGGAGGGGTGCTGAGGAGATGTGTGCGCGAAGATGAATAGGAAAGTTAGCCAGAGTACACCTCTTATGAAAGAGATTTAGGAGTAAATGGAATTTTAAAGCATTTTGGGGGTAATTCAGAGAGTCCTTTGAAGTCTAAACTACAAACCCATTCTTTATTAATGTTAATATGGCAGCAACAGTATAGACTTGACTGAAAAGGAGAAACAAGCTGAGTGGGGAGAGGAGTGGTTGGCAAGGAGGCCGTAGTTATTGTCCTCAACCAGGAGTGGTAACACTGTGGAAATGGGGATGTGACCTCAAGGAGATGAGAACAGGAAGTAAAGGGAGTCCTGTCATAAATACATTATCACACGTGCCATGACTGACCCTAACTTAGAAATGAAGTCTGGCAGGATTTGAAGATATGTCTACAGAATACTGTGGAATCCTGTCAGTTCAGAGAGTTAATTAACAACTACTTGACTTCTTTTAAACAAAGCTTGACCAAAAAATCAGCAAATCCAAAGTCATTAAACTAATGAGTTAATGGGCATCTCTTTGATGTCTGTTTAACAGTGACAGATCTCATAGCTAGAAAGGCTTCTGCCGTTCTTACTTCCTAGAAGAAATTTACACTTTGACCACCAAAAACAAAAATACTCTAAGTTTCCCCTAATAATTTCAGTGAAGGTAACATTTCAGTATGTCATGATGCCAAAACATTCATAGTCGGGATGTTTTTAATCACCAGCTTTAAAAATGTTACAAAGGCAACATGTATTCACTTTATTATATTTACCAAACATGAACAGGTAAAGTGAAGTGGGAGAAAAAGTACTTCTGTTACCCGGAAAAATAAACAAAACAACCAAAACAAAAATACTGTTAACATTTTATATGCATGCCTTCAAGGGAATTTTTTCTGCACATACAAATACATTTTAATGCTTGGTCCACCATGACCTGCAGGTCTCCTTCTTATATTTTCCATATTTTAAATCATCTTATTTCCACATTTTAAATCCTGTCATTTCCTGATAACTAGATTTTTATACATTCCTTCTCATTAAATTTTTTTGGACCTGCAAACAAATAAGGAAGTTTCTAAATATAAAATATCTCCTGGGCCCATAGCCTATCAACTGGAAAGCTGTAAGTCAAAATGCAATTATTTAACATGCAGAATACACAGGTGCCAAATTAGATCATTTCATTTTTATAATTCACCAGTTTCGATCTCTAAGATATAAAGTATTTGTAGGTACTTTATATATAAATACTGTATATATACAACTATATTTTAAGTCCTTACCAAAATTTCCCGTTCTGTGTTAACAATGTGTTCATGTGTTCTTTGGCGATGTTGTGTTTTAAAGAACAAACTTTTACTATAAGCTGAGATTTACAAATTATTATCTCCACATTATAAGTAAATGTAAATCTTATTATTGGAGGGATGAGTTTAGATTTATCCTAGCTCAGCTAATAAAACCAAACAAATGAGGAAAAAAATTTTTCTTCATCAAAAAATATTTGAATGAAACAAGTAAGAAATGATTGATTTCAGGAAAATCACAAATGGTTGTTTATGCAGATGTATATTCTTATTTTTTTTAGTATTTTCAGAAGACAGTGTATGAAGACAAAGGGAGTAACTAGTACTATATTTCTTTGAAAGTGGACTATGAAAGCATAGAGTCATTGTAACTTTACCCTAAGTTGATACGTCCATAACTATGTAGTGAGAGGTTTCAAGGGCTTGCCATGCTAACTGGCACTGCCTCTCTAGAGTCATGCAAGTGCCAGGTCATGTGCTTTAAACCAAGGGAAATGGTGTCTTATATTACTTTCAGGTCTGCAACATAATGATTTGATAGTTGTATATGTTACAAAATGATCACCATAAGTCTAGTTAACATCTGCCACCAAGTGACGTATATAAAACAAGCAACAAACAAACCAGTTAGATCTTTGTTTTTCTCTTCGAGGGCGATTTAAATAATTGTGTGTGAGAGTGCACGTGGGTGTTTATTCACATGCATGCCTAGAGTTGAAATCCTTCAATATTTACCCTAAGAGGATCCAGGAGTCCTTTTACTGAATGCTACCTACTGACAAGTGCTTAGAAGAGAAAATGAGAAACTTCTTTGGTGCAGAACTTGCAAATCCAAATGTAAAAATAAGAGAATGAGAGGAAAGAAAAAAACAGGATAGCGATTACTACTACTTTCAAAAATAAAGAAGGCTACCACATTAATATTTTGTACCATCTTGAGTTGAAAATACTGGAGAACCTACTTTGATTACTAAGTTCTTGTTTCATTCTCTGAGCTGGTGTGAATCGGCATTTCCAAAGCAGTTGGTAGCCTTTTAGGTGATGCTCAACCACTGCCACTAGAGCGGGTGGTGGTGGGCTAAGAGAGTGGCCACAGTATAAGGAACCTGTTCCACTCTTAGAAGGTAAATGGACGGGGATAAACAAATGAACACCGAAGTTCAGCATATCTACAGACAGCATCATGATTGTCGCGTACAAAAAAATAACATGGCATCATGGAAGTGGCATGGTTTCCTCATAATCTTACCATCTTCCCTAACTATGACCCATAGCCCCATACGTCAGTGGTTCTCAGAGTGTGGTCCCTGGTCAGCAGCAGCAGCAGCAACAGCATCACCTATATCACCTCAAGACCCTTTCACCGACCCACTGAATCAGACGTGTTGGTGGTGGGGCCAGAAGTGTGTTCTTAACAAGTCACTCGGATGTTCCAGGTGACTCGTATGTCCACTTACACTTGAGAACCACTGCCATACATGACTGAGACACTCTCTCTGTAGTGCTAAATATGTCTATAATGGGTCTGCACTTAAGAGAAATCTTCATTTGTCATGAATGTGGGCAGAAACAACCAAGCACAAAACCCCTTAACAACCAGAATAGTTTACATCTGCCACATCTCAAAAAATAACTCACAAAGGGACTAGGAAAAAATATAATCAAGCACCAAATTGGAAGAATTACCCACCTCAAACATCTGAAATGTTGCCATGAGGGCAGTCATTAGCAAGCTTGGGTCTTGGGTCTGAGCAGGACCTGCCTTGTTTGGAACAACCGTGTGCAGGCCATGTGAACAGCGGGTTCTCTGACCTACTTTAGGGAAACGTGACCAGCCCTGCTGTGAGCCATCCTTCTGCTGTTCCCGTAATGGGGTGGTTGCTGCCACTGGGATGCAGGGAGTTCTCTGGGGCTGGATGGAGTTCTCCAACTCCGCCTCCACGTGAAATGTGCTGGTGCATTAGGCACATTAGTAGCTTATTCTGAAACAATGCCACATATCACACCAAACTAAGAATCCAGACTGGTTTTTATCCTCTTTAGGATCTGCTATTAAGAAGATCTGCCTCCTTTATTTTAAGACATATTCTGAGGGAATTTTATAGATAATTAAAACTCAGACTTGTTGTCTAGGGAATTGAAATATGGATAAATATATGGATAAGTAATTTGAACAGAGGTGTACTTTGAACAGTGCCATACCAGTAAATGCTATTATAGATCATAGTTTCTTACTTTCAGAGTCATGGCATTTTTGAGATGCTGATGAAAGATGGACATTTGGAAAACTGCGCACACACACAGAATGGTAAATATAATTTAACCTTCTATTAACAAACCATTAAATTCCATTTGTGATGTCACGTTAAGAAAACCAGAGAAGTGCTAAAGAGATGTGATCAACAGACAGTATGTAAAATTTTAGGATTAACTTGAGTAGATTAAGATGTAATCTTAATGCAGAACATACTTGGGATATATCCAGGGAAAACGACTGAATCTCCATAAACTCTAAGGTATAATGGCATATATTCTGCAAGAAAATACTTCAAATTTTACATAGAATTCATATTTGGCAGGCATTTGAATGCTAGGTATTGAATGCCAGGTGCTAACACATCTGCGGAGCCATTGAAGGTGTTTTAGCTGGGGGCTAAACTGAGCAAATCTGTATCGAATGGAATTATCTGTGGAAGAAAAGGAGAAGAAACGTGGGAGGATGGGATAAGAGCCGGTGGTGAGGTAGGAAGCTGCTGCAATAGCCAAAGTGAGCAACTATGACCTTGTAGGTCCGCTAGCTAGGGAGTGATAACAGTGATTGGTTACATGTAGGAAGTTGGCCCTGCTTGGCATTTTTCATAAACACTTATTTTCATCTTCTCAGTTAAATTGATGTTGTGTCTTAGAGTATCCAGAGGTAAATTTGTTCTTCTTGTGTCTTTTACCTTCTAATAAACATTTCACACCTGAACAATGAGGAATGTATGTTGTCTTCCTCCTCCCACGCACCTATGTCATGTGACTTCTGCATGTGATCAATTCTGATCTGTTCTATTCTATTTCCATTCCATTGCATTTCATTGCCTTTCAATAAAAAAGCAAAATAATTCATAACATTGTTTTTGTGGTTCTCTAATGGGTCATAGGTGACTAAGTGGGCCACTCAACCTCAATCTAGTTGGTCATTCAAACCCGCACTTTGAGAAACATTTCTTTAAAAATCTCAAGTGCCCTTTGGTAGGAAACATGCATACCTCAAGAATCCTAGACTTTTTACCTCAAAAAATGTCTGCTGAGCAGACAGGAAGTAGAGTCGTGATATTTCTTTCCTGAAGCAAAGCAGTATCATAGTTATACATGTTAATAAAATTAGAGCATCCCTGGACCTGAGCTTTGCCAGAGGGCTTTTAAAACTGAATCTGATATTCATAAGAGATGCTAGTAGTTAAGTACATCACCTAGCAGTAATGAGGGGACTTTGAATACACCTAATTATGTCAAAAAAAATCATCTGCTTATCTTAAAAATCTTGCCTGATCCTCTAAGATGAGATTTGTCTGCATCGAACCGAAGTGAAATGCAGAGTCGATGGAAGAGTATTAATATTCCATATCTGCACTTATGAAAAGCCTCAAGCACTTTGCTCAGATTTTAAAAGGAAATTTCCTTTGAAATACAGATCAATCATTTTTATAAAAAGATTTTATATTGCCACCTTAAGAATATCGCAGAATTGGATCCTACTCTCCTGGAATGGTTTTTAAAATAATCTTTGGCTAAGGCAGATCCTGCCAGTATTTCCTCTGGCTTGAGATACCTATGGTGAACTAATCTCAGCCAGTCTGCTTTCATAGACCCTTCAGATGTGCTGGTTTAGTAAAGTGTGGACACGTCATGACCAAACATCTGTTGGTCAAAAGATAACTGGTTGAGCCCTGGCTGGCGTGGCTCAGTGGACTGAGCGCCAGCCTGAGAACCACAGGGTTGCTGGTTCAAATCCCAGTCAGGACACATGCCTGGATTGCAGGCCAGGTCCCTGGTGAGGGGGTGCACGAAAGGCAACCATACATTGATGTTTCTCTCCCTCTTTCTCCCTCCCTTCCCCTCTGTCTAAAAATAAAATAAATGAAATTTTTAAAAACAAAAACAAAAGATATGTGGTCGAGATTTTGTGTGTTTTAGCTTCTGGACTGAACAGGTTGAGGCAAATAAACTATCTTCATCACTTATGTATCCACAAACCTTAGGATTTGATTAACTAAAACTTACTGGGTGCACCATTTGTATTTTACCATTTTTCAAGGAGTTCAAAAGTAACACAACACAGCTATGGTGAGTATCTGGAACCATTAGCTATGGTTTGTGGTCTTAGAAAAGAAACAGGATAGTAGCTTACTATCATTCTCCCCAACAAAATAACACTTACTGATCTCTTTCCCCTCATTTCTGCTCTCTTGCCTGAATGTTTCCTGCTCTGAAAAGTTATGGCCTCTTTTTTTCAATTTTTTTTCAACTGCAATTGTGCTGCACCTTCCTGCCTGACCGTCCTGACCCCCAGTGAGGTGGTGACCCAAACTGGCTGCCCCTGAAATGCCTGATGCTGCCTAGCAAGCACTTTCCATGGCTGCCTTGAAAGTTACCACTTTCAGATGTTTTCTTGTGTGTGTGTGTGTGTGTGTGTGTGTTTAGTTAAGAAAATGAGAATGTTTATTTTCTGAGCATATAGTATAGTTTAAATGCCCAGACCACAGTCAGAAGAGAGAGGCATATTAGAATTTACTCATTTTTATTTTTATTTTAATTGCTGTTCAAGTACAGTTTTCTGTCTTTTACTCCCATCCCAGCACTCCTGCAATAAGAATTTACTTATTTTTAAAATGCATTCTGTCTACTCCACTCTGCTAGAGTGTAAATGTGATGCAGACACAAATCTTTGCCTTTTTTATTCATCAGCGTATTGTGTAGATGTAGCACAGTGCTTATATTGATTTCTGGAACATTCGTAGTACTTTGTTATATATAAAGGATATTGATGATTACTTGTCTTATATGTTGTAAGTTTTTCTCAGTTCATAGTTTGACTTTTAATTATTATTTTCTTAGTGTAGAGTACTTTTTAATTTTTCTCACAATTAAGTCTACCAAAATGCAGTCTCTTCAGCTATCTAATCGCCTATGATATCCCAAAGCAGGGTAAAATCCTTTCCTATTTCCTTTCTCTCGTGGGTGTGCTTGTCAGTGATGTGTGAACCCAGGCAGCTGTGCAGGGCTATTCAGTTAGTCACCCTTGTCCTTCTGAGGTGCCCAGGGCTGCAGTGAGCATTGTGGGAAATGCATATAACATGGGAGCACACTGCACATATCTGATGCTATTCAAAGAATAAATGTATAAAATATTACTATGGAGAAGACATAAAATTGATGACCCTTACAGAAGATAATAGTTTGCCAAATATAGATATAGATCTCAGATTCTGCATAAAAAAGGGTGACACTGGACCACAGTGAGATGAAAAATTTTAATTAAATCTCAACATTTTCTGAAGGGTTAATCAGTGCACCCGATGATAAACTTATATTTCTTAAACTCCTACAAAATAAAAAGTTCAGAATGGAATGTTCTCAATGTAAGTGTCTGAACTTTTAGGAGAAAGGAGGAAGTGAGGGAGGGGGAAAGAGGGAAGGAAGAGAGAAGGAAGGAAGGAAGGAAGGAAAGAAGGAAAGAAGGAAAGAAGGAAGGAAAGAAAGAAGGAGACATTCAGAAAAGTCAACTTGATTTCTGTTGGTTCCCTGTAAGAGTTCCTGAGTGACTCCCACTGCATTACATGCTCTAAGAGAAGTGAGGCGTTTGATCTGCAATAATTATATTTTCCTTGATTATAATACTTGGTTGGAGAGTAAGATCTGTGATGATAGGGAATCACACGTGCCCATTTATCTTCAGAAATCTAAGTAGTCATGCTGGGGCATGAGGTTATTCTACTTGGCTTAGAATCAGCCGGAATGGCTAATGATTGAAATTGTTATGGACTGCATCTTAAAAGGACAAATGAGTAACGGTCAATGTGGCTTTCTTTACTCTTCCTGGAATAGTTCTTAAGTGCTTGATTGAAATAGTTGCTAAGTCATGGCAATTGTGAGTCCTTATCCATGCACATTGAAGAGAATGACTTCACATGCTCACAAACAATAGAAATGATACAATGGAGAGAGGACAGGATTAATTCTTCTGGAACTATACATGTCTTAATACTTTGCTACATGTTTAACGTAAATCCTTTTATGGTGGATTGGCTACTATGTAGTGATTAAATTTTAATGCAAAAGCCCTGACTGGTGTGGTTCCATTGGCTGGGTGTTGTCACACAAACCAGAAGGTTGCCCCTTGGATTCCCTGTCAGGGCACAGGCCTGTGTTGCAGGTTCCGTCCCCAGTTGGATCATATACGAGAAGCAACCGATCAATGTTGCTCTCCCTCTCTTTCTCTGTCCCTTCTCCTCTCTCTAAAAATAGATAAATAAAGTATATAAAAACTTTTAATGCAAAGGACAATTGAAATGAAGTTAGTATACCTCATTGCAAGTTAGTCAGCAAATAGAGTGTGAGAGAGTGAGAGTCAGGAAGGGCAGAGGTGTGCTGTATTGCTAAGGTCCTGCTTATCAAAAGGGCGGGTACACGTTGGCTCCCTGTGCTCTCGGAGTGGTTTACAACTGGGAGTGACTTCCCTGACCTGACTTGGATGGGAACCACTCCAGCTCTGACAGCCTTGGCGGAGGCCTATTTGGAGAACTGTGCAACCTTTGCATTTGCTATGCTACCTCTAGCCGCTGCCTTGACCTTCTGCTTGGCTCCTGACCTTACCAGAGCATTCGGATCACATGACCCCACTTGGTGGTTTAGTCATGCAGTGAATTTCAATATTTACTCATAATTCAAAGTTGAGTCTTATTTCCTCCTGTCCAATCAATAGAGCAAACACCTATATGACAAATATGGAAGGAATGGGATAAATCAGAGACCAATATTGCCAAACCAACCTGTATGTGCACCATGTATGGATGGACCAAAAAATGGTCATCCCATTATACTCAGCTGGTTACATCCAAAAATTCATAAAGAGATTCTAAATGTAAATCCCAAAGCTCTTCTGAGAAGTAGGAGTGAGTTTAAAGTGAATGGTACCCTTTTATGAGAAACTCCTGGGCAAAATGCAATGACCCTTGTAGCTTCTACTAAACACCCTTTTCATGTCCTTCTGTAGCTGTTAAAGCATTGCTAGATTAAAAAAAAAGAATACTTATCTCTTTATCTCCCGAAGTTCTGAAGGAAATTTGAGTCACTGCATGCCACTTTGAAAGCGCTGATTCACCTGCGTATCCAGGCACTCCTCTTCCATGCATCACTGGTCACTGTTCAAACTTTGTCCTCAGAAGTTAAAGATTTAAATTATTTATTTCATATATTCACCAAACATTTATTTAGTTCCTACAACATGCCAGATACTGCTCCAGGCACTACAGAAATAGGGAAAAAAGATTCTCTGCTGTCAAGCAACTCACATTCTTATGAAAATAGTTAAAACAAGAATTTTATCTTATTTTTCTATGAATAAGAATTAGTATCACATAAATATGTTTTAAATCATGTTGATTATTGTATATAGTGGGAACTCACAAGTCAGTTTTTGGTACATTTTTGAGATTCACTGAAATATTTTTTCAAAGTTTTCTTAATCCTTGACTGATTTATTTGATTATTATAATATGCATTTTATTCTTTTTTAACACTATAAATGCTGAAACTCATTTTTATTTTTTATTACTCATCTAATTAGTTTTCACACTGAATGACCTGCTTTTGAAGGGTTAAGAAACTACTCACTTCTGGGAAACTGATTTTGATGTAATGAAGGAGGAATGGAAGATAGCAAAAGAACCCTGCTTATGATCTCTTCCTGTTTCTTCTGGGGGGAAAAAATAGACATCCACCTGGATGCAGCATGTATACATAAGAGCTGGGAGATAAAACCTTGTTTTGACAGGACCAGAAACTAGGCTTTTCACTAGAAGGTTTTGGAAGTTATATTACCCAAAGAAATGCCATTGCTTTAAAGTAAGTGCAGATTGGCTTATTCCACACTGCAGTTATAACAAGCATTAAAGTTAATATTTTTAGCCACATTTTCAGTTTGAGGATGAATTTATATAACTAGTTTCTTACCAGCATATGCATGTCATTTTATGTGGTTATTTGCTCTTTCTTAATAATTTTCCAACTATTTTATTACTCATAGTTTTGACTGTGCATGTGGTCCCAAGAGTCAAATTTAGGAGAATGACATCAGTTGTTAGCACTTATTTTTTTAAAGTGTTGATCAATTTCTGATTTATTGCTCTATGATCAAAGAATTAGTCTGTGCTGTATTCCATTTCTTTTTTGGTGTATTCTTTGTGCTTAATGCATTGGCAGTTTTTTTTAAAGTAGTGTGTGGAAAGTAGTCTGTTCAAGAGGGTACATTTTATGTGTGCAGAGTATGAAAGTTAATTTGTGTGGTATAATTATTAAATAACCTCATTCGGCATGCTATTTAGATGTCCTTTATCTTTATTTACATTGGTTCTGCTTGACTGATTGGGATCAAAAAAGATGTGTTAAAGCTTCCACTACTCAGGTCCTCTCTGGAATTGCCTTACTAGAGCTTTCACACACATTTTACTGCTTCGCTATTCAGCACACAGAGTTGTGACAGTCATAACCTCATTGTCAATTTTACTTTTTACCGATAAAGCATGGCATTCTTTGTTCTATTTAGCTCATTTTACCTTGAATTCTACTTTGCCTCTTATTAATATTGCAATCCTGCTTCATTTTTTTTTGTTTGCATGTGCAAGGACTATGCTCATCTTTTGCTTTAAATTTTTCTTTTTTTAATGCAAATTCTTTTTAATACTATGAATTTGGACTTTTTAAACAGAAATCTAAGAAATTTTTCCCCCTATTTGTTAATAGGTGAGAATTTAGGAAACTTCAACTATAAAATCCTCACTTGCTAGCTCTCCATGCAAATTTTATATATATTTTCTAGCATTTTCAACTATGGGGGACAGTACAATTTTGCCGATATTGCTCTCATCTGTGCATATGAGTACTTTGTTTAATTTATGTAATTTGCTGTAAGAGTAATTTCATTAAAACTTGTTTTGGCAGCAGATACCGCAAAAATACTTCAGCTGTCTAACAAGATCGTGTGTCTAGAGGCGGCCAAGGATTTGAAAAGTGCCTTCTCCCGTCCTCACACAGGCTTGCGCAAAGGAAACAGCAGACAATTGGAGGTTAGACTTTACTTCATTTAAGTTTCTTATGGGCATGTTGCTGTCAGTGTAAGAAAAAAAGCAGAGAAAAAATGGTATTTAAAGATCATTTAATATGTGTAAATAAATATGCGAATTGTTTCAGTTAGTATATTCCATCTGGGAGAACCAGGCACAGGTAAAAAGAGTGAAAAACCTAAGGCACTAGAAATGACATACTCATTAGCCTGCCTTTGTTGAATACCTTGATTCTGGGAGCAGTGGTCAGCCAGGTCCCTGAGAGGCATAGACGCTGGCCCAGACTAGAGTAGAGGTTTGAGTGAATGCTCATGCACACACACGGGCACGACATTCTCTTTGACCTTACAACCTTGACTTATTGGTCACTTACATCATGTTCATATCATACATGGTAGTTTCTTGTAAAATATCCCACAAAAGGGCATTAATAAAGTATTATCTCAGAATGAAGGGTATTCGAAAAACTTCTTGTATAAACGACAATGAGCTACATCTTGTGAAGACCAAATACAGACTTGAAGGGAAGGTTTTTCCTCTGTCATTTTTATTAGAAAGGCTACACAGAAACAACAGGACCTGTGTCCACTATCCTGTCTGAAATCCTGACACATTTAGTGGGTATTTTGTGTCTGAATGGCACCATAAAATCTACACTATATAAGAATCAAGGAAATTTGTCTTCCCTTGAATGGGTAGCCATCAAGTTTTCTTGGTATCCACTAAATCCATACTCCTATGTAGTGAATAAAGAATTTACTTTACCTTTAATTCTAAATAGGAGGGAGACACACGTGAATGAGGCCATGGAATGCCTGAGCTCATTGGGGGTATTTTTACTGACTCCTTTTTCATCCCATTGTTAAGGGAGGAACACTAGGATTGTGGGGCAGGCTAAACATATGGCACTTGGCCCTGGGCAGGTGAGATTAATAGCAGTTCATTAGTCACATGGACTGAAAGCCCGGTCTATGAAGGCAGACACTGCATGCCATGCAGGACCACATGAGAGCCATATTTGAGAACCAAGTGAACATCCGGGAACTGTGGGAGGGAAGCTTTGTAGTATCAAAGGGGTGAGGTGACCTCTGGTTCCTGATGAGAGATGTGATTGGCTTGTTTAAATAATTCCACTGCCTGCATGTGGGCAAACTTTATAAAGAGAATAAGTCTTGAGCTTGTCTTGTTAAAAGTCAGGTATGTCAATTTAAATTGACTTGGGATCTCATCTTCCAATTCCTCCTAATATATGCTAGCAAAAATGTCTCTTACTTATGTGTATTCAGTTACTCTTGTCCTCAGCTCTCCTCCTCACGTTTTTCTCATCCGTTAGTTCTTCTATTCATTTGCCACATTTCACTGAGTGGGAGAATACATGCTATTTACTCTGTATTGGACCACAGAAATGTAAAACTAAATGGTCTCAATTTTTAGGCACATAGGCCAAGTATGGGGAAGAAGATAGGCAGATAGACTAATAATTGTAATTTAGTGTTCCAATTTATGGAATAGATCCTCTGTAGGCTGGATTAAATGAATCTAAGTAAATAATGACATAGTATAATGAAAAAAGTCAAGAAAATTAAAGTTGGAGCTGAATTTGGAATATTAGCCAGAGTTTACTAAATTAGAAAGTATAGTTTACCCAAAAAGTTCATTTATTTTTTTTCCCTAAGATGGTTCTAGTAGTACTTAGTTGTCTTTAACTTCATTTGAAATGATTTTGTTAGATTGTATTATTACAGCTGTCATATCAGCATGAATTTTTAAAAAAACTTTGCAGAATTGGTGAATTTTTGTGTAGCCATTTTAATACTGAAGATGGTAGAAACTATGCAACATTTTTGGCATATTATGCTTTGTTATTTCAATAAAGGTAAAAATGCAACCGAAATGCAAAACAAAAAAAGATTTGTGCAATGTATGGAGACAGTGATGTGACTAATGGAACATGTCAAAGTGGTTTGCAAAGTTTCGTGCTGGAGATTTCTCACTGGATGATGCTCTACAGTTGGGTAGACCAGTTGAAGTTGATAGTAATCAAATCAAAACATCAATTGTGAACTATCAATGTTATACTACATGGGAGATAGCCAACATATCAAAATACCCAAATCAATAAAGTTAAAGGTGAATGAAAAATGTGTCTTTTATTTTTATGGAAAAAACCATACGGACTTCCTGGCAAACTCAGTAGGTACCAACCACTTCAGGATGTAGTTATGTGCTGTGAGATGGCCTACACTTCTCATCTGAGAAAACCCAAATAGTTGGATGTGAAGAGAATTTAGTGTCTGTGGGGCACAAAATTAGAAAGATAAATTGAATAGGGAGAGATTAAGCTTAGAAGTTTGGTTCAGTGAATCACCTTGACCAATAATCTCATTTTTTAATGGACGTTTGTATACTCCCCTGGTTGATCTCCCCCTCTGCCTGCTGCTCTGCATCTTTTGGTATTGTGCCCTTTCCTCAGCCCACACGACTCCATGTAACTCCTTGTGAGACCCAGTGGAGCTTACATCACAACACGCCTTTCCAAGGACTTCTCATCCATCTCCGGTCAAAGGGATAAATTGTGTGTGATTCATTCTCTTAATTTAGGTCTGGCTAACTCATTATCTGGACATACATAAAAGCATAATTAACTATCATAATCTTTATGTTAAAAACAATAGGCGTTCATGAAGTTAGAATAAAAATTCAAATCTATGGTGCTGTTGTAGGCCTAAGAAGGAGCCTCAGACAAAATGCCTTTCTGCACTGGTGGGGATGCATCTCCACAACTCGTTCATGCACTTCCACCTGCCTGGTGTGCTCCCTCTGGCACTTCTTGATGTTGAAAGTTCACCATCCTTTCATCTCAGGTACAACATTTTTGGTAAGCTCCTTACATAGGAAACGTGGCTTTTATTTCTTTACAGAATTTGCCATCTTGTCTTCTATATTTAGGTACTTAACTAAATCTTGCTCTTGGTGACAGTAGCCTTTGGGTCACTACTGTCTTCCTGTGAACCTCAGTATGCCTATTGCATTTGGCACTGGACCTTGCAGAGTCAAATAACACAAATGAAATTGAATTTGATCTTTGTAAGGGAAAAGCGAAAAAATATATATTCAAGGGGAAAAAAACTGTGCCTAATTTACAAATTATAAATTTTCACTTAGAGATTTAACATTCCTGTCTCACTCTAAATGTAAATTTCCTTTGCTGGTCTGAATCCTCTGGTGCTTAAGAAGTTGGAAATAATTGAGAAAGCCTCATATTTTTTAATCACTGAAATTGGTCTTCTGTCCCCCAACCCTACCAATAGCAATGAAAGTAAATACAGATTCTAAATAAAAAGAGATCCTGGCCCAACCAACTCAGGGCGTGAAGATTTTACATTTGAAATTAATGTTCTGAATGAAGGTTTTTTTTCTGTATTGAGAGGCACAGTTGGTTTCCTTAAAGGTCAAAATTTCTCACCAAGATCCTCATGTCAACTTGAGAGCAAGCTTGATAAAGAACAAAGCTGAGCACAAGCTCAGATCACAGAAGAAGGTCATCATGAATTTAATTATTTTATGCCTTTTGCATTTCTAAGACTTGCGGTCATCAATGTGAATTTCTGTACCAGGCAGTGAGACCAGTATGTTAAGTTTTTCTCTTTACATAAAGAAAATGAACTTTAACTGGAAATAAACTTTAAAATGAGAGTGCAGAATTATTTCAATTTAAATAGCAATCTGGCACATTCAACTACCTTAAAATCAATCATTATATTTCCATATAGAGTCTCCTTCCAATATTTGCCAAAGAATTACACAATATCCTAACAGTGAAGCTCATAAAAGGAAAAATCTCTTGTAGTCCTTATACTTTTACATTTCAGGCATTTTCATTTTTTTCAGTTTTCTTTTTTAATTCTTTATTCATACACAATGTTATGGTTTATGTGAATCATGACATGGGCTCTGATAGTTAAAAATAGCTCAGCTTTTCTGCTTAAAAATATTCAGCTTGTTAAAATCCTTGATATTTATTAGAAAAAGGTGACAAGCAAACATGATATACTTAATTCTAGTGAACACAGAATAAAAGCAGAAGGGATGACAACCTGCCTATAGCCAAAGCAGTGCCATCAGCTGATCATGGGAAAATAAAAATTTGGGGGGGAAACCAAACCAAGAGGGAATAATTAGGATTAATGAAGGTTTTTCTGGTAGTGACTCCAGGATGTTTGAACATGAAAGGTAGTATTACAACGTCATTGGTCTCAGCTAACAAGTGTTTAATGGATGCATAGGCTGACTCTGTGAGTGCCTCTCAATTCATAAGTTGAAATACTAACCTCCAGTGTGGCTATATTTGGGTGGGGGGCCTTTAAGGAAGTGATTAAGGTTAAATGAGTTCCTGAAAGTGGTACCCTGACCAAATAGAAATTGTGTCTGTGTAGAAAGAGACAACAGGGAGCTCACTTCCTCCAAGAACACACAAAGAAGAGGTCATGAGACTGCACAGTGAAGTGGTGGCTGCATACAGGTCAAGAGAAGAGGACTCAGGATGAAATCTACCTTATTGGTACTTTGATCTTAGACTTCCCTATCTCTAGAACTATAAGAAATAAATCTCTGTTGTTTAAGCTACTTAGTCTGTGGTATTCCACTGTGGCAGCCTCAAAAGACTGAGACAAGGGGATGGGGAAAGAGTTTAAGAATAATTTCCAAGTATGCACAGTACTGAAAGACTGTCTGATCAAATGCATGTCATTAGTTTATCTCTCTAGCCTGTGTCTACCTTAGCAGCCTAAATTAGATTAACTCCAAAATCTGTTCAAGTCCTGAAGTCATTTGAATCTCCTTATCATTGTGACAGGTCGAGTTTTCTAAAAATGGTTACAACAATCTCTTCATTCAATCTGTTTTTATCAAAATATAACTGGTGGTTTTCCATTAAGAGGTGGGGTCTATGTTCCCTGCCCTTGGTTCTTGGTGGACTTTGATTACAGCAGAAATGATTTTATGTGATTTTTAAGGTGAGGTCATAAAAGGTGATATAGCCTCCTCCATCAGATTCTCTTAGCGTGTTCTCTTAGAATTCAGCTACTGTGCTTTGATGAAGCTCTAATAGACACATGGTGAAGCCGAATATAGATGTTCCAACCAACAATCTCAGTTCCACTCAGATTCTAGCTAATAATGAATATCAACTACCAGACATTGGAGTAAATGAACTTTCAGATGACTCAAGCCTGCTGTCATTAACTTGCCTCCAGTCAGTAAGTTTTCCTAGTTGACTTCTAAGACATTATGAAGAGAAAGGCCTTATTTTCATTGTTTCTTCCTAATTCTCACACCAACAATCCATAAGCAAAAAGAATAATATTGCTTGCTCTCAATCACTGTGTTTGGGGTGGTGTGGTATGCAGTGATAATAACTGAAATCATCATAAACTTCAGACATAACAGATTGTTGTTTGTTTTCTGGTTTTTGCTGCTATTGCTATTGTTGTTGTAACAACTAAGGTGAGCTGGGCTTGAATATTTAAGGTAAATTCTGTCCAATCATGAATTATGCTGGGTCAAGAAGTTGTAATTTTCCTATCACTAAAGGTTTTCACGTTGGGGGTAAATGTCTGTCTGTCTCAAATTCCACAGAAGGCGCTTCTGCATGAAGTTCACTGGTCTTGGTGGGACGTTTCATTATTTGTGTGTTTATGGGGTCTAGCCAAGCATCCATCTCAATGGTACATATCTACTTCTGAATGTGTGCTTCAATCTAAATGTCTTCCCACACTGTATGCTTCTATGACAGAAGAGATGGCAAAGGTGGACTTATTGATAACAGTAACAATGACAATAACCATCATCATCATAACTAATATTTCCTGAGTTACTACCATGTGCCAGCGACTGGCTAAGTGCTTTACATATGTTTCTTACAGTCCTGATGATTAACTCTCTGGGGTAGTTACTGATTTGTAGATGAGAGAAATTATCCCTATATTAATGATTTCCCCACTGTCACTAATCAAGCAAGTTGTAGCTGGGCTTAGAACCCAGGCTATCTGACTCCAGAACCCATGCTGGACCTCTGTGTCATATGTTCTTGACTAACTAGTGGAATAGGGTCATAAGATGAGAATGTAAAATTGATGCACTTTGTTCATTCCGAATTGCAGAATGTTTCATCTGCTCCTTTGTAGGTATGCATACCCTGATAAACAGCTCCTACTTATGATCCCATGGGCATAAAAGGATGTGACTCCAGAATGGCTAGCTCCATTCTAGAGGACCAGTGCTATATGACCATGGCAAATAGTGAGGTTAACCAGTGGCCCACAAGGAGATTAAATTGAATTCCTTCTTCTGCTGAGAAACTTGTAAAATCTAACTCAGTTATCAAGCAACTGTGCATGAAACTAGTAATATTTTATACTTGCCTGGTAAACTCCTCCTCCACCTTCAGCTATCCTGCAATACATTTTATCATTAATTCTCATAGCACCCTTATAAGAATCCCATGTAAAAGGGGAAAAATTACTGAAGAATGATCAAATGGATGCCAACTCATTATAGTGAAAAACTTAATCACATCTCTTATTTTAGTTTCTCTGAATAAAAATGAATAATTGCTGGCAATTAAGAGTTAAACCAATTGAAAAGAAAAAGTTGAATTTTAAAAGACTTAAAAGCATTATTGGATTCAAACAAATACCAATCAAAGCATAATTGTATGCTTCTAAATACTATCCTCATGAATCTCAGGGGTAATTGGTTAAAACAGCAACAGGAAAAAATGAATTTATTGGAAACAGAAAGAAAAAGAAATCTTGAAAATATTGTTGCCTTAGTAATAGGGGAATCAGAGACAGAAGAGTAAATAGGGGCCAAAGAATCATGTGACATCGGCTCTATGCCCAGTTATGACCCCTGCTCTCTAACAACCTATGAAAAATCATTCTGTCTTTGGGTTTCACTTTCTTCATTTGCAGAGCACATGAAGGGAATTTCTAAAGGTCTACTCAATTTTCTTGAAGATGCAAAATTCCATTAAATTTAAAATATTAAATCTTTATGGTTAGGTCATATTCAAAACTGATTATGTGTTTTAAGAGAAATTCTTCTGCAGCATAATGCCTTTCCTGTTTGACCCAAAGAGCAAAAGGGATGTTAATGCTTATCCAGTCATTAAGAATCTTCAAGTAGGGCTTAGGAAGAAAGGTTATTGATAGCTATAGGTAGCATGCTAGAAGAGAAATGTCTCTGAGTCAAAGTTCACTGATTAAAATCATTTATTATCTCTCTCCTTAGAAAAATTTTTGGTGCGTGTATGTGTCCTCTGAGAAGATTTTGAGAAACAAGAGATAAAAGAAGTTATTGAGCATTTACTCTATTGAAGTGTCCTGAGCATTTTACAAGTAATATTTCATTTATCATCACAATAACCCCACTAAGAAAATTATTTTATTGTCTGCATTTATACTTGAGGATATTATGATTCGGAAGTAGTAAGTCATGCAGCTAGCAAGTAGATTTAATGACATAGCAGTAAAAAGTTCATGAGGAAGCAGATTCTTCTTTGAGCTATGTGTTTTGGTGTTTAACTATTCTTCTCATGCCTAGGAATTTTGTCTCCTAAATTTCCCTGGGGTGTCAGTTTCTTATCTCTAAACTAGTATTTAAGGTCCAGTATTAGTCTCTACTTCAGGGGTCAGCAAAAGTTCTCTGTGAAGGGGCTGATAGGAAGTATTTCTGGCTTTGCAGGAAAAACACAGTCTGTATCATAACTATTCAGCCCTGTGGCGATAGTATAAAAGTGTCCATGCACAATATGTGAATGAATGAATGTGGCTGTGCTCCACCAAACCTCATTTACAGATACAGGTTCTATTTGGCTGGCAAGTTTCCTTCCTTCCTTGACTGAGTTATTTAATCCTCACCTGAGGATATTTTTCCATTGATTTTTGGAGAGACAAAGAGAGACAGAAATGTTAATGCCTTCCGAATGTGCCTCAACTGGGGATTGAACCTGCAACCTAGGTATGTGCCCTGACCAGGAATCAAATCTGCAACCTTTGGGTACATGAAACAACACTCCAACCAACTGAGTGTGTGGCCAGGGCTGGCTGGTGAGTTACAGTTTGACTCCTAAACTATAGATAAACTATATATTTTCTCCCTGGACCTTATAAAAATTTTTTTTGTAATTTTGGCTAAAACTAAAATAACAGAACTGTCACATGCAATTTAAGCAAGAAGAGACATTTATTTTAAAAAAGTAAAGTGTGCATCAGTAAAAGGACATCTGCTTTTGGTAGCCCAAGTAGAGTCACATTGACTCCCCACTCTGTCCGTTTCTTAACGGTTTTGTTCATGGAGCAGCTACCATGGAGCATCTCCAAGAGACAGGTCTCAAAGGTTTCTGCCCTGACAGTGAGTGGTTTGTAATCCTGGAGCCCACAGAGATGAGCCCATTGATTAGGTCAGCTTCATATTTTCCATATAATTCAATAACTATAGGCAAAAAAGTCTCTCGGTTACTCATATATTAGGAGTACAAATATATATCTACCTTGGTCCTTAAATTGATAGTAAGCAAGAAAGGAGTAATAAAGTCAATTATTGATTAATTTGTAAGCAGTAGAAAATATATATAACATTAGTGGCTTCTACTACAACATAGATTACTGTAAAAGGATAATTTAATATTAAATTATCATCCAAATAATTCATGGCACTTAGAAGCACAATACACCCCAAATACCCTTAATCTTGACAATTATTTGGAGACATTTCTGTAGTATGTTGGACAGTAACAGGGTCATATCCTTGTCAACTATTACTTTTATAAAAGAAGAGAGGAGACTTCTGTAGTTGGCTGTTATCAGAATAGCTGGTATCAGATCAGCTCTTCCAGTGAGAACAATTATAAAAGCTGGATGCAATACATACAGCAGCTGCTCAAAAGCACTGGAGAACAACCAAAGCAGTCAGAACTGGAGAAACTAAGTTCCAGGAGAGATGGGAAATGCACTAACGTGAACCCTGCCTTCTCTGCTGCTTCTTCTTGGGACATTTGCCAATTTCCTGCAGGTAAACAGATGAAAACAGCAGTCACACACAAAAATGGAGTTCAGGGCTATTAACAAATCAGAACTTGATGGGCCAAGATCCCTGGGAAAAGAAAGCTGCAGAGGCCAGCATTCTGTGCACACTGTTCTCTCAAGGCATTCTCAGGCACGCAGAACAAAACATATTGAAACCAAACAGTAAGTAGCTACTAGGAAACTAAAGACCTGTGTAGAGAATACTGCCGCCCTGTAGTTCTGGGAAGATAAACAATTAAATTCAAGTTCCCACCAAGTAAAAGAAGCCCAGGTAAACCCTTCAGAGTTTTCGTTGTGAGCCCAGAAGGGTTAATCGCAAGTAATAAGAAAAATGAAAAAGAGATACAACCTATACTCTGTCTTTGCAGAATAAAAAAAGGAAAAGAAATAGGGAATAGACAGAACCAATATTTAACGCAGTATTGGATATGAATTCTCCGTAAGTGAGAGAAAAGTTCAAGCCATAGTTTTAATAATTGTAGCAAATGCCAAGAAGTAAACAAAGACACAACAACAGCATCAAAACCCACACCTAGACACATCAGAGAAAAACTGCTGGCAGTGAGAACTAAAGGAAATCCTAAAAGCTGTCAAAAACATCGCTTTACTTGCAAAGGAGAAATAAGATTCTGAAAGCTGATTTTACAACAGAAAGAAGTAAGCCGGAAATAAACAAACATAAAGGTTTTTACCCAGCTAACATATCACTGAAAAATAAAAGGGAAATAATGACTGGGACAATTTGCTGCCAGCAGACTAAAATTAACCCTTAAGAAGGGTTTTAGGTGGCTTGATAATGATCACAGATGAAACATGGTAATGTAAGATTCAGTGAGAAGCAATGAAAAGGTGAGTGTATGGAAAACTCGAAATGAATATTGACAGCTTAAATTATTTTGGGTTTAATGTATGTGGAATAAAAATATATAACAGTTAGTAAGGGTGGTAAATGAATTTAAGTATTGTATAATCTGTATATTATTCATGAAAGAGGTATTAATTGAGAGTATTAATTTAAGAAAGAATCCAGTAAGTTAAAAATGTAGGTTATGAGCCCCAGGAGAAAATTAAATAGCCAAAGAGAGAAATAAAATATATAAGTATTAAGCTAAATAATATGATTTAAACCAAATAAGCCAATAATATACACATATATTAAGCCAAAAGAAGGTAGGAACAGAAAATAAAGAAACAAAAAATAGATAAGATTAATAAACAAGATTACAAATTTAAGCCCAAATATAACCATACTTAAACTTAGTATAAATAAACTAAATACTTCTATTGAAGCACAAAGATTATCAGACTTAAAATACATAAAATAATATACCAACATATAGAAATAAACATGAAAATAAATATACCAACTAATAGATAAAAAAAGGAACAGACAATATTTGACCCTTTGAAGAAGGACATATTAAATGTAATTACTCAAAAAGTTAAAATTAAAAGTATCAAAAAGGTATACCATGCAAATAATAACAGAACCTTTTATAGGTAAATTTATTGGCTTAGTAGTCTTTAAAATAAGAATTATTAAGAGATAAATGGGATTATATAATAATGAAAGTAGTTAATTCAATGGGAAAGAATACAATTATCGTAAGTTTGTGTTCTGAAAATATAAAACAAAGGCAAGAAATAAAAGGAAAATTAGAAAAGTCTCATTCACAGTGAGAGCTTTAAAACCACTATCTTGCAGCTGATAGGCAAGCTGACAGGAAATCAGTGGACGCTCGTAAAATTGGAGAACACTTATCAAAATGACCGAATTGACTTCAATTAGGTCACAAAGGCAAGAGAACTTCTACAATGAATGCACAGTGTGCTGAATCATAAAGCAAATAAACCACAAAACAAATTATAACAGATATAATATTTTTACTGGCTGTAATGGATTAAAATAGAAAATAATCACAAATGTTTAAAAATTGAATCCCTAAACATTTGAAAATTTTAAGAAAACACCATTCTAAATACTCTATGGACCAATTTAAAGAAGTAAAATTAGCACATATGTTAAGTAATTAATAAAGGAAACAGGATAGCACTAAACTTGTGGCGTGTGGTTAATGAAGCCCTCACAGGACTATCATGCCTTACAGACTTATTTTAAAAAATAAAGAAAGCTGGAAAATTATGGTGCAAAGATTCATCTAAAAAAACTTTTTAAAAGTATATCAATTAGGCACAAATGAAAGTAAAGGGAAGAAAATATAAACAGAAGAACAAAAATTCAGTAAATAAAAAATAAGGTACAAGAGAGAATTTCAAAAGGTGTATATCAACAAAATATTAATGGATAATAAGAGTATAGTATAACAAATATTTCCCAATAAATATGAAATTTTAGGTGAAAAAAGATTACTCAAAGATAACTTAAGAAATCTGATATACAAATTTAGAAAGTCTGAATAATTCCAATTTTTAAAAAAATCAACTATTTAAAAATTGTTAATCAGTTAAAATCACCACATAACATAATGATGTGATTATATCAATAGATGAAAAAATTTTAAATCAAATTCAATACATAGTTATGATTTTAAAAAACACAAGACCTAAAACCTCTTGACAAACTAAAAATAGAAGAGAGCATCCTTATATAATTTCTGAAAAAGAAATCTATCTACAAAAATAAATTTTAAAAAATCTAAAGTGGGGATAACTGTAATTGAATGATTAAAAAATGAAAAAGGTAAAATAAAAGCATAAATAAAAAATCCATAGTAATCATTACATTTAAGGAGAACAATCGAATGCTTATCCCAGATATCAAAAATAAAGATGTCTGCTATTATCAGTTCAATTCAAAACTATCTTGAAGGTCCTAACCAGTACAATAAAGAAAGGAAAATATAAACTCATAAGTAAACAACATGACTCTCTATAGAAATTCAGAGAGTCGTATAGAAAATACAGTAGAATTCAAAGATAAATGATGACAATGAATAGGTGATATTAAGTTTTGGGATACAAGGCCAATACAAACACTTTGATTATATTTTGACATAATAGCAGCAAACAGGTGGAATTGAAATTTTAAAAACCCATTTATAACAGCATCAAATATTTAAGAATAAATCTGATAGTCAGTATGAAATATCTCTACTCTTAAAATTATGAAAATTGCAGGTAGAAAATAAACAAGACCTAACTAAATAGCGAGAACATTTTTTTAGACTGGATGACTCAATAGTGTAAAGATTTCAGTATTTTTCAAATTGACCTACAGATTTAATCCAATGTGAATAAAAACTCCAGCAGTCATTTATTTCAGCATGTAGATATTGACAAGCTAATTCTAAAATCCACGTGGCAATGCAAAGAGCCAAGAACAGCGAGTAAGAAGCAGAACAAAGACGAAGGATTCATACTGGCAAGGCATATTATAAACTTATATAATTAACACAGCATAATAATTGTGTAAAGGTAGCTAAATAAATCAACAGGACAGAAAAATTCCAGAAACAGAACTACACATAGAGGATCTGCTGATGAAGAGAAAGATGCCACAGCACTGCAGGAGGGGCCGGGAGGAGAGGATGGCGGTCTCTCAGGAAGCAGTGCTGCGTGCACCACACACCTGTATGGGTAAGAGCCCCTGGACCTTGGCCTTTCCTTCTTACCAGAAAGAAAAGCAACCTCTAAATAAATTGCACATAAAAGTGAATGGTGAAGCAATACAGCTTCCAAACTGCCAGATAGTCTCTCATGATATATTCAGGTGGGCACAACTTTCTTAAAATTACACAAAAACAACAAAGCCAAGTAAAAAATTTGATAAATTGGTCTTCATTACAATTAATAAGCTATACATTTAAGAATACAATATAAGAGAGTGAAAGGAAAGGTGTAATGTGGGAGAAGATATTTGCGATACATTTACCTGACAAATAATATATCTGGAATACATAAAGAGTACCTATAAATTAATAAAAACACAGACATTCTCTCCAAAATGATTGGTCTGAACGAGTAGCTCCCAAAAGAGAACAATGAAATGAGATCAACTTCCGAACAGGTGCTCAACTGCAGTAGTCATTTTAGAAATGCAAATAAAGACCAAAATAAGATACAATATGCAATCAACAGGATAGTCAAATTAAAATATATACATAAATATACTGACAATATTTACTAATAATGAGAATGTGAAGAATCTAATTTTTATACACTGCTGACAAGAGTATAGATTGGTACAACCATCCGGAAAACTGTTTGACAGTATCCTCTGATGCTGACCATATACATACCTTATGCTCCCCAAACTCCATTACTAGGTATATACCCAAAAAGAATGTGTATAGTTGACTCTTGAACAATGTGGGGTTAGGAGCACCAACCTCATGCAGTATAACTTTCGACTCCCATGAAACTTCACTCTTGATAGTTTATTGTGGACCAGGAGCTTTATCAATAACATAAAGAGTCGATTAGCCCATAATTTGTATGTTATATGTACAGAAGGTTGGTAGGAGCAGAGTTCAGAATAGCCTCAAATCAGAACCAACCTGAAAGTCCATGGATAAGCAAGCTCTGCTATATTCATAGAACAGAATATGATAGCACCATTACAAGAGTGACAACTACATAAAACAGCATGAATGAATCTCAAAGACATACAGTTGAGGTAAAAAAAGAGGAGCACATTTCATAAAATTCTATTTTTATAAAAGTTCAAATGTAGCTAATAGAAATCTATGGAGCTAGAAGTTAAAAATATAGCTACAGAATATGGGAGGGTGTAGTGAATTGTGGAGGCAATAAATTAGGGAGTCTTTAGGGTTCTGGAAATGTTCTGAATTTTTTTGTGGGTGGGGATTACACCGGTAGTTTTTTTAAAAAATGCATTGAGTTGTACATTTAGGATATGGGTCCTTTCATGTAGTTATGATATATTTCCTTAAAACATAGTTTAGACACACACACATACACACCTCAAAAAAGGAAGGTAAGTGCTTTAACTATTAATTACAGTAAAGGTCCTTTACTACAGATTCAGCTTCTCCTTGTACCCATTTTCTCTCTCCCTTACCCTTTACCTTTTCTTCATCCCATTCCTTGCTCCTTTTTCCTAAATTACACCGTTATTGAATGTCTGTCTAGTGTTTCATGGTTTTTCCCTACCTTATATTACTTCGGGAGTTATTTCTTTCCCTTCCTTTTCACAAAAGGCCTTATATGTGGTGACCTAGCTATACTGCCCAGATCACAGTAGCTTTAGTATATACGCAATAAAATATTTAATATCTCTGTTCACTTAGCCCAAGTCTTTATGGGACTGTTAGCATAGCAAGTATAATAAGCCCCCAGTACAGTTAACCTCCATTTATATGTGGATTCCACATTGTAGTTATTTTAAAGGCTTGAAGGAGCCTCATTAACTTTATAAGGCAAGACTGGATTTACAGAACCAATATCTATATGGGGAAAGCAACGCCTGCAGGTTCTGTCTTTATTGGAAGTTCATTTTGCCTTCCCCCCCTAATACAGATGTCCTTTATAAAATTAATTTTTATGGAACCAAAGCAACAGGCAATTTCCAATTAAATGCATATGTCAAGGTTTTCGCTTCCTACAGGCACTCAGGTGCAAGCATTGCCCCAAAGCCTATCCATTTTAGGGCTGTTAGTGCAGTTAATGTATTTTACATTATTTTGAATATTAATCACAGTATAAACATTGCCCCAAGCCCATGTTTTAGGTAGCATATTTTCAAAACAAATTCACATCTTATTTTAAGTAACCTTTCCAAACAAGTTTAGGAAGATTATTACCAGTCCTAAATTATTTTTCTTTTCTGTTTTAACTGCCTCTGCTTTCCAGGGACTAGACAGTAAAATAATTAAATTCAATGCTTCTTAATTGTCATTAAGCTTTGACGAGTGCTTAACTCGGAGGCTTAACTGTTTGGAGCATATTATAAAGGAACAAGCTGGGACTGTGATGCAGTCATCCTTCACTATTAGCAAGTCTAATAAACACTCGATCATTAGAAGGAGGGAGATACACAGAATGCATAATTAAATGCCAGGTGATTGTATGGATATGAATGTTTCAATAGTATATGTGCAAAATTTATAGCAGATGTTATAAATAGATAATTGGGTAATTACATGAGGTGGTGTTTTTTCATGTTGAGGTAGTATGTGACACATTTATCATTATCACAAACATTCCCAGCTCTTCCAGGGAATGTGGTGGGATTGCACTTCTCCACACCCTTGATATAAGGTTTGACCATGTGATTTGCATTGCCTGTCAAAATGTGAGCAGATGTACTGCATATCACTTCCAGGTGGAAAACGTTTAGATTTGCTATGAGACTATCATTTCTTTCGCTGTGCCTAGGTGGTAGCTGTGTTCCAGACAGTGTCTCCCCTGGAGGCCTGGATCTGTGAGTGAGCAGGCTGCTCAAGACAACCTGCGACGGACGAGTTGCCTCAGTGAGAAATGGACCTCCGTGGCTTTAAGCTGTTGAGCTTTGCAGGTTTTATATGATCAAATGTATAACCCAGGACACCTGGTTGTGATACACACCTGAGCCTACCATGACGTTGCTTCGTCACAGGTGCTCAACAAAATTTACTAAACCGAACAGTCGGACCACTTCAGTTACTGCGGAACATATGAAGATGACTAGAAGAAAAGAACTCCCCTCATGTGGCATGGATTTGAGAAAAGCCACTGGAGCCCTGGTTGATGTGGCACAGTGGATTGAGCACTGACCTGTGAACCAAAGTGTTGCCGGTTCAATTCCCAGTCAGGGCACACGCCTGGGTTGGGGGCCAGGTCCCCAGTGCGGGGCATGCGAGAGGCAACCACACGACACATTGATGTTTCTCTCCCTCTTTGCCTTCCTCCCTTCCCCTCTTTCTAAAAATAAGTAAATAATATCTTTAAAAAAATAGAAAAGCCACTGGAAAGCTAAATTACAACAGAGAACCACAAGTCAAGGCAGGCTACCAAATGGTCCACAGTTAGTCACCAAACAAATGGTACATATGATTAAAGCTAGAACTTTGGAGACTATGAGAAATGATAAGGAACAAGCTCCAAGAGGCTTGGATATAAAAGGACTTTAATCAGTTCCTTAAAACATTGGTAGGGTTTAAAGAAGCAAAATAATTTCTTTGTTCCCTGATCAGGAAAATATTTAGTTCCAGTATTGCTCTGGTGTCTTAGGGTCAAAGTTCATGGTCGAATATCAGCTTCAGCATGTTAGAACTGGTAGTAATAAAATCCGAAAGTAAATTTTGATATCTTAGGCAAGAGCTGCTATAAGAAAAACACATTTTCCTTTTGAAATGTTTATAATGTCCTTGTCTACACCCAGCAGAAGATTTATGTCACTGACCATTTTCCTTAGACATCCACTACTGCCATATAACAAGGACCTGGTCCGTCCTTTTGGAGGAAGTTTCTTCACTTTCCTTCTTGCTTCCGGTCTGGGCTCCTGAAACTCTACTTCGCAAATTACCCATGGAAATTTAAAATTCTGTTAATTTATTACATATTTCTACTTTTTTAATTATATTTTTCCCTTATAACTCCAGATTTTATCTTTCAATACCAGGATCATTTTATTCCTTAAAAAAATAACACATAGCTGTGAAATAAATTTTATTTTCATACAATCCCATACCTTAGGATAAGCACCTACAAAAATGTTTTTCTCGTGAAGTTTTAAAATCCAAAATATTTTGTTCCTGCCCAGTACATACAGATTGAAAATTGTGGATGTGGCTCAAAATACCAAAGAAGCAAGGAAAAGTGGGGTGGAAAAAATGATGTAAGAAATGAGAAGAGAGAAATTCAGCAGAAGAGAGAAGGAAGAAAGGAAAGGGAAGGAAGGTAAGAACTTTCATATGTTTTCTACACTAAAATTCTAGATGCCCACCTAATCTGTTAAAGGCTAAGTTACCCAAAGAAGTAACTATGTATTTAACTGCGATCAAGCTCTTAAAGAAAATCACTAGGATTTTTACAGCCCCATTTCAGACACATATGGTCACATGGAGAAGAGATTTGCATTCCCTCATACCTTCCTTCTTTGCCTGAAATGAAATACTAGACAACTGTCTACTTTTCCCAGATAGAACACCTGACCTGGTTGAATTGCTACTATTCTGTTGTGGGCATCAGGTCTGTGTCCAACTGGTTAAAAAAAAATCCTAAGATTTTTCATGCAATGGTAAAATTCTAACATCTCAGACATAAAAGAGAGAAAGCTTGTTTTTCAGAATTGGTTTTGTCTTCGATTTTCCTTGTGCAAAGGCAGACATTCCTTTTGCTGAACCAAAGTCCTTAGAACGCTGCTGCCACCTAGAGAACCGGTCTGAGATCTCTCCGCAGCCCGTGGACAAAACGGGAGGCATTGTTTTCTCCGGTGCCCTGCGCGTTTCTCATTTCCGCATCCCTGTTTGTCCCACACAGCATTGTGTCCTGAGGCTAAAGCACTTGTACACATTTGTTGCTTGAGTACATTATACGCCTGAGAGAATTGACACCTGGCTTGTTGGCTAAATTGACCCAAACAATTTCTAAAATTGAAAGGCAGCCTTACTCATTCTACCTAAGTAACAGCAGTACATTCAAAGGAATAAAAACTAATGTTAATAGTTTTTGCATGATAATGTCTTCAGAGTAATCCAACTTAAATCCATTTCTATTCGCCAGTGCTTAATTATACTTTTTCGAAATCACTGCACTTGTGTTCATATGCTTTATAAAGGAGGTGTTTAGATTTCATACATAACTAGAAGCTAATTTACATTAAAAAATTGAGCCTGAAATTTGATGATTATCTGTCTAAGTTCCTTAGTCTTAGTAGTGAACAGTAAATTTAATTTTGAATTGATAGTGGAATTAGCAACAAAAATGAATTATTTTCCTGAATTACTTTTCTGGAGTTCAAGAAAAGTGGCCTCAAAGGTTTTATATTATATTGGTGTGATTACTAAGAAAATCCCATACCAGTCAATGACCTAGATGCATTAGATTCCACATATAAGTGAAATCATATGACATTTGTCTTTCACTGACTGATTTATTCCACTTAGCATTATATTCTCTAGGTCCATCCATGCTGTCACAAAGGTAAGAGTTACTTCTTTTTTTACTGCTGTGTAGCATTTTCATTGTGTAAATGTACCACAGCCTTTTTATCCACTCATGTAGATGGGGAAACAAGATTGTTTCCAGTCTTGGCTTTGCAAACAACACTGCTATGAACATGGGAGTGCACGTGTTTTTTGTATTGGTGTTTCAGAGTTCTTGGGAAATATTCCCGTAAGTGGAGGTAGTCCTTCTGAAACCACCTTTACCTGTGGTTTATTTTTTCCTCAGTCTGTTGTAAGTGGTACTTTTAGAAAGACAATAAAAATAAATTTGTAGAAAAATGAAATACAGACACAACCAGGACATACAAAAGGAAATCAAAACTCTCATTTTTAATTGTTGTATTGAACAGACAAAAGTTAATCTCGCAGATTGGTTGAAACATTTCTATACCCTTGTAATTTCATTACTCATTGCCAACTGGTATCAAACAGTTTCTGAATGATGTAGGTCTACATGAGACAGGATAGTAAGAAGCTAGGAATATTTCTTTTTTTTCTTCTATATATTTTTTTTTCTTCTTAAAGGGAGAGAAACATCAATCTGTGGTTGCCTCTTGCACACCCCCTACTGGGGACCTGGCCCACAACCCAGGCATGTGCCCTGACTGGGAATCGAACCAGTGACCCTCTGGCTCACAGGCTGACACTCAATCTACTGAGCCACACCAGCCAGGGCTAGGAAAATTTCTTGACAAGTGGAATGGGGAAACTGAGACAAGAATGAAACAAGGCCAAACAATTTGACCAGCTAGTGAATCGAAAGACCTTATCTTCCCTGATCAAGGACACTTAAGAGTGAATCATTCCTATCTCTCCTTATTAACCAGAGAATAAACAGCTTAAATAACCCTGGTTAGGAAAATAGGTGACAGAGACCCAGTTAGTGCCATTTGTGCCTGCCAAACCCAAGGATAGACGAAGTCAAGGGAATAACAAAAACCCTACTAGAACCAGACAGACCCAAGATAGAACTAAAGCAGTGAAACTGACCAGAGAATAATCCCAGACTCCCCTACACCCTCATTTTGATGTATCAACATATTCAAGAACACACCTGGAAAACTAACGAATATTTGATTAAGAAGCTCCTGTGAGATCTACCCTAGGAATCCCGCCCAAAGAAGAGAGAAAAATCCCCTCAAGATAAAGGATGCCAGTTCGGGCTATCTCAGGAGCATGTCCCTGCCTTTTCTTTTTACTGTTTCCTCCTAAACTCTGAGGGGCCCCACAAGACTTGCAGACAGAAGAGCAATGGGCAGTGGCATCTCACCCCAGGCTTACCCCCTGAAACTGTCTCCAAGGCCCCCTTTCTCTCTGACTTTCCAATGAGCTGAAAGCAGCCTCGCCTTGGCTCACTTCTGGCACCCTACGTTTTACTTCCCAGTGAGCTCACAGCAGTCCCTTCTTGGCCCGAGTCTTGTCTACGTGTTTCCAGAGAGCCACGGTCTGGGCTCTTTCCTGTTGCTTCTTCTACCCTAAGCCTTTCTTTTGTTTCACTGTCCCCAGCATTAATAAACTTACTCTCAAAATCGCCTGGACTCATACTGTGAAATCTTTCCTGCACAAAGTCAAGAACCCACACACTACAGGCTGGCCTGAGACAGAGAGACCGGCTCCAGGGCCCTCCCTATCCTGTAATACAGAGACCACACCTTGAGTAGCCATTGCTCTAGTGTCTGAACCCAATTTCAATGTGATCCATTTGGAAAAGAGTTTGAGTCCATGAGAGCAGGGCTGTTACTGCTCTTGCGCAGGCTTAAAGCTCGTGCCCTAGCACAGTGACTAGCACTCAATTTCAAACCATATAAAAGATACTGGAATTGCCAACACATAAAATAAAGCCTGGAAAAGGCGACGGATTCATTTTGTAATGTCAGTCAAGTCATACTCTCATTTTAATCCAGGTCCCCATTTCGACATTTAGCCCAGAGGTGATCGTTTGAAGAGGATGCCAGTCCAAAGGCCCTCGGGTGCAGTAGGCCGGGAGGAAACGGTACCACAAAAATGACAGGAAGAGATTCATGACAGGAGTCCCAGGTAGGGGATGGAAGAAAGCAATCCTTTTGGACCCCTAGGAAATAACAGCAAACCCCGCTGAGAACTCCAGCATCTCGGAAATGCTGACCTCTCACCTTCTAATATTTGCTCTCCGGTGTTTATTGTTGCTGCCCCTGCCCTTACTCCTGCACCAGCTGCTGTGCCTTCTCAGCACCCCCGGGCCTTTGCCACGCCTCTTCTTCCCTCTAAATCTTAACTTTGATTTTCATTCTTTTTCTCTTCTTATTTCCCTTCGGGTTTTTTCTCGTTCATCCAAGACAAAAGTAGAGACATTTTTCTATCGACTACCCTCTCTCTTAGGAAGCTTTAATTTCTTTCTTCCTATTGGTACCCTCTGCATAAAATACGTTTAAAGATCTACATATTTAAAAGCCCCTCATCGATCTTAGGGTTAACTTTATTCTTCCACCTAGGTTTGGTTTTTCTTTACTATATTTAACTTCTGTTGTAGAGCAGTCTTCACTCTTTTCTCTCCTTCATCTCTCGTTTGTGCCTTAACTCACAGTGACGGGAACAGTTCCTGCTTATCCTGAGGAGGTGGTTCGGTTTCCTGCCAGCCCGGAGAATTATTCAAACAAGCTGATCACATCTTCCTGCAGGGGCAAGGGAAGCAACCTTCTCCAGATGACAAGCTGGCCTCCCACTGCCCCTGGTCCTTCACTCTGAGGCTATGAGTGGTACGCAGGGTCCTCCTTCCTGGGTTGTGAGTCCATGTGACTAGTAAATTGCCCTTCACCTCATCTGCCCATGGTCAGATGTCCTGCACTCGGCCATCCCATAACCAGAGGTCAGGAATCCCTCCCTCACCAAGGAGGTGAATAGCAGGTGTTTGAAACAATAACAACACACCTTGCTATTACCACAACACCTACTGTGGTTTTGATTTTGAAAAGTATGTGTACTGGACTTCAAACCCTCTGAAGAACTAGGCTCTGCATTTTTGTCAATCTCATTTCAACATATATCCAACACACCAAATGGTGTGTTTTAGTCTAGCTGTTCTGCTTTGCTCCATGGGAGACGTGGTCATGAGCATTACAATGTATAGAACTAAAATCCAGCTTTAAGCCTCTGTTGGTTCTTATCAGGACAAACAAAACTCCCCATGTAGAAGCAGACTTTTACCTATTTTTCTAGTGACATTCTGTCCTGCATTTGTGTTAAATACTATTAAGCTATGCCTATATTTTTATTTCATGCTTTATATATTTTTTGGTAATTTCCTTCAGTCTACTTAGAACATTGTTCTTGTTACTTGAGTTGGATAACTTCCATCATTCTTCAAGACTAAGCCTATATATATTACTTTCTAAGAAAACTGAATCTAAGTCTTGGGCCAATTTCCCTTCATTTGCTAACCCTTAACCGACATCATTGATTGACATCTTCTTTCTGTTCATTTTCTTTCAGGGAGAAGCCATGTCTGACTCACTTTGGACTCTCAGGTCCTAGAAAAGATCTGTGAATAACAAGCACTAAATACCTGCAGTGGAATCGATCCGATCCCCCACTTTTTCTGACTATCGGAGCACTTCTCCCCAGGCGTGGTCTCCATTCTCCATTAGTTCCCATGTTTCTACACTTAGTTTAAAATTAGCCTCACATTAGACATCAATCCACTCTGTGGTCATAGTCCCTGTTATAAAAATAATAATATATTTTAAATAAAATACCATATTTATAAATACAAAGATAAATGTATACTACATCATTGAATGAGGTGTTATTTTTAAGACAATTTATATAGGACAACTTGATGTATACGGTTACTTTGAACTTAGAATTTTTGCAATAGCTTTATTAGTTATTTATCTTTTGGCTTAGCTTTCTTTTTTATTCATTATTTATCAGAACATTCAACAATAGTAAAACTGAATCATTTCTCCTGAAATGATTTCATTGCTTTCTCCTGAATTTGCTTCCCTTCTAGTGGAACTACTAATGCATTTTTTTAAAGGACTTCTATTTTATTTTATTTTTAATCTTTATTGTATTTTTTCCATTACCGTTTAGTCCCTTTCTGCACCCTCTCCCCTGCAATCACCAAGCAATAGCTTTAAAATAGCACTTTTTTAAAACAATGCTATCTTTTATTACATTTATATTTTAACATGTTTTGTCTGCACTTTATTTTATTTTTTAAACATTTTTTATTGTTGTTTTCTGCCTTTCCCCCAACCCCAATCCTCCCCACCTCCCTCTGCTGTTTCATAAATTCTGTGTAGAACTGTCATAAGATGTACAGAGAGTCACTCAATAAATATTTTGATGAACTGATTTCACTCACTCTCCCTGCACCTTTATTTGCTTTCCTTGGCCTTGGTCAAACTATTTGAAAAGAAGTTAGAACTCCCTAGGGAAAAAAATTAAACATTGATTTTTAGTAAGGTTTCATTTATTAAATGACAATCTTCGGCAAGTGAGTATTTTTAATATTTTCCTGAGAAACACCCTATAGTTTATATATATATTGCACTCTGTAGTTATATATTTCTTAATATTATATATAATATATAGATTTTTACAATGAATCAATATATATTTATTGTAAAAATCTTCATAATTATTTAAAATAGCAACGGCTATGATTAGCTTTTCAAAATGTTTTGTTGTTTAATTAAGCAAACATCTGTTTGACAAGGTAGTTTTGTACTAGCAAAAATGTAAAACAATTTGTAACCTAAAGTAAGTTAACCTCAAAATTGAAACAAAACAATAAAATAATTGTAATTTACTGCAGAAATCATTATAACTCTGTTTATTTCTTTCATGTAGAGAACCCGAGGCCTAGGGAGCTTTTTATTTATGCCATAACCAAATATCCCTACATGTTTTCCTCATATACCACAGAAAGGTCCTGAACATTCCAAACTGAATCATTCCTCTTAAAAAAATACTTATTGTGCCCTGGTTGATGTGGCTTAGTGGACTGAGCACTAGCCTGAGAAATAAAGGGTCACCGGTTCAATTCCCAGTTAGGGCACATGCCTGGGCTGCAGGCCAGGTCCCTGGTTGGGGGTGTGCAAGGGACAACCACACATTGATGTTTCTCTCCTTCTCTGTCTCCCTCCCCCCCCTAAAAATAAGTAAAATCTTTTAAAAAGTACTTATTGTGCAAACTGAGTTTTCAACAGCTATGAGTATCAAAAAGTTCATCAAACCACAATCACTGATTAAAATAAAAATTTTAATAATCACTATATAAAATAACTGTATTAACATTTAATAATGTAACCATATAAGTAAATGTGAACTCATGTTTTGTAAAAGTGTAAGTTTTTTTATATAATACATTACGTGGTGGAAGGAATTTCTTTGTTAGTCTGTAGGTTTTGGTGGACGAATTACGGCTACAGTATCTAAACAGACTAAGGCAGTTTGTTACATCACTTCCATAGATCCTAATGGAATAACTTCCAATCAGAGGATAACATGTACAGTGAGCACCATCAGCTTCTGGAATCACTGAAAACATGGAAAATCCACAGGACGGTGAAGGAGAAATACAGCAGTAAATGGCAGACAACATCAGATGTGTCTTATTATTGAGTACATGCAAGCTACTTTCTGCACACTCCCCTGATTCCTCAGGGAAGAGAAACGTGGCAAGAAGCTGAGTTTTCCATCAGCGGGTGAGGACAGAGCAAAGGGTCACACAGCCACCAGTGTTTGCCACAAAGTGGACATAGCCCCATGGCTGTGTGGTCAGCGCCAGCTGTACGCATCGGTAGAGGGTGCTGGGCAGGTGCCTGATGTCTGCTCTCTCTGACTGGACGCCCTGCACAGACAGGCTTTTTGTCCATCGGATGGTGCCTGAAATTATACCCCCCCACTCCCAGCCTTCCTGACAGTTATATCTCAGTGTAAAAACTGGAAATCAGACTTTCATATTCTGAGGGAGGTAACACTGGAGACAGGGACAGCAAGACGGAGTGGGAATCTGGTAAGGAAAGAAAGTGCCAGCTGGGCATGAAGCCAGAAAAATGGGGGAGGCTGAGAAGCCAAATGCCAAAGGAGATCTCCATGAAGAGCATCCTCTTACTTCTGTGCCTATTTTCCTGGACTAAAACCCCATGACTGTGCCCTGGCTGAGTAGCTCAGTTGGTTTAAGTGTTGTCCCAATATGCCAGTGTTGTGGTTCGATCCCTAGTCAGGACACAGACAAGAATCAACCAACGAATGCATGAGTAAGTGGCACAATAAATTGATGTTTCTCTTCCTTCCTCTCTCTCTTTCAAACAAAAACAAAAATGAAAAACAACAAGCAACAACAACAAAAAAAACCATAACTGTATTTACAACTCTGCTGTTTTCTTTGGTGTTTGTTTACACATCTATCTCCTTTTCTAGCCTTATAGAAACTCTTCTAGAGCAAGCATTGCAGCACATGGTGGCAGCTTGGTTGAATCAATAAATACATTAATTAAAAAATGCTGGTTTCCAAGACTTATTGAGAGTTACTTTAGAATATCTTTGGAAGGCAGTCATAACTCTCAGTGTTTAATATTAGAGACAGGAGGGATGAGGGTTTGTCTCATAAACTGATGTTCCAAAATTCATAGTGTTATCTCCGTGTGTGTGTTTGTGTTTTGCGGGAGGGGGGGGCTGTGGTTCCAGAAGAGAAGAAAGAAGTGACCCACAAAGAGAATTGCCAGCTCCCCACTCTGCAAGGGTGTCTGAATATCCAAATTTGCTTATTTCAGAATAACATTTGACAAGTTCCCCATCTTCTTGTGGGATGAAAATCTGGTCATACACAGTTCACTGTCGTCCTGGATCCATGCCTGTCTCTGTGGCTGACTCTGCAGGTGTCTGCTCAGAAGCAGACACCCCCACTTTCTCTGAGGCAATCTGCTCTTCCTCATGGTGGGTTACAGGCCTCAGGTACCTCGGAGCCTCCAGGGGCTCACAAGCGCACACTTGTTTATCTGCACAACGCATCCAAGTGGTTTCTTCCCACTTTAATGGAAAGTGTAATTTGGAGCTAAGAGTCTGTAATGCTTATGGCTTTTAAATAGATTATTTCTTTGTTTTGGTTATTTTGAGAGTACAGATGTTTTAGCTCCTGGGTAAATTATAGGCTTTTAAGGCTTTACATTACTATTTTGTTTTTAAGCAGACAGGATTTCACCTTTATTCCTCCGGAGTTTACTCTCATATTCACAGCAGAGGGTAGCATTTATTTATTTTCTATGGAATATCAGCCATGCATATGCCCCAGAAGCCTAATGGTAGTGATACACGCAGGGCTGGCTTCTTAGATTCTCCCCGCTGAGGCTCATTTTTCTATCAGAGCAAATGGACAAGAAGCAAAGCCTTATCTACTGCCTTATTCTTTACAGTGCATAAATTAGAAAAACTGTATTGTGGATCTGAAGATCCATTTGTTTGAGCAAAAACAGCAAATAAAGAGCAACTATATTAATTTCTTGTCTATAATTCTGTCTAATTGATAATAGCAAATGAATGAGGTTTGTCAGAGGAAAGAACTCTCTGACAGCCCTGACCGGTGTGACTCAGCTGGTTGGGCATCATCTGGCGAAGCAAAAAGTCGCTGGTTAGATTCCTGGTCAGGGCACATGCCTGGGTCGCAGGTTCCATTCCGGTCAGGTGCGTGAGAGAGACAACTGATTGATGTTTCTCTATCACATTGCTGTTTCTCTCCCTCTCTCTCTCCTTCCTTCCCCCTCTCTCTAAAAATAAATAAATAAAATCTTCACAAAAGAATTCTCTGACAGTGAAGGCTGGAGAAGATGGAAACCAGATAACAGAGGAAGCACTAGAGATTTTTACGTTTCACTTTCAATACTAGTGACTTCCTCCCCAGAGCTACATGGCCTTCTCATGCTGAACTGCTCACCACAACCCCAGCTGCTACAGTATCTGCCTGCAGGCTGTGCACTAGCTGCCCCCTTCATCTGAAGTGACTTCCACCCCTTGCTGGTCACTGAATTCCCTCTTGGTCCTTTATAGGCATGTTAAAACCCCAGTTTCTCCCTTTCCCCCCAAGTTTTTGCCACAACAAAGCTGTAGCACATTGGAGAAGTTACTTCTCTGAGATTCCATTTCCCAATCTCTAAAATTAGCAAATTGGAAGCAATCTTTAATGTCACTTTTGTTGCTAGCTCCTGAGTTTATTCCACAAGCACGACGAGGTTCATGCACTTTGGAAACCTTTGCCTGTCTCCATGTTCTCGGTACACAAACATTTGTCTCTGAACTGCATTCACAACTTAGAATATGGTCAAATCTTAGTTTTCCAAGTATGTAGTTACCTAAGCTGACTGTAAGTTCATTATGATAGTGCCATTTATGAGGGAAGAGCCGAGAAAACCCAGAACTTACTTATATAAAAAATTGTGTAGGTATTCCTACATGCTTAAACTTCAGTCACCTTCAAAGTACTCTCCATTTGATGCAAGGCACCTATTGAGATGTTTTTTCCACTACTCGAAATAGTTTTTGAACTTGTTGATTTTGATGCCTTTTGGTGCTTCTGCTGTTTTTTGTTTCACCTTTTCTACATCAGCAAAACGTTTCCCTTTGAGGAATTATTCATCTGGGGGAAAAAAACAAACAAACAAAACAGAAAAGTCGCTTGGGGCGAGACCCAGTGGATAGGGAGGGTGGGGCACCAGGGGTCCTGCTGTTTTTGCTCAAAAACTACTGAACACTCAGTGCAGCGTGGGCAGGTGTGCTTGTAAATCACCCATCATGCAATGGGCAAATGATAAAAAGGCATTAGAAAGAATCACTGAAGCCAGACGTGTCCTCTCCCAGCAGTGTCAGCTGGTGCACTGACACAGGTGGGTTCCTAGAACACTCACCTGGCGGGGGAAGCCTGGACTACAAGTGCCCTGCCCCCCAGATGATAATTCCATTTTGGAGGGACAGTACTCCTTCATACAATGCCATGCATTTTCAAGTTCTCAAATGTCCTTGGAATGAAGGAAAGACCTAATAAATGTTATAATGAAAGAGTTTAGTATATATAAGCTATCAGCACATGGCTTACCTATTTACATATGTTTACCTGGAAAGGAGAACAGGTGAGAACAATGGCTGCTTCCAAATAGCTTCAAATTTGAGCCAGAATATTATACATTTAAACAAATGAATAATTACGTATTATTTAAAACTGTACTACAAAGGGGCGTCTCAGTCTTTGGAGGTGTTTCATCAGGTTTACATGATCACCTCGTTTGAAGGAGTCACACTGGAACAAAGGGTTATAATAAATAACTTTCAAAGTTTTCTTTAACTGCGAATCTTGGAGTCAATGACTGGGGTTGCATGTATCCTTATGAACATCCTGCACTATTGGATACACCGGGATAAATATTGTAGGACCAAGTACTCAGAAGGTGCTCACTAGTGGGCACAGTAAATGTTGATGAACCCAGAACACTTTGGACATAATCACTGATCCTCAGGGCATGGAGGGCAGGGCGGCTATGTTCGTGTGCTGGTGTTATCATCAGAAGCATGGCCTTGGGCTCAGGCTGTCCTGATAAAGGGCTGTGAGCTTTGGGCAGACCTCCTCGCCTTCCAGGAGTTCAGATTTAGAAAAATAAGTGAGGTTAGACAAGATCATTTCAAATATTCTTCTCAGATTTAAGTGATTGTATGTTAACAGGAACTGAGATATACCTCATTTCCAAAAATCCCAATAGGTGACTATAAAAAGCCACTTAAATGGTGAGTCAGTCCTTTACTTCACGAAATTAATCTTTGTTTTACAAAGGATTTCCTTGAGAATGCAAGCTTATAAATGTTTATTTGGACTAATTTAATTTACACAGGGTTCTACTATCATAAAACAAAATTGGTCAGTATAGGTCAAGTAGGAGGTGAGGAGATCATAAACATCGTCATCATTTTTCATTATCATTGTAGAATTGCCTACGTATAAACTACAGTGATATAAAATGATGATTTTACAACTCTTCCATTAATCACAGAACTATTAATCCATTACTGAGTTTTTCCCTGCTCCATGAAAAATGCTGATGACTGAGAAAAAGTTGAAAATATCTTGCGCTCAAATTGAAAGGGCTGGCTTCATGAAGTTTACAGCTTGAAGAGGGTTTTCAGTTTATGGCTGGCTTTATTTCTGTAACAGCTAAATTTTACTTCATTCCTCTGATGAATTGCATTTTACCTTAAGGACTAAAAAATCTCTATCAAGATAAAGTAAGAAATGGCAGACTTGGGACAAAGGCGACATGTCAAGCCAGGGCTATGCTACAGAAAAATCAGAAGTCAGAAGTGTATCCTTGCCGCCCTAACTCTGCTTCCTGTACATGGTATGAATTTAAAAAGCTGTCAGGTGAATCTGAAGAGCCATTTAGGTGTTTCTAGTGTCCTTACCTCTTGTTCAATTGTTTAACGGCTCAAATCATCCCAGGTTCCTGTCATTATGAAAAGTGGTCTTATAAATCCACCCATCCAGAGCTGCTAATGGTTAAAATTCTCTACAATGCTACAACCATTATCTATAGGATTGAAGACATTGTCACCAGATTACTAGGGTGTGTATGAATCTTTCCAGTTTACACTCATAGATCCCCTTTTCCCATATATTATCTCATTATAACCTTACAACATTCCCTTGAGGTACATGTGTTTGATATTATTCACACCACTTGTGAAAGGGGAGGGAAATGGTTCAGTGGATTTAAGTGGTCTAGTCACAGTCACTGAGCTAATCACTGGAAAAAGATAAATTTCAACTCCAGTTTTCCTATCATAAAACCCAAGGATTCAAAAACTGCTTCTACTGTAGTTATCCAGGCCTAGCTGTAAGCGACTTAATTCAACTCATCTTCTCAATGTTTTCTCCTTTTTTTCTATCTCTTCTTTATTCACTTATCATACATGCCTTATTTTTACAATCAGAAAAGTCCTAAATCCAAACACACACACACACACACACACACACACACACGAGTAATCCTTGGAGCAGACATCCAGGTTTTGGTGATAAATAGCTCAAACAGCCAATATGTCACCATCTATGTTCTTGTAGATATAACGAAACAGTACAATAAAAGTGACATCTTACACCAATCACTGGTTTAACCGATTAAAAACCAGGAGCCCAGATAAGCTAACTTCCTTGAACAATGCCACACATCTAATTATCATAGTTCTAAGGCAGAAACTAAATTGCCAACATTATTTTGTATATATTTTTTTAAAAAATAATTTACTTTTTTCTGTTAATGTTCTCTAGAAAAAGAAGTTCCAGGAAGATCTTTAGTATTCTGTTCTATTATTCCTTCTCACTGGAATCCTTTCTTTCTGTCCAACCAAACTATAATAATTCCCAATTTTGTCTCAGTTTGCTGTGCTGGGAAACCAATCCAGGATTTCACCAGGGCTACTGAGTGTACTACCTCATGTAGTGATGGTGACTTGGGTGTCTAGTTCCTAATTGCTCAGGCTCTTGTGGGGAACGCGCAAGCCCTAAGGGGACATTTCTGCCTTCTAGAACCTAAAAGTTTAGTGGCAGCACAGAGCTTCCCGCCAGTGCTTGCTCAGCTCCATGGACCTGGACCATCCCTGTTCTGAAGGAGTCGTGCTCTTCCCACCTTATGAGGCAGCCCAAATCCTGGACTGCAGCAAGGAGCGGGTACAAAGGTGCCCCACTCTGGCCTGATGGGAGACCGCTCTGATGGCTAACACGTGCTCCAGAGCTCCCTGTCAAGTTGGTGGAGGCCTGATTGGGTACTCCTTTCTCTGCCTAATTCTGACTTTTTTCTCAGACTTGTTTCTCTGCCTAATTCCGTTTCTTCCGTCTTTCCTTCATAGCGATGGCTGATAAGTATCTTGCATCCCAACAATTTCAGCATCTGCGTCCCAGAAACCAAGTCTGCAACAGAGATCTGCCTTTGGGATGAGCTGAAGAAAAGCAGATATGCAGAGAGAGTCAGAAACAAGGCTCAAAAATACAGTTATGACAGCTTTGCATTTTCTGCTTTTATTCTCCTGAACCTGGTTATAATTCTGTCTTTTCCGTGTGTCAACCTTAAAGATTAGGAAATCACTTTCATTGCTTTTGCTATTAGTTTATTGCTTTAATTTAATTCAAATTAGTTTTGTTTCTAACAACCATAGTCATAACTGTACAAGGTGGGGCAAGTAGGTTTACAGTTGTTCATATGGAAAATAACACAATAACTGATACATAATACAAGAATAAACTGTGTTTCCCAATACTTACAACTGTAAACCTACTTTCACCCCACACTGTATAACTGAATATGAATGAATGTTTTATTATGTAGTACTGATATAAAATATAATAAAAGCTGAAAGAATAAAAAGATTGCCCTAACCAGTGTGGCTCAGCTGGTTAGGGCATCATCCCATAACCTAATGGTTGCAGGTTCAATCCCCCATCAGGGCAGATACCTAGGTTGCAGGTTTGATTCCTGCCCCGGGTACTTACAGGAGGCAACCAATTGATTTTTCTCTCTCACACTGATGTTTCTCTCCCTTCCTCTCTCTCTAAAAAAGCAATGAAAAAAATGTCCTCTGGTGAGGACATACACACACACACACACACACACACACACACACACACATGAGCTTCTAAAGACAGGGGAATAAACAAAAATGCCAAAATCCTCCCCCGCCCCTTAATTTATTCTCTGTTCCTTTCTGGTCTCCGCTGTTCAGATTCAACAGATGCTGGCGATGCCAGAAGAACACATGGGATTTGTGAGTGTGGTGTGCCTATTTAGTCCGAGATGGTGTAAGGGGCAGTAAGTGCCCAGACTTCAGCAGATCTCGTACGGCATGGCTGGGGCTGATGTTACAAAAGAGGATAATGAACTCATGAACAAGAAAATTCAAGTCCTGTTGCATTTTATTCCATGTAGAGGGAATTACAATATGCAGCTTATTTAAGGTACCTAGTCCTTTTATGCTTTTTAGCTTAGTATCCTTCATGGATGTCTTCTTCCTAGTTCAGTGACATCTTTCTCATCCTCCAAATCCCTAACTTATTATGTTGGAAGCTCCATGAGAGGGAGAAACAAATCTACTCTCTTATCCTGGTATGCCTAGTACTAAGCATGGGTCATAGTAAATATTTGAGTATATCATTGCCTGAACAGATGGGCTTATTTATTAATAAATGAATGTTTAGCCTTTTGTTGCTATAACATATTTTTAAATTGTTTTATTTAACCCTGATAACAGGGGTCTGCTCTCAGATAAACTACAGCCTCCAAAGAGTTGCCCTCAGCAAGATCCATGGCGTGGGCTCCCCGGGGTCTTCTGCATCAAGACCATTAGCTTTCTGCTACCACACAGCTGCCCCCACTAACAGGGGCAGCTGCAGGCTGTGGAGACAGTTCCTCACTCAATGGGCTGCTTCCAACAGTGAATGTTAAGAGTAATGGAGCAAAGCTTTCTGGGATACCAGCAGATCCAACCAACAGCTCTCTACTCCAAAGACTTAGTGTTGTTTTACTAACATGCAGATAAATGAAAAGTCCAGTCTTGCTTGTTGGAGCAGGGAGGGCTGAAGACACATCAGAGTGCCTCCTGGATCCCATCTGCAAATGCTCCAGTAGATCTGTAGTCTCCTGACAACCAGACAGGCTGACCGAGCACCAGGGTCTAGGGCAGCTGAGTACATACAGCAGGTGATAAGTGAATGATTAGTGGTAGCCAGGCAAGACTTCAAAGCATCCAGGGAAGTACAAAATAGCAATTGACCCTTAAAGGAAGCTTCAGTGTCATAAACTGGGGTGCAAGATTCACCAATGCATGGAAAGGCAGTGGACCGCCTTTGACCTAATCAGCGCCTGCAGTTATATTCTCAGAACAGTGGTGCCTCCTGCTTGTCTGGCATATGCATTTTATGATTCTTCTTTAATCTTTCAAGCTGTCCTAGGTGTCTGTTTCCACCCCCTGATGACTCCTCCCTCTCTCCTCACAAGTGGTCCGAATAGACAATGGCACAGGAGCCAGGGTCCTCACCCCTGCTCCCTGCCCTCTTCCTTTCTTCTCCTAAAGCCATTGTCTTATCCACATTGTCTTAACCAACCCCCCAGACTTCTAAGAATCATACATCTAACCAGAATAACACATAGCTCAGCATTTTATTCTCTCTGTGCCAATTTTTCAAGCATTTGTTTCTATACTATTAGTTCCTGAAGGACAGAGGGTATGGTTTTAAGTCCTCCAGGTGAATCAGCATGTAGGGTAAGTGGAGGCAGTCTGGCTTCCTCACCCAGGTGTCTGGATAACTAAGGAAAGCAGTGTTCCCATAGCCTCGAATGGGCCTGATAAGTAGTGTTCTCATAGCCTTAGAGTGGGTCTGATAAACTGTTCCCCTAACATGAAGTGGGCTCACATGCACAGAATTATGTTATGTTATGTAATGGTCTGGCAGTTTTCTGGCTTTGTTCCCCTCTATTTAAACAGGTAGGGACTCCCTGCTGGCGGTGATGATGAGACACACACAAGGGGACAGGTGCCACGATGGGTGCCATGCTGTGAAGCAAAGGCCATGACGTGTGCTACGCAGAGATATGCAGATAGACATGCAGCTTGCAGCATGTGTGGCTTGCCCACCTGTGAATAAAGGCATGTTAGACATCCCAGTGGCTCCATGAGTATTATTCCATCTGCATGAATACCATGGATCTGCCTGGCCTTGAACAGTCGTAGCACACAGCACATTACTAGGGTCACTATGACCTGCTTGATATGAAGTGACAGACTCATATGTTATCAAGCATTATGTATAAACAATTTGTTCCCTATCCTACAAAATACCTCTTTATAAATATCCTTTTGCATTTTCAAGATGCTCCTGGAAACAGAAAATGTTTTGTTCAAAACGGGAACACACATAAATGTCATCAATAAAGACACTAAATTACAAAGCCCTCTCTAGTGAATCCACCCGTATCTAAACCTTTGTGTACATGTTTGGTACATTGAATAACTTTTATTTTTTACCATCCTGTTGTTATTTCAGCAGCAAACTTTATGTATTGGCACGAATGCATTTTTTCTAGGTAAATTTACTGAATAATTTACTTTTACTCCATTTCTTTCCTAAAATTTGCATTCAGATTGGTGAGGTTCAAGAAACATTTTTTTATATAAAACACTTCGAGTTGTCTTAATGTGATGGAGCTGCGTGAATGGCTGGGTGAGGTGGAGCTGCAGTGTGGCAGGCTATTTACCTCCTGTTGCCATGCCAATGACATCTGACCAGGACAGGACACAATGGGCACTGTCTGGTTTAATAAAAGACGAGCCCTCATCTAGTACTTCAGGAGAGAAATTTCAATCAGCTCACAGCCTGGGACTCCGTGTACCCTCAGGTTAAAGTCATGCTGTCCGCAGCATCTCAGCTTGCCCCGCAGAGCTCTATTGAAATGCAGGTTTGCTTGGACCAGCTCCAGCTGGAGAAAGCCCACAGCAAAAGATAAATTAACAAACAAGGACAAGGACATTTTCTAAGGCGTGATGTCTCCTGATGGCATCCCTAACTCCTTCATCCCCTCTTTGGATGTGGCACATGTAGACTTTCATCTCAATCAGTCCAACTCCCAGAAGAAAGAAGACGGGGTGCCACGAGAGAAAGCTGTCTGATGTGATAAACAGCAGGTCTCTGTCAGCCCTATGCAACTCAGAAAACTCTATAAAAGAGAAGAGTGTGAAGAAAAAAGAAACTTTGTATGAAAAGGACTCTCTGTCCTTGGTGGAATGTCTTGCTGACTGCGAGGATGTGCAAGGAGCCATGCAACCCTAAGACCCACCAACCGGGACTGCTGGATTATTGCCACATCCCTCCCCAAAGCTACAGCCCCATATGGGGTTCTCACAGTGTGCGAGAGCCCCAATGTTAGAAGGAAAGGATCACTCTCTTTTGACACTAATACAGCTAGCTTTGGCTCAACGCTCTGCTGTCACAGAGAAAAAGGATTATTGGCCACTGCAGTTACCCATCAAACCTCTGCACGGATCAGGAGACCAAAGAGGCCATTCCCAGGCTACTGCCTTCCTATGGAAGCAGAGGAGGAAGATGTCTTTGGAGCTGATGAACCATAATCCCCTTTCCTCTCCAACACATTGCAACCTTAACTCTAAAAACTGTCATTTCAAAGGAGAGAAGATGACTTTTCAAAGACTGATGATGAAACACTTTTCCAGCAATAATGCACATAAGCATAAGCCAGGTGTGGAGAGCACAACATTTGGATGTTACAGCGTTGCCTGGAGAATTCCCTTTCATGTATCAGAAGGGATTCCAGGTTGGGATTATCAGCACTATCTTCATTCTGTACCAGGGCCATACACAATTTCAGCCCTGTGAAGAGAAATCTGCCAGATTACTCCAACTAGAAGGGTGAATCAGCAGTGAAATGTAAAATTCTTAATCTATTTAACTCAGTTTGACCCCATTTTTGATACTGTCCTTAAGATCAGTGATTTTTCTCTGCATAGTGTGGTCAGCATGTATTCCTGCTACAATACTGAAAATGCTGGCTCTATGTTAAATGCAAAGTTATAATTAAAACCAGATAGAGAAGTAAGAGCAATAATGTGGCATAGTGCAAATATTATCAATGATTTACACATTTGTAAATACTTAAAAGTAAGAAATCAGAGCAAATGATCATTGCTATATTAGGTTTTATCTACATGCTCTAGCTAATGATTTTTCCAGATCTAGGCAATATGTACTTTCTACTCTGATAAAAAATTTGTAAGATTCTGTAAGTATTTCTGAACAGCATACTTACAAGCAGTGAATATTCATCAGTTTATCAAATATCCCTTTGTTCATTAGGCAGCTGAATAAAGTTTGTCCTGAAGGAGTTAGCAGATGCCTAATACATATAATACAAAGCATTAATAATTGTTTTCATTATTTCATACGTCTTGGGGGCCTGCATGCCTTTTTTGCTTGGCTAAGGTATTTTGAATACCCTGCTCAGCTGGGACGCTGTGCCATTCATACTTTGTGTGATTACTAGAACTAACAATACCTTATGTTTTTGTTTTTAAGTATTATTTGATTTTTCTAGTATATGGTCATTGAAAAAATACTCAATATACTCAAATAAATAAATATTTCCCAAAATCTCTGATTCCAGCTCTCTGTGGGATGCGGTTGCTGAGGAAGGTAAAAAAGGGAACCAGGGTATAATTAATGCCCTTGATGAATTCATGGTCTCTTTCTGATGATAGAACTCACACACCAGAAGCCAGTAGAAATCAGTACAGGACTGCATATATTTAACCAGGGGAAAAATAATACTATCCTGACATGGTAACTTGATTTTCTATAATTGTTCTTGAAATCTAATATGCCAAAGCACCCGAGACAAGAATGAGAAAGTTAAATGGCATGTGTTTATCACTTCTGCCCAGGAATGACCTAGAAATGTAAGAGAATTTACTTTAGGTGCCACTGTAATGAAAATGTGACATGATAATTTCTTTATTTCAAAAGCACATGCAAATTTTCTAATTGGTTCAATTTACACAGTATATTGATTTTAACATTCTCCTTATTTTTTCTTATCTTTCCTGTGTATATGGACAATATCTCTTTGACTTAGTGTCATTCTCTTTGACAAATTTGCTTCATTCTCCAAGAAATTATGTGCAATTAATAGTTCTCTTTAAATCTTTGCCTTAAACACTGTTTCATAGAATTTATAACCAGATTTATTCTAACATCAAATAATATTAAAGAGAAATAGTTATCTGAAATCAAACACACTAAAATAACCTAAAACTTTTCTAAAATAACAGAAGTTTATTTGAAGAAAACACTAAAGAAAGACATCTTTAAACGTTAAGAAAATTGTATGATTGACTATAGTCTGTGCTAGAGAACAAACAGTGCAATCTTCATACAATGTCCTTCTTCCTCCTCATTGAGAAAACTGAGTCAGTTTCAATGAGATTAAACACATTTTTCTGTTATACGGTTGTTATGTGACAGAGTCATCACCTGAAGCCAAGAAATCTAACTCCAAAATCAAAGTTGTTTCTATAATTGGCATGTAATTTTCAACAAAAAAATCACTTGATCAATTAGTCAATCAAATCATGAAACAATAGGTCGTATAGTAAACATGTAGCTTCCATGAAAATAGGGATGGAGGAAAGTGTAGGTCCAAAGGTTTGTGCCTCACCCAGGGAGAGTAAGATCGGGGTAACACCCCTCGGGGAGGCTCTGAGTATCCAAGGACTACAAGGAGAGGAGCAGCAAGACAGTGCCCGGAGTGAGGGCACTGAAGGTGGACCTAGAAAGGCAAAAAGATAAAAACCCAGGCCAGGTTTTAATTCTTCTAAAGGCTGAACATAAAATCCACTGTTTTCTAGTCTGCAGTGCACTAGAAACAAAAGGCAGCGCCCCGTGTTCCCCCAGGGGCAAACACACACTCTCACACTTGGAGGTGTGATGGCTGGTCTTATATGTCCGCTTAGCGAGGCCATCGTAACCAGGTGTTGGGTCTCACATCAGTGCACGTATTGCTGTGAGGGTATTTTGTAGATGTGGTTAATAGCTATAACCAGTGGACCTTAAGGAAAGGAGATTAGCCCCAATTATGTGGGTGGAACACCGCCAACAAGTTGAAGGGCTTAAGTGCAAAAACAGGTTTCCCGAGGAAGAAGAAATTTTGCCTCAGGACTGCAACTTCGACTCCTGCCTGAGTTCCCGACCTGCTGGTCTGCCCTACAAATGCTGGACTTGCTAGCCAACACAACCAGTCTTCAAAATAAGTGTAGGGGGGTGGGCAAAGTAGGTTCACAGTTGTGAGTATGCAAAAGAGCTTACTCTTTTATTATTATTTAATAATTATATAATTGTATACTTTTTATTATTAACCTACTTCTGCCCACGCCATATGTATCTCCTCGATATGATGTATGTATATAGCAGATACATCTGTACATATGTATATGTCATATCTGTTTCCCTGGAGAACCCTGATGGACGGAGCAGGACCCCTAGGGATGAACACTGGAGCTGCAGGCCTCTCTGTAGCGCCCAGCGTGCCAGGGAATCTAAGAGGCTCCTTTCTCTGTTTCCCCTTGTCTGACTTCCTCTAGGGAGAGGGAGACCTATAGACGTGGAGTTTTAATTCTGAGTAGGAATTTAAAAAAAAACCAATAAATTCTTTTCAATCCTCCACTCAGGGCTGTTCACTAACAAGTGGTAAAAGTAGCAAGCATGGCTTCGTTGTGGGACCTGTTTTCTGCCTCCCTCTCTCCTCCATCTGTCCAGTCTTTGAGGGTCATGCCCCGAGCCCATGCATTCTCACCCTGCTTCTGCTCATCAAACTGGCTTTTCATAAACAAATGGCAAATGCAAATCTTCTCATAAAATGAATTATAGCTTGATATGAACCTGCTTAAATCCTTATTAGTTTTTACAAGGGAATTTGCAGCATAAGCTTTCCCTCTGATCCTGTAATGAAAAGTGAGGTGCTGTTAAAGGGTATTAGAAACCACCAAGTGGGGGGCGGGGCTCCCCTGCAGAAACTCTGCTGCATGTGCTCCTCTTCCACTTGCACATACTCTGGTCTTCCTGTGAATGTGGGTAGGGAGACATGTGATCTAAAACTAATCTTCTAAAAAACAAGGACTCTGTCATACAGTATCCTTGCTCACAGCATATTTATTTGAGAAAGGGTATGTGGCAAAACAGCTGTCATTGATAAAAGCTACAGGAACTGTCAAAACGTAAGATCATCCTCACACTGGATTTATGGCTTAAAGCCAGCAGAGACCAGCTCAATCCGACATGGCAACTAATTTCACCTTATGGCAACCCCTAGCCTCATCGCTCACTGTAATACATCAGCATGCTAAATGATGCACCCCCGGCATGCTAAATGATCACACCAGGATCAGAAATGCAAAGCCTGTATTAGGACACCAAATGGCCAAGGAAACTCCTCTGAGAAATCTCTACTCCTTTCCAAGGAAGATCCTGAATATTCCTCCCCCTTATTGAATATCCTACCCCCCCTATTAAATGAACCTCAAGAAAGGAACCAAATCCCACTAAAGGGTGACTCATCTGCTTCTGGAGTAGCCTACCCTCTGTCTCACTGCTTCACTAATAAACTCACCTTTACTTTAAACTCTATGCTGGCTTGATTTTGAAGTTTTTGCCCATGCGAAGTCAAGAACTCACAGTGAGTCACAGACCTTCGGTTCTCTGGACCCCCCAAATGCCTGCATTATATTGATTTCACTGTTTTCTTGATTCCATTTTCTACACCCATGAGTGTAATTAGTCAGAATCCTACACCTTTGAACATGATGTAAGATTGAATACTAACAATAACGAATAGCCAGTATATTTTGTTGTACCTAAATTGATTTCATACACATTATATCACTGAGCTTCATAATAACTTACAAAGTGTATGCTGTTATCATTTCCATTTTATGGACGCTGACATTGACATTGACATGAACATGGACATTCACTTGGGCTTCCTCTCGACAAAGGCAAGTCTTTTCTAAATCTAATGGACTTGCTACTAGTAGGCCCTGTCTATGAGTAGTTTTGGATTCTTTTGTGTTGCATATAATTATTTTTTAATGATACTGATAGAAAATTTATAACTTTTGTGATTTGCTACACTATAGGATGAATAACAAATATAATGTAACCATTATTAAAAAAAAATGACCTGCTACCTCAAAGAGGAAAGGAGAGACAATTAGACTGAATATTTAGAAAAGCAAATTAACTTTTAATTTTTTCATATCAATGAAAAGATTAAAAATTTTTGTATATGGTTATTTGGCAATATCAGTTGTAGAACAGCGTTTTTTCACAGTTTAGATTGTTTTCAATCAGTTCAACTTATCAAGAATTTGTTGCCAACTTTTATAAACCCAACACCATTCTAGTCATTAAAGGACATTTTAAATTGTGTAAATGTAAGTTGTCTCAAAATTAGCAATTAATCCTAACAAACAATAGTTGAACCGAAGCTCACTATGTGACTGGCACTCTGCTGAGTGCTTTGTAAGCAATATCTTCTTTAAACCTGTGGCATGGGTGCCCTTCTTGCTGCTCCTGGGAAGCTTACACCAATAAAGAGACTTGGTCAATGTCACATGACTAGAAGGTAGCAGGGCAGGACTCAGACCCAGGCAATTAGATCCTAAAATGAACTTTTAATCACTAAACGGTATCAACTCCCTATAAACAAAATACACAGACAATCCAATTAGAGATGAAAAGTATAGCAAACCACACTATATGAGATGCTAAAATTAAATATGCAGATGTCAATCTTGAAATACGGTTAAGAAAGGAGAGAGCCACTTAGACACTATTCTCCACTAGAGGAAAATCCACAGGACACAAGCATTTATCTGTCTTGTTTACTGTTGTATTCCTAGCCTCTGATCCATAGTCTGGGATAATAAGCACTTAACAACTATTTTCTGTATGCACTAGTTTGAAAGTATTAGTAAACCAACAGAGGAATAGATTTTGAATGTCTAGAGAAGAGGTAGGAGGTCATTACTGGTGGTGAAAAACATTTTTTTCATTTAAGCATCTGATGAGTTTAACTATACACGTGACTCAGTTGGAGAATGGTGAAGAAGTTGGTGTGGGCACCCAGTTGGGCTTGGTCTGGTAGAAGGACTAGAGCCATCCAGACTTTACAAGAAGTGGACTAACACACAGAAACTTATGTGCAGACACACTGTCGGCTTGTGTTTATGTCTTGGGACATCTGCATTAATTTGGGGGGAGATCATAGCTTTTAAGGATGGCATGTTTTATGACCTCATTTTATATAGGTTGAAATAGAACTCCAAAAAATTTGAGCTTACAATTGACACAAATTAATGAAATTAGAATATAGACTATGGATTACATGGTTTTATTATATCAGTATTAAATTTTCTGATTTAGACAATTCTAATGCGGTTCTATCAGAGAAAGTCCTTGAATTTAGAAATCACATATATTTAGTAGTAGAAGTGTACAATACCTTCAGTTGATGTAATTCTTTCAAAATTCAACTCAAATGTTTCTACCTTTCCTGATTACCATTGTACCCACTGTTCACATTTGTGCTTAGCATATCATTCATTTACATGCTCAGTCCCCAACTAAATTGTTAGTTTCTTGAATGTAGAAAATGTATCTTATTCTTGCATTTTTGGCACTTAGGCCACTGTATCTTTTATTGTGGAAATACTGTTTAATCAATGAAAATTTAAAAATAATAATAGCTCCATTTCTGGCCAACCAACTTTTCACTGGTATGTGCCACTTTGCCATTAGAATGCAAGCATTTAGTATAAGGCTACCTTCCCTACTGAGATCAAAGTGAGCTGTACAAATAATGTATTTCTGTTGTATTATAAATAAACCTGCTAGACTTGTCATTTAACACATGTCTATATAATCTTAAATGTGTACCAAACATATCAACTTATTTAATCTACATATAAACCCATTTTACCAATAGGGAAAGTGAAACACAGAGAAGTTAAATAATTTTCCAAAGCTAGAGAAAAGCAGTGGGCACATTAAATCCTGTCCATCTAGCTTCAGACTTCTTGCTCTTGATCACTAGACTGTACTGACTTTTGAGAGCATGTCTTCTTGAAAAGATGATTGAGTACAGTTTGGGGAATACTTATGTCACTGATCACATCAGTGGTTCCTCAGCACTTGACTGTTCAGGGATTAATATTGAGATTATTATGTCAGAACTTCCTGGGGAGTCAGAGATTCCATTTGGTATATCTGAAATCTAGAATCAAACAAAACTCACAGATTATTTTAATACACAGTCGTAGTTATAAATCACTCAATTATTTTATCAGTATTTGTCCCTGCAAAGCAACAGGAGACTATTCACTAACTTCTATACCAATAACGACAAGGTTGGATTAGTTTATCATCACAATGGACAATAGTCATCTTACAATGGAGTCTTAGTTCTTTTCAAAGAAATTTAATGAAGATTGAAAAATGCCGGGGATGTTAGTTCTCTGTCACACTGGTTATGTAAATGTTAATACTATACTTAAGGTCATGTAATAACTAAGTAGAATTAATTAGCTATCATAACAATATGATAATTATATTCATTCTCGAGATAAAGTGAAAAAATATCTTCTAAATGTATATTTATATTTGCCAAGAAATTTTCTTTATGCCAGCTGGTATATAAAATATTTTAAAAGAACACTAATGTATTCAGTGAGCTGATTAAAAATTGAGCAGGTGCTTCAAAAAATCGTAGGGTTGTTTAAGCAATGGGATAATTTAGTTCAACTGACTAAATTAATCTCCACTTTATTCATAAAGACGTCATACTGGCCTGCCCTACAGGAGCATTAGGTATTACTTTTATGGGATACTTAGCTTAAAATGATCACATAGTAGTACAACAATAAAACACATTGCCAGCTTAAAATGGACATAATCTAGGAGAGCTCACCTATAGATTGGATAATAAAATATGTGATATCAATTGTTCCTTTTGTTTCAGTCCTGAAATAGTCCACTAGCAACACATGCATTTCTGAAAAAGGAAAAAAAAGAAAGAAAAAAACCCAACAATACACTAGGTGCCTGCATTTCTGCATATGTATTTCCAAATTCCACCAATTAGCTCTAAGATAATAATGTGACCAGTCTACAGGCTGTGTAATGAATGGTGGTGTTTTAATTAGGAATAATTGGTATATTTATATGCATTCTAGGTATAGGAGAGTTCCACTAAAGAGTCATTAACTCCATAAGACATCCCCCAAATCATACCCCAAAGAAGGCTAATGACGTGCATTAAAACAAAATAGCACTCATAGAAAGACATTGGGAATTCAAATGTTCTGCTTGCTGAATAGCTTTAGCTTTACAGTGGCAGTAGAGTATATTTGGAAAAGGAAATGTAACAGTCCTTCTTTGTTGTAGTATTCCACCTCTATCCAAACAAAATTGACCCTGTTATAGTCTTTCTGCTACCTCAAAATGCTCCCAAGCCCAGAAAGCCACTATTTCTTTTTGGGCTGGCTCCAAATTCATGCTCCCTTCAATGTTCATAAACACGAACCCTTAAACTTCTCCATAACAAAGTATCATTTTAGATTGTGCCCCTTCCATGCCTCCAGACAGGGTGGTGTTCCATGATTCAGTGCCACTGGCTCAGCTCCTATTCAGGTCCTCATTGCTCCTCATCTGGGTAACTGTGGCAACGGACTCCTGACCTCTCTGTTGTCTTTCTTCTACAATGTTTCCTTCACATTGTGGCCCAATTTATCTTCTTAAGTCAGCAGTTGGAGAATGTCTGCCCTCTTTCAGGAACCTTGGAAACATCTTGTTTTCTACAGAACCAAGTCCAAAATACTCTACTACTCACTGGATTTCTTTGTGCTTTTAACTGAATCCAGTCCTTTCAGTTTATTTCCTTCCACACCTCTCTATGCACTCCACACTCAAAAAAGAACAGATTTTTAGATATATCTTCCAATACAATGTTAGACAGTTTTAGCACTATAATTAATCATCAGTCTATAGTTATGTGATGGCAATATCATAATCACTACTTCTAATGGATCATGCTTTCACAGGGGAAACACAGTCTGACTGCCCGTAAGGAGATATCTTTCAACGTCAGTTGGTTGGGAAAGGAAAAGGTGAGATATGGTTGCACATTCACAGATGTGGGTGGTTCTGAGATAGGGTATGTGACTGGTAAAGACTAAAGGGACTGTCAAGGAGATAGTAAGATCAACCCCCAGAGGATTTATGGCTTAGAATCCACAGAAGACCAGCTTGATCCAATCTAGGGACTAATTTCACCATATGGTGACCCCAGCCTCATTATAAACTCGTTGTAACATATTAGCATTCTAAATGACACACCCAAGCTTCCATGATTAAAAACAGAAAGCCCATAAAAGGGCACAAAATGACCAATGGGCTCTTCCAAGAAGTCTCCAGTCCCTTCCCAGAAAAATCCTGAGTCTTCCTCCCGCTATTGAATGTCCTACCCCTTGATTAAATGAGCCTCAATAAAAAAAGTAAATTCCACTACAGCGGGGCTGTTTTCTCTGTGGAGTAACTAACTCTGTCCTACCATTTCACTAATAAACTCTCTCACTTAAACTCTCTGCTAGATTATATTTGTATTCTTTCCTGCCTAAAGCCAAGAATCCACAGTGGGCTGTGGACCCCTGGAATGCTTGCATCATCTCTGCTGACTCAAACTAGTCATGGCAGAGAACACTCTTACCATCACAGGTAGATAAAAAGCAAGAGATGGGGGGATGAGGAGATAATGGTGCATGCATATGCTCACCTACCCTTCATCTTTTGCCAATTATGGAAAATATCATATGCCTGGGGTTAATGTATTTACATGAAATTATACTTTTTTAGTGGCCAAGGGGTTCCATAGTGCAAAGAAGACAAGAATGTGCCTATGACAGGAGGAATTGGAATCTATAGTGCTTCTGTGAGAACACAGAAATTTCTGGATATAAGTAGTCCATGGTGGCTTTCCAAATTAGAGGCAATTAAGTGGAAGTAATAGAGAGCCCTAATACCATGAGGTAAAACCCAACTCTAGAGGCCACTGAATAAAGAGGATATTTAGTACATTCATTATTTAGTTGAAAAATCCATCACCATTAATATTCTGACACCAGTTCTCTGACACCAACTGGGTGTCATGCAGTTCTGTTCTGTGGAGTTACTGTCAAACTCCACAGGTTTAAGGGATCAGCCCACGGTTCTGCTCTCATGTTACATGCCAGCCTCAAGTTTCAGGAGCCCCCTGTGCTTCTGACTGACTGGTTATAAATCCGAGGGTTCCCACAAGTCTTTCAAATTCAACAGTTTGCTAACATGACCTACAGGACTCACTCAAAGCACTATGCTTATTATAGTTGCTTTATTATAAAGGTTACACACAGGACAAGACGTGTCCCAGACACAGAGCCTCTACTCCTGCTCTCTACGGAGTCGGGAACATCACCCACCCTGCACACCAGTGTATTCACCAGCAAACCAGGAAGCCCTATCAAGTCCTGGGGTTCAGAGTTATTGAACATGCAGGCACAGTTAATTAAATCATTGGCCAATTGATTAAATTCAATCTCTAGCACTGATATCACTTCTTGGAGGTCAACCGGGCTCAAAGTTCCAACCTTCTAATGTTGTGGTTGGTCTTTTTCACCCTCTGGCTAACTATGAGCCATCTTGTCACCTTTTTAGCATAAAAAAGGTACTCTTATCACTCAGGATATTCCAAGGATTCTAGGGGCTTTGTGCCAGAACTCCAGGGGGCAAAGACAGCGTGTCCCCCACTATACCACACCATTGTTTCACTATAGGACATATTTCATCACTTAACAAATTTCTGCACTGTTTAAGACAAATTTTACTTATTCAACTTATGCAATATGCCAGAAATAAAAATTGTACAAGAAACCTCTATATATTCTATATTCAGTTTCACTTTTCATTACCACTTAACCCCTTTAATTACTATATCATTCCCTCTCTCTGCCCGCTTCCCTTTGTTCATGAACACACACACATTCCTCCCTCCCCCGAAACCACTTCAGGCTGCATTACATGCATCTTCTGCACTACTCTTCTAGGCTATGATAAAAAGTTTCTCTACTAAAAGCCTTCTCTTTGTCCAAGAGATGTGGTTATGTTTATCAAAGCAACATCTTTTTCTACTTTGTATTGTTGGTAATTATTTTCATTTCCATCTTTGCTAAGGTGGCGGTAAAGATGTCATCATTTTACATCTTTGTGAATTCCTGGAACCCATTCCCTATTATTCTGACTTGTAGGCCTCTTAAGAGCCTAGGCAGCTTTACTGTTTAAGAAGTCCCTTCACATTCTCCAGACCTGAGTAATCTTCAAAAAAATGCTTTGAGGAGAGTGATGTTTTTAAATTATCACTACCTCTGACATGGAGTCTATCTGGTGCTCAGTAAAGGTTCACTAAAAGGAAATGCTTTAAAAGGAAATTATTTAATGAAGTTCTCCCAGCCTTTTATTATGCACATGTTGATGAATTAGATTATACTCACTATACTAAAATTCTCCCCTAAAATGAAGACTGGCAGACTAAGATACTAAATAGGTTACTATATTCTCCATTGTCAGAAATACTGTACACACATATTTTTAACTTAGTTTAATTTCTTTCTGGAGCTGGATATCCTAAAAGAAAAACCTAAGACAAAAATTCAAGTCCACGTGGTTTTTTAAGGCAGGGCCTTCACGATAGAGAAAGCATGAGGGAGGCGGGAAAGGGAAAGGATAAGAGCTCAGCCAGTGTGTGTCTCAGCTGAGACCCAGCATTAGCCTTATCTCCATGGGAGCTCTGGAGCCTAAACCGCAGTACACAGAGGAAAAATCCAAAGCAAGGAAGCTGGCCATTTGTATCTCATTGTCATTCAGTCAGTCATTTTATACAACCCATGGTGAAGGTAGGAAACATCACCTCCAGGCAAGACAGCTCCCATGTGGCTGAGGGTGATTCTCCAGAGAAGAATGTAGCTGGGAGCATTAGTAACCATCACTCACAGCAGCTAGGGACAGAGGCACCAGCTTGCTAAAGGGGATCTGGAAAGACACCAAGAGTGTCCACTATAGTCTCATATCCAAACATTTAGTAAATATTTAACAGAAACTCAGAGTGTTCTGAACATTGTGAAGTGTCTTTAGATACCCAGATATACTTTAACATTTAACATAATGTTGTTCAGGTAGTCCCTGAAATATGCTCACTTTCATGAATCTAGCAATTATGTTTTAGAAAGAACCAGGCAGCTAATAAAAGAGGACTTTTTATACATAGGATGTACATGGTACCAACATACATATACACACGGTTCATACATGATGGATGGAATGGAAACTCCAGGATGGAAACTTGAGGATGATTATGGACATTCTCAATGTGTACCAGGCACAGTCCCTTCCTCCCTTTCACTCACTATTTTTAATTTAAGCTGTTTAATCAAGTATTCTCTCCTCCATTTAAATGCTGCATACTTATAGGTAATATTTGTATTATATATGTAATATATAAATATAATATAATTTATATATATAAATGCTGTTGCATTTCTATTCAGTGAATGCTCAATTTATAGTTACTGAGTAGCCAAACATTTGTATTAATGTAAACAACTATAAGGATGTGGTACTTGGACCAAAAATTATTTTAGTGCACCTGAGAAAGAAGACAAACATATGGAATAGTAATTAGCTTAAATAAGATATAATTTACTGCTAAAATTAGTTGGAAGAGCTGTTAGTAGGAAACTAGTGAAATAATAAAACAGTCAATGTTGGTGAAATATATTTCTGGCTGAGAATCAGCAATGTTGAATAATCTGCTGGAATCATCTAAATAAAACAATAATGCCCTATTTCTAAAGAAAAGATAAAAATGAATAGATATAGTTTATTCTTGAAGTCTGTGTAAGGATATATTTTTAGGTGATAGATGACATATGGAACTGGGAGAAAAGATTGTTTCACTTCTAAGCTTGCACATTTGCAGTATTTTTTTCAGTTTGTCAGATTCCTGGTACAGATGTGTATCAGGTGGTTTAAAACCCTGTCTGAGGACAATCTAATCATCGCTCCTGTTCTGCAGATGTTGACTTTTGTTCTCATGGCATCTACCAAGATCAATGATGTCTTACTCCTTTCAAATAAAGACTTCACACATCTTATTTTTAGTTTCTTTATGCTCAAACTTGAATTCAAAAAATGATTTTTAGTGCTTATAGTGGTATTTCAAAAAATGTTTTGTTCACTTAGTTGTATCCTACGTGGTTGACTTCCATTTTCTAAATATTTTAGCAGCTGCCTAAATATTAATTGTTGGAGCTGGGGTCTAGCTTTTCTCTCTGTGCCTGATATGAAGTCCATTTTCTGCCTTGTACCATCAATGGCTGGAGCTTGAGATTCAGAACCTCATTATTTAGAACAAACTCGCAAGTGACACAGGTGGCATGCATGGAAATGATACTGGAGCTGCGCCAACATTGGTCCATTGGAAAATAATAGAATTTCTGGGCAATCATGGAAGATGGGCATGGAAACAGCCCAGCTAAGCATCAAACCGAACGTCTAGAGGAGCTGATGAGTCAACAACCAGCCAGGAACTAGACTTAACTGGAAGCTGAGAGAAACATGTCAGCTATGAATCACTCAGCAAGGATGACATTCGGCTCAATTCTCCTTTTTCTTTAAATGTTACACCTATTTTCATTTCTAGTAACAAGCGATATGTTTTATAGAAACTAGGCACTGACATATTAATACTAATTTAATAAATGTTTGTCAAACAATAATTATGGACTAAATATTTGAACCATTAGACATCACTTTTTATTAAGTTGGATGTTGCATAAGTTTATTTGAAAGGTACCAATATATAAACCCTGATGTTTAAAAGAGCTTGAAATTCAGAGGCTCTGAGAGGAAAGACAGTTTTTCAGCTCTCACTGCACAGATATTTGCAGGGGCTGAGCTGTAAGATTCAAGGAGGTATGTACTGGTGGTGAGCACCTCCATGAATATTTGCTATGTAAGAAAGGGAATTCACTTGAGCTTGCTCTGCTTTGTGTTAAAAATGCCTAGGGGTGTATCATGTTATCAGACTAATACTAGGATAAGTCATGCTTTAATAAGCAGAGAGCCGGCACAGAGAACTCAATATTAAAATAGTCAAATACAGCCTCTTGATTTCATGGGGCTTATGGTCATGTGGGTCTAAATGAGGGTGATTAGCTTCCCTGGGTAGGGTGTGGAAAAGTGGTGAACGTGTGCATATGTAGGGAGGAGAGGAGGGTTTAGGTGCTACAAACTGACATAAAGATCACAAAGTGCTGTGGGATGAGGCCCAGGTAAATATCCTGCACTGCCTGGGGGCGACTGATACAATAATGAAGCTCCTGCCCAAACTGCTTAACTATAAGCACCTTGTAAAACAGGACAGGGGAAAATCCTGGCCTTTGGAACAACATGGATGGAACTTGAGGGTATTATACTTGAGGGTCAGAATTATACAAAGTGAAACAAGTGAGATGGAGAAACACAAATACTGTACAATGTCACTTATATTCAAAGACTGAGGAAAAAAAACCCCACAAAATATCAAACCCATAGATTCAAAGAACAGATTGGTGGTTGACAAAGGTGTGGATTTGGGGGCTGGGCACAATGGGTGAAGGTGGTTAAAAGGTATAAACTCCCAATTATAAGATAAATAACAACAGTAAAAAACACTACAGAAATGAAAATTAATGTGCATTTAAGGCATTTCTTATATAAAACTAAAATACAGAATTGCAATACATCTGAGGCATGTTACAATATCTATTTGAGGTGTCTAACACAACTTTGAGCTTTAGAGAATTGGGAAGTTCTTTCAAAAAGAAGAGCAACCAAAGGAGGAACAAAAGTTAATCGCATGAAATGGGATTGGACAGAGGTAATTACAGTCTTGTGCAGAAGTCTGGGCTGGGGAGAAGATGTCCTGTATAGGGGATAAAAGGACATTTACATGGAGGAGATGTGGCTGTCCAGCGAGGAGTGGGAAGCAATGAAGCTTCAACAAAGGCCAGGGCCAGGTTATATAAAGCATCATAAGGTGTGCAATGGACCCTGGGTGTGTCCCTCAGGAAAATAGGAAGTCACTGAAGGATTTTCATTTAGAGTGACCTGACCATAAGTGCTGTTTAAGCAACTTTCTCCTGTAGTTTGTAAAATAAATTGGATTATTTCTCAATATGTATTTACGTTTCTAACACATTCTTTTTGCCACTGCTGTCTACAAGCTTCAAAAAGGATGAGGGAGGGACTAGAGAAGACAAATATTGTATCATGACACCACCTGGATGCTCAATCTGGATGGAGCATTTTGACTTCCTGGACTCACTTGTCCTGCAGAGATCAACACCACGCAAGCCTCGTATGCAATTCTAGACTTACTGGCAGCCACACTAAAAAACTACAAAGCTATAATTAAAATTTATTTTACTAATATATTTTATTTACCCCAATATATTCAAGTATTGTCATTTCAATATGCAACCAGTATAAAAATCAATAGATAGTTAACAGTGTTTTTTCTTTAAGTTTTCCTACCTAATGGTAGGAACGCAGCATGTACAGGGGTAGGCAAAAGTAGGTTTACAGTTGTGAGTACACAAAACGCAAAGCTTATTCTTGTAACATTATTGATTAATTATTGTGTTATTTTCCATACAAACAGTTATAAACCTACTTTTCCTCACCACTGTATTTTATACTGAAGGCACATCTTCACTGGGATTAGCCACGTTTTTATGTGCAAACCATATTCAGATAGTGATCATCACATTGGACAGCACAGGAATGATGTTTGTTAGTGAAGAAAGAACAGAAAAGTTTGACTATTTGCTGTATAATGGAATAGAACTCAGGTTTTCCCAATCATTTGCTCAGGACCTGAGCAAAGCAGAGTCTCTATCTGTATCCACTGATTAAAAGGGAGAAAAGGGGAAAACATCATGACTCTCATTTTCTTTCTGTCTGGGGATAACTCTATTAGGCTAATTTTGGGCAACACATTGATGATTGCTCTTTCACAAGTCAGGACCCTGTGGTTTCATTGATTTTACCAAATAGCTATTGTAAGACTAAACAATAGGTGAAAATTCCTATTTACTTTAGTGCTTTATTTGACGTGAAGGTTTGTGTTCTGAGATGGGTGTAAATAGATTTGGAAAAGTATTCATTCAACACCCAGTGTTCCAGAATACAATCAATTTTCCTATCATTTCAATTCAGAATATTGCACCCTGTTTGAATGGTGGCTGTGAAGAACAAGATGACAGTGCAAGCTCTGTGCACTGCCGCAGTGACAGGGACGCATGTATTACAGTAACTGGAGCAAAATAAAAACGTCTGAAACTTAAAAAGCACAGGTCAGGCATTGTTATAAACCCCTTAAAGGTGCGAGTCATTAAGTTCCAACTACAGTGCTATACGGTATATATTAAAGTCATTTTAAAGATGAGGAAATAGCAGCTCACCATTTCCTTAAGGTGATGTAATAAGTAGGTGGGAGATCCAGGATTTGAACCCACACTATCTAGCTCCAGGCTGTTCTCTTCATTATTCTTGAATACTAAATACAATGGTTATTTCTTGATTGAATAAAAGCATGATTTTTGTCACAAAATGAGTTACATGATGATTTTAAGTTTAAAAAAGAGGGAAGAATAAATAAACATGAGCTAGATTGCTCTGGATGCCTTCAAGTAGAAGTGGGACTTAAAGGGGGTCTTGGAAGATAAGCAAGATTTAAAATGCAGAGTATGGTAGCAAGCGTATTTCACTCATGGTGAAGCAAAGGATGGAGGAGGCAATCAGTCTGGTTTCAGGAGACAGTTCAGTCACATGACTGCTGTTCGGAAGTGCCCTGAGAGACGATCCTGAAGGAGCCACGCTGGTGATTCAGATGTGGCTTCGGCAAATGCTGCAGTTGTGCCCTGCCTTCTCTTTGTTTAGTCCAACATAAATAGCTAGTTGAAGGGGAGAGTTTCCTCAATCAGTGAACTAACTTGCTTATAGTGTGGAATAGCTCGGCCTGGCAGCTGTCCCTTTCATGGTTCATAGGTATTTTGTAGAAATCTTTCCAATGTGAAATGCAGAGTCACACGATAGCAGAGGGAAGACTAATTAACTATTAGAGCTTACAGCCTGTAAAGAATCCAAATCTTCTAGAAATTCTTCTTTTATATTTCTACCACTTCCCATATTCTGCTCCCAGATTGGATTTGATGTTCTGGCTTTTGTGTTACTCTGTGCATTTCCCCATCAAATCTTCTCTCCTAGACAGGTATTTTCCCCCAGGTTTATTGCCACATAATTAACATAGAACATTGTGTAAGTGTAAATGGTTCAATGTAATTTGATATGTGTGTATATTGCCAGATGATTACCATGGAACATTAGTTAAAACTTCCATCATGTCACATAATTACCTCTGTGGGGGTGTGTAGGAAACATTTATGATCTACTCTGTGGGCAACTTTCAATATATAATACAGCATTGTAAACGATAGTCACCATACTATATATTATATCCCCAGAACTTATTTATCTTATAACTGGAAGTTTCTACACTTCGACCAATACCTCCCCCTTCCCCCACCCTCCAGCCTCCAGCAATCACCATTCTTCTCTATGTTTCTGTGAGTTCAGCATTTTTAAGGTCCGTGTATAAGTGAGATCATACATGATTTGTCCTTCTCTGGCCCCAAGTATGATGAAAAACTGTTCCTTATGTATTCTTGAATTCTCAGTGACTCACAGTAAAGCTGGTATATTAGATGATCAATAAAATAGTACAGTGCCTGAGAGCGGGGTCCCTTGTCTCTGCTACTCACTAACCCTGTGAACTTGGTTGAGTTGCTTATCTCAGAGTCAGAGAAAGGTTTCAAGGAGCTAAACATACGTGACACACTAAATCAGTGCCTGTGGCACCTAAGTCCTGTGTAAGATTCACGATTCTATGTGTTTTACTTTTTAACCAAATGGTTAGGGATGAAAGGAAACTTCTTTTTGCAGAGATCTTCCTGCCTTGCCCTTACCTCATGCAGAAAGTTCTCCTGACTTAACAATAAATGTATTAGACTTTTACTTTGTTGTTCCTTGTTAAGACACTATTTAAGACAATAAAAATATGTACCTTTAATATGGGTGCTAATCTCTCTGCAAACACTTCATTATACAATTTGTAGATGCTGCTAGAGTATTTTCTTTTATTAATACAGGGTAATAAGGAGTTTCTGCTCTTTATCGCTGCAGGGGAACTTGGCATATTTTCTCCTTGAATGCCAACAGAACTTTGCTGTCCCTCCCCCCACCCCCTTAGAGCTAATGTTTGTTAAGGATAATACAGCCTCGGATATGCCCAGGAATCCAGCAGCCAGAGCAAGCCCTGGGAAGGAGTGGGAGTGGGGACTATCCTGAGACACCGTCAGACTCTAATCCCTCAGCAGGAGTTCTGCAGCTCACTGGCGTGCCGTTAACGGGATGACTGCTTCTCTGAGTTTCCTCATATAAAATGTGTTTTCACGTAACCTATACCAGATAAACCTTAACCTCTGGCAGCTAGAGGCTTATAGAACTCTCTATACAACCATTAAATATAATACATTGTTCATATCTTTTACATTTCTGAATACCTCCCATATCTATTATCTATTTATATATTTCTGACAAACCCCATCCTTCCTTATCCAAACATACCTGTTCATTCTCTGATTCCAGACCCAGCCCAGGCTGCTTTTGCCTTTGAACTAACAAGCCTGATTATGTCTCTTAGAGCTACATGAGGTCCTCTATTTGCGTGTGCATGGACATTGGGTATTGGGTCAGTACGATTTTGAACTCTTTGAGGTAGTGTTGCATTTCTACTCTGGCACCATGTTTTATATGTAGTTATGTTATATAAATTTTTCCTATAGCCCTTGCTAATGTGGCCCAGTTGGTTGGAGCATCGTCCCATAAACTGAGTTTGCAGGTTTAATTCCTGGTCACGGCACATGCTTAGGTTGTGGGTTCAGCCCTGGTTAGGGTGCATATGAGAGGCAGCCGATTGATGTTTCTTTCTCACATCAATGTATCCCTCCCTCCCTCTCTCCCTCCTTCTCCCTCTCTCTAAAAATCAATAAACATGGCCTCAGCTGAGGATAAAAAATAAATTAAAATTTTTTTCTACATGACTTCTGAGAAACTGAAAGCTTTGATAACCTTTTAAAATTTTTAATGAAAAAAATTTACATGAACTCACAAAGAATTCGGTATTGGAAGTAATTGCTTATAACTGCTTCCAAATAGAAGCGAACCTGTGAACAGAGATTGGAAAACTCTGATGGCTAACATCTGAAGTGCTTTCGAATGGGGAGGTGTTTTAAATGAAAAGTCCTCCACAGAAACATTGCCTGCTGGCAGAGTGTTTTATACTACAAGTACTGCTTAACTTTTTGTGTGTTTTTGACAGTTTGTAGACAACAGGCAAGAATCCAAAAATGGACATATGCTTCACATTGAAAATGTTGTATGTGTTAAAATTTTCACAAATCTATTGACCTGATATAAGCATACCGGGCTGCCATTGGAAGGAGTAACAGACATTCTGCTTCTGTAACAATATAATCATAAATTGGCAAAGGTAGCAGGTGTTCAAGAAGTTGCGAATCTAAAATTGTGCATTTTTTCTGGGTGAAAACCCATTTAATTTGCATTCCTTTATTTCATGTTTGGTTTCCTTAAAATTGTAAAAATAGAAAAAGAAGAATAAAAAATATATACAGCTCTTAGAACTGTTTCAGTCTTTGGGACACACTGATTGGTGAACTTGAACAGGTCAATTGACCTATGGTTCTCAGTGTCCTCTATAAAGTGAGGATGAGAGTATAAATCCCTCAGGCTCTTCCCTTCAGTCCTTGGCCAGAGGCCAAACCAAGGCCAACCACTATAACCTCTCCCTGCCATGCTCTCTCAGAAGTGATGCTACATCCCTCTCATTCTTTATTCACTGAGAAACATGATGTCAGCTAATCAGCCTCCTTTGATAATGTTAACTTTAATCATTTGGTTAAGGTAACATCCACCAGGAATTTACACTATAAAGTTAACATTTTAGCATTTAAATTAATTATTATTTTGGATCTGCTTGGAGTAAGTATTGATATCATCCATTGCATCAAGCAGACACCCACTGATTTTTGAACCCCTTGATGAATGTCTAATTCAATCATGCCTTCTATATCTAAAGGAGGTTTTTCTTCTTCCCATTATTTATGCATTCACTTATTGCTATGGTTTCATAGATCCCTGTTTTATTCATTGCTAACAGTATTTATTTTGATGCTCAAATACCTAGGTTTGGTCTGTGGAGGCACCTTCAGTCTGGTCTCTGTGTGTTTTTGATATGTCCCATGAACATTTCCTTACTTCCTGGAGTTATGAGATGACCCAGCTCATTAGTACTTTCGCTGCCTTAGCACCAAAGTCAGCCTTCTTTTTTCCTAAGCATTCCTGTTTCTTTTAATGGAGAATGGCATTTAGAAAAGAAGATCAGGGTGGTAGGTGGACTCCTGGCTACTGGTGCTTCACAGTTTCTTGGTCCAATCTGGCTGAGAGTTTCTATGATGAATGGATGTTTCTGCCCTCAAGCAGGAAGCAGCTTAATCATGGAACTCATTTATACACTTTTCTCAAGTATCACAGTCCTGTGCTTCATGTTATGACAGCCAACAGACATGTTATACATATGTTGTATTTTGTAGGAAGATAAGCATGTATGAGTTACTCTGTCACGGCCCTGAAGTGAGCTCTTGTGGTGTTCTATAGCAGGTAAGAGACTTTGAGAGATGCAAACTTTAACATGTTTGTTCTAAGTCATGTCTACCTACGGAAGACAAAGCAAATAAAGGAAACATTAACAGAACAACTATCATATAAAAATGAAAACTTTATCATGAGCCAAAATCCTGACAAATGTCCCAGGGTCAGAATTCCTATACACCCAAAATTTCCCCTTTGAAGTACACACATAAAAATGTTGCCTCTTCTTCATTTTAATTTGATTCAATTTTGCAAATTCTTACCCATCTCCAGGTTTAAACAGAGAAATGAAGGAGATGGAGAAGAATAGGGGTTTGTACATTTCACAACTTTCCATTTGTTCTCTAATTATAAATGCATCAGGTTGAGAACAGTCTTTTTTTTTTTTTTTTTTTTAATGGTGCCTTAAGACTAAAGAAGGGAAGGCTAAGAGGATAGGACATATTTTGTCAGTCATATCAAACTCTTCTTCCTAAATAAATAACTCCATACAAAGAGTGTCCTAAAATTATATAACTCCTTTCTCAAAGATATTATCAAGTGGCATTATATTACTTTGTCAGTCATCTAGTTAATGTATACTACTAGTCAAGTTGGTATGTGCTTTGATGAATGTGACAGATTAATTTATCTATCTACCCATTATTTCACCAATAAATAGTTTAATGCATAAGAATATAAAATTCTGTCTATAAATCTTGGTTATGCTATTATTATGCTGTTCATTTAATTTTGTAAAATGATTTACTTATTACCATAATATAATCAGAGTGATTCATTGCTAATATTTCATTATAACTTTATTAGTCTAATAAGAAAACTTGCAGCCAAGGCACAATCCAAGGGAAGAAATCTGTAGAAAAATGAGAATCTTGCATCAATAATTCATGTTACCTCATGTGTCAACTCTAGTTGTAGTTATTAATTCTATTTTCATTCATTTTTCAAACTTTAGTTTATAGATGAAATTAGCAACTGGGCTGGATGACACACAAATATATTGCATTACTTTCAAAGAAAATTGTGAGCTGAAGTTATTATTCTGCAAATATTTATTTATTACTTGTACATAAATGACAGTGTTTTAAACATATTGAAAAATACATAAATATATGAGAGGTTTTTGAGGACCTTATCATTATATTGAAAAGTCAAGTTATACCTTGGCAAAGCATTGCAAAGTACCTTCAAATATATTGTTCTTAGTTCTGATTGCTAAGTATTATTAGTATTTTCTAATTTTATATTAAAATATTAATGACAATAACAATAACAAATACTGTAATGTAAGAACACATGTAGCCTTTTCAAGACAACATGGTTCATTTGATGGAAGTTAAAGAATAACTCATCTTCTGATTTAAAAATCAAAACCAAAACATATGTTTTTCAATTCCTAAAAGCAGTCAGATAAATGTTGGTAGCTGTGAGCATTGTGGGTGGTTTCTGGAAGTTAGCCTTACAGAGGTGATGAAACCCGGGCTAAGACCTGACAAATGAGTGGGGTTTCACGGAGACGAGGCATGAGGAGACCCATAATAATAGAGGGAAATAATAACAGAGGGAAATGGTGGGCAAAGGACTCAGGAGCATGCCAGCTGCTATATTCATGAATATGCCAATGAGAGGGAAAGAGCAATAAAGGTCAGCAATCCAAGAAGCATCAGCCCTGGCTATTTTCAATCAGGTATTAAAAATCAGCCATTCTCATTTCGATTCTAGGGGAAGGTAGCCAATGCCAGTGGTTATCATGGGAAAGTGGGTTGATTATAAAGCCTTAGGATCTTGATTTGACTTCATGGCATAGGCTTTTCCTATATAGCAAAAGCAGACCTTTCTGGCTCTCTTGGAAATCTTTGAGAATGATACAGTGAGTTTTATGAGAGCTACTCCTTTTCAGAATGTGACAGACTTACAGTAAATGGTATTTTCAACTCCTGGGAGACCCCCACAGAGGCTCGGCCTTAATGGTTGGGAGAGAATGATTGCCGATGATATGTGGTCTCAGGGCAGCTGGTGGGAAGAGGGTTAGAACACAGAGGACCTGAGCATTTGAAACAATTCATAAATGAATTGTTTAAGTTCTTCAAGTCTCTGTTTATGCATTCACTTTAAAATTAGAATTGATACCTGCCAGACAGACTTCCCCACTTTGATGTGATACTTAAATGGCATTATATAACTGAGAAGGCCTTTCTGGTTCAGAGGTACCCATCTCATGACGTTTTCATTATTATGGGTCTTGCATTAATCTTTTAGGCTCACTTCTGTATGGTAACAAAAGGAAATGTATTTAAGTCAACAGGGCATGTATTGGCAAGATCTGTTCATATCATTACATGAGATGCCACACATCTCTCTCGTATCAACCCCATACTTCCCTTTCTCGTTCCTATGGCCTTAGTTCAGGCTCACAACATCTCTGGCCCATATTATGTCAACAACCCCTCTTGGCCTGCCTTCCAAGCCTAACCCACCCCCATTCAAGTGATTCCTCCCACTTATCCAGAGTAATTGTTCACTGTTCCACCCAAAGTCCTTCAGTTGCCACGGACCTTTGTCCCCACTCCTACTACATCTCTAAGAAAAAGTCTTAAATTTTTATCCTTGGTATAACACACAGAGCCTGTTATGATCTGTCCTCTTAATGCCTCCCAAGCAACACACAGAGGCTAAGAAAGACCACTAACTCTAGCCCTAAACAGACAGGACTGAAACCCAGGTCTATTACTCCTAGACCAGGCTATTTTTTGTCTGAAGCAGGACATTGTTTGTTTGCTGGTAAAAAATTTAACCCAGAGAAGAAAATGTTATTATGTAAGTAACTGTATTAATATCAATAGCACTGCTAATATTATAATATTTGTATACAAGGAAAACAGATAAATGGAGAATAATGTACATTAGCCATATTCATTAAAATAATCATCATGACTGTCATTTAATCAATACATACGATTGCAGGCATGATAAAAAGAACTTTGCACACATTACCGTATTTGATTCTCTTTATAAACATAAACAGGTACCTCTTCATCCCTATTTTGTACATGAAAAAAACAGACTTAGAGAGATTACATTGATATTCCAAGTTCAAACAGCTACTGACTAAGGACTCTGTGCTCTTTTTCGTAGTCACTAAGATTTATAGTTAACTGAAGTAGACACTCAACTGTGGGGATGAAAGGGTGAAGAAAACATTTAAAATCTGATAGAAAATAGCCCTGGCTGGTGTGGCTCAGTGGATTGAGCTCCGGCCTGTGAACCAAAGGGTTGCTGGTTCAATTCCCAGTCAGGGCACATGCCTGGGTTACAAGCCAGGTCCCCAGTGGGGGCCACGTGAGAGGCAACCACACACTGATGTTTTTCCCTCCCATCCACTCTCTCTCCCATCCACTCTCTCTGAAAATAAATAAAACAAACTGTGTTTAAAATAGAAGGCATCAGTAAAAAAAAAATAAATAAATATGCTGTCTACCTTCCTGGGACACATCACATTTTCAGTTTTCTGAGTAACTCAGAATTTTCTAAAGTAAAAATAATGAAAATATTGTTTATAAAGGTTTCAAGTATATAAAAAATAGTATTTTTTATTTTAATGCTTATTGAAATTATTGGGCATATTTTTTGGCTACAGTTCTTCCTGATCTGTTTATCAAACATCTCTGTGGTTTGTTTATTTATTTTTTAAAGACCACATTTAACTAAGACTACATTAATTAAATTATGCCTTCGTGAATCTAAGCAAGTAGTTCTTGCCTTCTAACATTTTCCCACCTTAAATTCAATTGATATGTTCTAAGAAGAGATTTTAAATTAATCTCTGACATGCGGATTAAATGTTCACATTTTAAGAGGAAATGGTGCTGGGTAGCCATGCTTCCTCTTGATAGCTAATTATCTTCTCCCTCACCTGAGTGAAATTAATTGTTCTGGACACCTACATTCAAATGATGTGTGCACTGTGTAAAAGAAAGGAAGACAAATTTCTTTACACCATTTTCTAATTTATGTCTCTTGTCATTGATCAATTGCCCTGGTATGTGGGTGAGTTTAAATTTCTAATTTGCATAATAGTTGGAGGATTTTTCCAGTCAAAAATAGAGGCTGACACAAGCCTTGGGAACTCTGAGTGTGAATTTCTTTCCATTTGTGAAGGCCAGAATACATGTGAAAACCCTTCCTCTCTAGATTATCGAAGCCGGGGGCTATTTGAGAAGTCTGTTGAACTTGATCAAAATACTTCTGAAAATCTTTACACAGCTCATGTTTAAACACAACAGTGCAAATGTCACATTGGCCTTTGCTTTATAGAACAAGTGCTTTGTTTTGCTTACAGTACACAGATGGGCCCAGCACAGAAAATTCCTAAATTTAAGTAATCTTGCTGGAGAGAAATTATTCTAATGCAATAAGCACTCAACATTTCTCTCTTCTGTAAATAAAAACAAATATATATATATATATATTCTCTGATGGCATTTTTTAAAATTCCGTTTCTTTCTGTATAGGAAGGAGATTTCTACAACTGGAGAAAAGATGTAAAGAATGACTTAGATAGAATTCAGAGTAAGAATAGAATTCACAGTAAGTCTGTTGCTGGAAGGAGACAATTACTTAGGAGAGAATGATTAAAAATAGTTAAAAGCTATCATTTATTTTATTTCTGCTTTATTTACATCTTTTACCCTCCCACCCATTTGCTATTTTATTCTTTTAAAAAAATTAAAGTTAATTAAGAAATGCCCACTTGTTAGTGTAAAATATGTCCACTCATAATCCTCAAATATGAATATCTTAGAAAATGTTTTATATTTTATTGAAATAATATATTGATGACTGAGATTTGCTTTAAAGAGTAAAAAGAATGCAGAGAGGGAAGTGAATGGCCATATACATGTAACAAATTGACCAGGACTTGACCATTGTTGAATCTGGGATGATGAATATATGACTATTCTGTGTACTTTGGTGTGTGAAGTCGGTTCAGAAATAGTCCATCCACAGTTAATATAATGAAAACAGTCTGCATGACATTAATGTAACCTGGTGGCCAAGGAGAGAGGACTGGAATGCCCATCTGTGAACAGTGGATTTCAGTGTACCAGTCAGTGAGGATAGTAGACACCACTGAGTGAGCCTGTGCACTGTGTGGCCCTCACATTCAAAATGACTGAGTGAGTAGAGCAACAAATCTGCATCAAAGTTTGTATTAAGCTTGAACATTCCTCCTTGGAAATTATTCAGATGATTCAAACAGAAGGGTTTTTTGGGGATAATGCAATGAGGGAAGCGCAAATAAAAACCTGACACAAATGCTTCAAAGATGGTCGAGAATCTGTTGAAAGTGATCCATGTTCTGGAAGGCCTGCGACAAGAAGAACACCTGAGAATGTCGCATGTGTAGAGGCTGCAATCAACAAAGATCAGAGACCGACAGTGTGAGAACTAAAAGCTAATCCGGGGATTCCCAAAACTACTGTGTCTAAGATTTTGACTCAGGGTCTTGGAATGAAATGTGTCGTGGTAAAATTTGTTGAGAGGCTTTTGCTACCAGAGCAGAAGGAACATCGTGCTGTAGTTGATAATGACTTGATTGAAACCACTACCAATGAACCAGATTTCCTCAAAAAGGTCATGACTGGATATGAGTTGTGGGTCTATCACTCTGATGCAGAAATGACAGCCCAGTCGTCCCCATGGAAGTTGCCTAGTTGTCCATGCCCCAAGGAGGTGCAGCAAAGTTGCAGCAAGATCAGAACCATAACTGTTTTTTGATTGGGAGGTGTTGTCTATCATGAGTTTGCCCCTCCAGGCCAAACAATTAATAAGGAGTACTACCTCAATATTCTTCATCAGTTGAGAGATGCAATACCATGGAAATGGCCCCAGCTATAGGCAACTAGTGATTGGCAGCTTCATCATGACAACACGCCTGCTCATGCATCACGTCTTGTGCAGAGTTTTTTGGTAAAACATCAAATCACCCAGGTGACTCAGCCTCCAGGTGACTGCCCAGATTTGGTGCCCTGTGACTTGTGACTTTTCCCAAAACTTAAATTACCTTTGAAAGGGAAGAGAATTTCAGATCATCAATAAGATTCAGGAAAATATGACTGGGCAGAGATGACAATTGTAACAAAAGATTTTCCAGAGTATTTTGAACAGTGGAAAAGATGCTGGGAGAACTGTGAGGTCCTAAGGTGCCTACCTTGAAATGAACTGTGGCACTGTTGTCCTATGTACAATGTTTCTTGTATCTTGTACCTTCTCCAATAAATGCCTTATTTTTCATAGTACATGGCTGGATACTTTATGGACAGACCTCGTAGTATGTTTGAATTTCTCATAACACAATGTTTTTAAAGCTGTGTAAATAGCTTCATGCTTTTACTCTTCCTAATAAATACAATGTCTTTTAGTAGTGGTTTTATTCAATCTAAGGGGGGAAACGATACACAACGAATAATATTCAAGTTTTCCTATTCTACTCCTCAGTCCCATCTCTCCCTCCCCAGCACACAAATACAATCTTACTTTGATTTCAGCCCAGTATATTTGAGCTTCATTTTATATATATAAATAGTATACTATTTTTTGTATTTTAAAGTTTTAAATGAATAATGTTATATTCTACTTTATGCAACTTATCTTTCCTTATGAATAATTTATTTTTAGACTTAGCAATGTTGATACAAATTGGTTTGTTTTTTTATTTTACCTGATGTAGAATAATCTATTGTTGCACATAACCATAATTATTTTTACTATGGCAAACACTGCTACAATGAACATCCTGTTATATAACTACTTGAATATCTACCTTTGCAAGAATTCTCTTAGGGTATATACCTAGAGGTAAAATTTTACAGTCATAGGGCTGAAATTTTTTCAGACAAAAATTTTCATGTTCACCTTCACTACATGTAGCCAAATTGCTGTCTGGTGAAATGGGGGAGCTCAAAAAGTGGGAGAGCACCTGTTCTGCAACCTTTTAACCAATGTCTAGCATTGATTGTATGTTATGTTTTGCTTTGCTAATTCAATGGTATAAAGCATTTCCAACTGTCATTTTATTTTGGTTTCTCTAGTTATTAGTAAGGATAAATATTTTTTGTAATATATGTTAGACTTTCAGAATCTCTGTTCTGTGAATTGTCAGCTCATACCCTTTTTAATGTTCCTATTAGAACATTTGATTTTTTTATTGATTTGTAAGCATTGCTTATACATTTAGTACACAAGCTATGGATAATTATAACATTGAGGTAACACCAGTGAATTTAGATATATTTTAAAACCAGTCCAAGGCCACTCAGATGGTAACTGTATCCATGACAGTTAGCTACCCAAACTTTTTTTTCCTACAATATGCTACCTTCCAAATTTCAAATAATTGGGCTTAAAAATAAAGATTTCTAATACTTTCCATTGCTGACTTTTCACAGTTTTATCAAATTAAGTTTATGAAGAAGACTATTTTTCTTCTATGTGAAACTGCCCTTGGTTTGTATTGATGAGTGTGTGAGGATGACGTCAGGAAGGGCAAGACAATTTGACACCTCTCCTCCTAGACAAAGAGAGCCTCTTGGATTTGGAGGATTTTTAAGAATTTAAAATAGCAATAAAATCTGCCAACAGATCATTTTCTTGCAGTGATGCAGCTCCAGTAGGTCACATAAAAGATTAATTTATGGTGAAAGTTAATAAAAGTAATTAAAGTACCTACAGGAGTACTGAATGTACCAGAGATAAACTCTAGCATCTTATTCATTTAAAATGTAATTATGACAGTGTTCCCACTAAAACACCTGTGCTTCTTGACATCATCTTGAAAGCAAACAGGTAATGTATTGAATCTGAGCTAGCAGAAGATTGGTACTAGGTGCCAAGGGAACAGAACTCTTCCTATTTTTAAAATAACATGATATTTGTGTTGCTTTAAGACTTTGAAGAATTATCATAGAGATAAGTAATAGTCTTCCTCTCTGAACAATTCATAGAGCCCAAAGAGCTCAGAAGAATGCCAGGCCTCATCTGGCTTTTGCCCTAGGACTGCAAATAGAGGCAAGTGCTTACTTCAGGTTATTTCTTTCAGAGTCTCATGTGGACTTTATTGTCTCTAAAGGTCCCGATGTATTGAGCAGTTTGCACACTCCTAGGATGAATACAAAAACTAAGTGGCAGAATATCACGGATTGTCACTGGCATAGGAAATGAAACACCAGACAAAGGACATTTTGAAAGTCAATAAAGAACTTTGCCATCTTTTATGTAACTTTACATATACTTAGTAGCTTAATGATTCCAATTAAATTGAGCATTCTTGCAGTTTTAGTCACACCTATATGTTCTACTATATGTTCATTATAGAATATACAAAAATGAATGTATTCTATAGGTCAATAAAATAAACAAGTGTTTCCAGATGGTTAACTTTTCCTGGAATTTATCTATTTAGTTTTTTTGTTTGTTTGTATGTTTTATTTTTATTTTTGTTGTTGCTATGACAATGAGCAGCAAAACACAATCACTGCCAGTGATGAGCTTATCTAAATACCCAAAACCTAATCGTGAGCCCCTAACTCAAACCTGTAACATTTCTATTTCCTTCTTCCTGTCAATAACTTTACCATTATTGGTTATCTAGGTGTAAAAGAAAACATAGAGCCATTAGTAAACCATTGTAGTCTTAAATTTTCTGCACAAGATCAAGTGAAACTTTTCCTGAGAATAACTGTGGTAGGATTCTAAATTACTCACACTGATATTGGATGTATAAAGAAGATACAGCTAATTGCCCAGTACTGTTTAATAAAAAATAAAATTCTTTCCCCACTGCTCTGTAGTGTCACCATTGTTATCATAAGGTAACTGCATGCATGCTGGTCTATTTCTGAGTTGTCTACTCAGTTCAATTTGTCTATCTTTGCACCAATACTGCCTGGTCTTATTTAATATATCTTTACAATAGGTCTTATACTTAATGTTAAAGGTCCTTCAAATTTGTCCTTCAAAATTGCCTAGAATATTTTTGATCTTTTGCATTTCCAAAAGTATTTTAGAATTAACTAGTTAAATCTGATTTAAAAACTTATATTTTAATTGAGATTGCTTAAATTTATAGGTTAATTTGGCAAAAATTTACATATTTATAATGTTAAGTTTTCCAATATTGAGTATGATATATTCCTCCATTTATTTAGATTTGCTTTTATTTCTCACAAAAATATTTTGCAGATTTCATTGTAGAGGTCTTCACTTTTCCATTAGGTACTCAAATATGATACAATTTAGATCATAGAGATCATTCAGAGTCCAGATAAAAAAGAATTTGGAGATAACCAATTGAGACAGAGAAAGGTAGTCAAGAGCAGGTACATAGACTCAAGAAATAGAAACGTAAAATAAACTTATTTTGGTAAAGAATGAAGAAGTCACAGGAGTCCATAAGGGCTCAGCAATTCTGAAGTGACTTAAACTCTGTAGATAGGTTATGTTTGATGCAATTGTAGAAGGACAAACAGGTAATAATTCCTAATTAGGGCTTGTTTAGAAAAATCTGGTTGTCTAAAGAGGTCACTTAAATTGTAAACTTTATGAGATCAGTGGCTTTATCTTGTTGACTGTGATATTCCCAGATTCTATTGTGTAACACATACACTATCCTCAATAAATACTTGATGAATGAAAGAAAGACTGAAAGACAGAACAAAAGAAGAAAGGTAGGAAGGAGGGAGGGAAGGAAGGAGGAAAGGAAGGAAGGAAGGAAAAAAGGAAGGGAGGAAAAAAGGAAGGGAGGGAAGAAAAGAGAGATAGAGATTTGGTGGGGGAGATATAAAAGGAAAAAAAAAACTCAGAATATCTGAGAGGAGAGATGGGTCCTTTGCCAATATCAGTTATTTTCTCTTAAATTGTTTTATCCTCACTACTCTCTCTGATCACATTGTTCATCTCATTTTCATCTGAGATGTTTAATATGAACATAATGAAAAGGGAAATTTAGATGTCTTTATTATAGTAAAAATCCTAATAAAAAGGAAATGTGATTATTTGATGAATATTTATTTGTTCAGATTAGTAAGTATAATGGTAGTAATTTTTACATTGCAATAAAGCGAGGAATGAAAATGGTTATTGCTTTTATAGCCCAACGTTTATTTCACTTGATTCAGAGACTTTCACATTATTGCATATAAGAAACAATTACTGTACTATCAGGTTGTCATTTTATTAAGGTAAAGTCATCTTAATACTATAACAGTTAAATGCAAATTTCAAGGTAGGAAATCTCAAATTTAAATGAGTCTATGTCCTGGAATTTGTAGGAGTTCAATTGGTTTCTATCAAATAAAAATACTTTTTAGCTTTCTTTACCGAAGTAGGAAAATAGAAATAGATTAAAAGAGTTTTCTTAGGTCAGCCTTCAAACAAAATAAACTAAATTTTACTGCAGAAAGGCAAAGCCCTACTTCCATAACACTGATTTTCCCTTTATTTTGATTATAAATCCATGAACACCAGGATTGAAGTATCTGATAAACTTTTAGTTTTTGTGAGGACTTGAATCCAAGAAACCTTGATTTGCAACATTTTTCTGGGACAAGGACAGAATAGAGAGGCCAGCGGGGCACACAAAGAGAAAAATGGAGACCTGACTAAGTCAGGAGTTATTTTAAATGACAGTCGGACACTGTGGCTAGAAGTGACTACTAGGGAAATTCTTACTCTAATTCTATCTCATTCTAAGTAACATAAATTGATTGTTAATGTGACTAAAATAAAGTGACTGTATGAGGAAATGTATATCATTTTAACATGGTAGCCATCATTTTAGAAAGATAGCCTCTAGAAATAGATAGTATTTAGCCCGAATCCAATGCCATTACATTTTAAAAGGAAATCTAAGAAAGATGGAGTATATGAATGTTCAAAAGGCATGTTATATACCAGGGTCTCTCCTAAAGTAGTTATATGGGTTATTAATTTTTTCATTTAGTACTCAAAACATGACATTTTCTCTATAGTAGGTTCTTACACGTGCTGTAACAAATTACCACAAGCTTGGTGGCTAAAAACAACAGACATTTATTCTCTCATAGTTCTGGAGGTAAAAAGTCCCAGATCAAGAGGTCAGTGGCGCCACCCTCCCTCCAGCAGCTCTGGGCAAAAGGCTTTGCCTCTTCCAGCTCCTGGTGGCTCCTGGTGTGCTTGGTTTAGGTCTGCGTGACTCCAGCCTCTTCCCTGGGCCTTATTCCCCACGTCTATCTGTTTCTCCTTCTCTTCTCCGGTGAGGACTTGACATTGAATGTAGGACCCACCCTAATCCAAGATGATCTTATCACAAAATCCTTTCATTAATTACATCATCTGCAATGATCCTTTTATTCCCAAACAAGATCACATTTACAGATTCTGGGAGATATTTGAGGGGGGTCAATCCATTACAATGCCCATTGTTAAAGATGACAAAAATGTGACCATAGAAGATAAATGGCTTCTTAAAAACTCATTAGAATAGAAATAATTTTTTTTTTATTTTTATTTTAGTGATTATTGAGTACAGTTTCTAGAATAAAAAGAACTTAAATCCTAGTCTGTCTGAGAGCAAAAACCTTGCAAAATCATTCTACAAGACCCAAATTGCAAGTTGCAATTGTGATTATGCTGTGATATTTACTCTATGAAGAAGACAAAGTTGTACTTCTTAGAAGACTTTAATGAGAAAAGACATTAAAATATCATACAAAATATAAATAATGAACAAAGTGAACAATATATCCTAGACTGGTTAGAATCATGTTTTGCCAAAAATGCCAAGAAAAACAGAGCAAGCTCTGAATCCCTAAGATGAATAAAAAGGGTTAGCATTTTTGTCCTCAGAGATGAAGAAGTATTTTTACAAGAGAGTAAGTAAGAAGGAAAACCGTGACTCCCATTGGTCTCTTGACTATTTTGTCAAGAATAAGGATCTTTGAACTTAACACATCAGAAGGAACTTTAGAGAGAAGTGTTGAAGCCTAAAATGGATGAGGAGTCTGAAAGTTTTTCAAGCAATTTCAAGTTTCCTCACATAGGTGAGCTACAGCCAAAAGTGTGATAGGACTTTTTGCTGGTAAAATCAGTAACCTACCTTGGTCTAGTTAAAAAGACTAATAGAGTTCTGGAAGAAAAGTTGTATTTATCATGACATTTTTCTTTTAAGGGAGAGGTACATCCTACAAATTACATACTGTCTAACTTCAGTTCAACCTCTGGGGATGTTTGAGAAAGTATTATTTAAAAGTTTCTAGTAAGAAGAACAAAAGGTGATCCTTACTACCCATGGTGAAGTCAATAAAGATCACTGTGATTTCTTCAAGATAATTTCTTCATGCTATCTCCATCTCGGATGTGTGATTAAGTTATTCCATTATATATTCTTCCTAGCATTGTCTTGTATAAATGCATCTATTATAGAAATGATGACTTTTTTGTTCTATCTCCCCAACTAGACACTGAATAGTTTTAGGACAAACCTATTTCAACCATGTTCTAAGTATTCAGACACTGGCACTTAGCAGATACAAACTTAGCATTTATTTTACAACAAACATAAGGTCACCTTCTTCCCTGGCAAAAGTACCATTAATTGCCTAACTTTTCCTACCCAGTGTCCATAACATAAAGGGTGGTGATGTAAATAAATAAATAAATAAATATGTTTACATATATAACATATACATAACTTGCTAATAACATAATTCTTTTAAAATCTATTTAGACAAGTACCTAGTAAACTGAATAAATGTGAGTCAACAGAATGTAAAGAAACAAAAGAGGCAAGTGAACTTTTCTACCTTAATATAAAACATAAAGTTAAGATGCTGAGAATTATACAGAGAGAGGTAATTAAATCAAAATAGTGGGAGAATTTGGTGTAATGATTTGAAAATAGTTGAGTCAATAAAAAATAATGTTCAATATTTTAATAGATATTTTTATATTTTTATTATTCCTAAATACATAGTAAAGTTTGCTACTTACAGAAAAATCTCATTTTTTTTTTAACATGGAATAGAAAGGTAGCAGATTAAAGGAAGATACTGAATTCTTTGTGATGGAAAACTGAGAAAGTATGTATAGGATTATGAGATAGTACATAAATTACACTGATTTAGTGGAAAGTAAAGCTTAGGTTTCATAGAAGTCATAACAAGGCTTTTAGACTTTTCATAAGACCTGCAACAGGATCCCATTTTTTAAGCTCTTTAAAGCCAGGGTTAACCAAGGCTAATATAACATTAAAAATATGATGATCAAACTTTCAGATGGCTTATAACTGGAAGGAAGATGAAGTACTTTTAAAAATATATTTTATTGATTATGCTATTATAGTTGTCCCAGTTTTTCCCCCTTTGTCCTCCTCTGCCTGGTACCCTTTTCCTCCAGCAATTCCTCCCCCTTTCGTTCATGTCCATGGGTCATGCATATAAGTTCTTTGGCTTCTCGATTTCCTATACTGTTCTTAACATCCTCCTGTCTTATACCTACCAATTACGGTTCCTAATCCCTGTACCTTTTTCCCATTCTCCTCCTCCTGCCTCCCAGTTGATACTCTCCAAATGATCTCCATTATCTATGATTCTGTTCTTGTTCTGGTTGTTGCTTAGTTTTTTGGGGTTTTTTTTAGATTCAATTGTTGATAGTTATGAATTTGTTGCCATTTTAATGTTCATAGTTTTGATCTTCTCTTTCTTAAGTAAGTCCCTTTAACATTTCATGTGATAATGGCTTGGTAAAGATGAACTCCTTTAGTTTTACCTTATCTGGGAAGCACTTTATCTACCCTTCCATTTTAAATGATAGCTTTGCTGGATAGAGTAAAGGTCTATGTTGTAGGTCCTTGCTTTTCATCACTTTGAATACTTCTTCCAGTCCCTTCTTGCCTGCAAAGTTTCTTTTGAGAAATCAGCTGATAGTCTTATGGAATCTCCTTTGTAGGTAACTCTCTAGTTTTCTCTTGCTGCTTTTAAAATTATTTCTTTATCCTTAATCTTTGGCATTTTAATTATATGTCTTGGTGTGTTCCTTTTTGGGTCCAACTTGTTTGGGATTTTCTATGCTTCCTGGACTTGTACATCTATTGTCTTTGCCTATTTAGGGAAATTTCCTTTCATTGGTTTTTCAAATAAGTTTTCAATTTATTGCTCCTCCTCTTCTTGTTTGGCACTCCTATGATTCAGTTGTTGGTAGGTTTAAAGTTGTCACAGAGGTACCTAAGCCTATTCTCATTTTTTTTCAATTCTTCTTCTTTCCCATTGTTCTGATTGAATGCTTTTTCCTTCCTTGTGTTCCAAATTGCTGATGTGATTTTCTACTTCATCCCCTCCACTGTTGGTTCCCTGTACATTTTCCTTTATTTTACTTAGTGTAACCTTCATTTCTTCCCTTATGTTTTTGTGACACTCAGTGAGTTCTTTTAGCATCCTGATCACCAATGCTTTGAATTCTGTATCTGATAGGTTGGTTATCTCCATTTCCTTTAGTTCTATTTCTGGGATTTTGTTCTGTTTTTTCATTTGGGCCATATTTCTTTGTTTCCTCAATTAATCAGGTTCCCTGTGTTTGTTTCTGTGTATTTGGTAGAGCTGCTTTGACTCCCTGTCTTAGCAGTGTGGCCTAGTGAAAAAAGGTACCTGTAAGTTGTGTGGGGTGGAGGCTTAGGTAATTACCAAGGGGAGGTAACCCATTTTACTGCTTTGTGACTCTGTGTGCAGGGGAGGGCTCAGAAAGGGGAAAATGCCACTGCCTGGCTTTTGGAGGTTTGCCCTGCATTTGCCCTGTTCCATTCACTTCACCCACTTCCCATATGCAAATGGCACCCTTCTGGCTATTGCTCTGGTGGTGAATCCCAGAGTGAGTGGATTTGCATACATTCTTAGTCCATGCAGACCCTTTATACAGACTCTCCTGAAAATCTGGCAGTCTCTTCCACCAACCCAGCCTCCATGGATTTTTACAGCCTGAAATTATGGGGATGTATCTTCCCAGTGCTGGAACCCTGGGCTATGCCACCTGGCCTGGGGCTTGGATTGTTTGCTTTCAAGGTATCCCTCCTGATAATTTCTCTACCACATGTAAGTGTGGAACTGCCTGTTCCATCACCACCTCTGTCTCTCCATGCCTCTGCACCACATCTCTGCGCCTTTCTGCCCATCTCCACAACTCTGCCCCTCCTACCCATCTAGATGAATGTGGCTTTTTTGAGTCCTTGGTTATCAGACTTCCATATAGCTTGATTTCCTGACAGGTCTAGTTGTTTTAGTTTTGAGATATGGTTGTAATTTTCTCTGCATTTGCACATGGAGGTGAATCATATCTACCTATACCCCCATCTTAACTGGAAGTCCATAATGGGAGATGAAATACCTTGACTGAAACATCCGTATCTAATGAGACATAGCATAACATGGTCATATATGCATATAAGAGAGGAAGACATATGACTTAAAGAAATAAAAAATATTTGAGAAGTTTTCACAGCATAGTTTACTATAAATCAATTCTGCTGCATGGTCAAAAGTTATTGCAAGTGTTAGTATGTTATATTGAAAAAAACTAAAGAAGAATTCATAGCACTCTACTTGTTCCAATTAGACTAAACCCAAAGTATCATATATATTTAATTATAAGCTATTCAAGAGTTACTCTTTTTGTCATGGATATAAACAGAGCAGAATACCTAGCATCATAAAAAAACTGTCATATGAAGATAATTTGAATAACATGAGGATATTTTACTTAGAGGAGAGAAGATTCGCTGAGGAGATGGTAGTTAAAAATCTAATATATGAAGGGAATCATATAGAAGAAGAATTTGACTTTCTTGGTATGCCTGCAAGTGAATGCAATTAGACCAGAGATTGAAAACTTCAGAAAGGAAGATAAAAATTCAATTTAAGGAAAGACCTATTTAAAAAGCATGGATCACATTTTTGTGAGCAAGAGCATTCCTTGGGCTAATATCTGCCTAGTCCTAGATTAGATACCACATGGTGGGAATATGATAAAAGTAATTTTAGTATAACATGGATGGTAAATTAGTTCCCACTTATAAGTTTCCAAGTCTGAGGTTTTATCATCAGACAATTCTTTCATAGATTAAACACTCTCCAGTTACTTCCTTTCTAAAAAATTTACACAGAGTTATATTTCATCAATTGTAATTTTGAATTCAATTAATATACATATAACTATAAAATATTAATAATATATAAATGTTTAAAGCTTTTTGCTCTCTTATGAATGCAAAATAAAATTCTCTTTGCATCTCACTTTAGCCCCTGCTTCATCCTCTAAGAAGAATTTCATCAACCAGCTCAGTACTAGGTTTCTTATTTATTTTTTTAATTAAAATTTTTATTGATTGTAGGTTCACATGCAATTGTAAGAAATAATATAGAGATCCCTTGTGCAATTTGACCAGTTTCCATTAACAGTAAAATTTTTCAAATTTGTAATAACTCAATGTTATTAAGATGTCAGTTCTTCCCAACCTGATCTATTGAGTCAATACAATCCCAAACACAAGTTCACCAAGTTGTTTTGTGGGTACTGAGGGGCACCCAACCCACTTCCCATGGGCTGCATGTGGCCCAGGATGGCTATGAATGTATCCCAACACAAAATTGTAAACTTACTTAGAACCTTTTTTTTGTTCATCAGTTTTCGTTAGTGTTTCTGTATTTACTGTAAAGCCCAAGACAACTCTTCTTTCAGTGTGGCCCAGAGACCTCAAAAGTTTGGACACCCCAGATGAAGAAGCAAAAGATCTAGAGTAGCCAACAAAATATTGATGGAAAAGAACAAATTTGTAGTAATAACACTATCTGACTTTAAGACTCAAAAGCTGCAGTAATCAAGACAGTGTGGCATTTGTGAAAAGACAAATGGAATAATGGAACATATTAGACAGCTCAGAAATAGACCAATACAAATATAGTCATGTGGCTGCCCGGGCTGATGTGGCTCAGTTGGTTGGAGCATTGTCCCATACACCAAAAGTCTGGGGATTCCATTCCCAGTCAGGGCACATGCTGAGACTGAGGATTCAATCCTCGGTCACGGTGCCTATGGGAGGCAACTGACCAATGTTTCTCTCTCACATCGATTTTCTCTCTCTCCCTCCCCCTCTCTCTAAAATCAATAAACATATTTAAAAAATTAAATATATATATATAGTCAACTGATATGACAGCCAAAGTCTCAGTCCATGAAAGAAAGAATTAATAAGTTGAACTTAATTAAATTAAAATGTCAAGAGAATGGGAAGATAAACCACATACTAGGAGAAAACTTGTAAAAGGCATAACTTATAAAAGACTGTTATCCAAAACATGCAAATAACTCTTAAAACTCAACAATAAGAAACAAACAACCCATTTAAGAAATGGGCCAAAGACCTTAAAAGACATCTAACCAAAAAATATATACAGATGGGAAATGAAGCCACTCTATGTGACACTATAATGAAACTGCATGTATGATACACATCAGTATAAATTTACCCAAACCCATAAAATATGCAATGTCAAGAGTAGACTCTAACGTAAACTATAAACTTTGGTTGATAATGATGTGTCAGTGTAGGTTCATCAGTTGTACAAATGTCCCAGCTGGTGGAAGATGCCGATAATGGAGGAGGTTATGCACGTGTGGGGCCTGGGGTACATGAGCAATCTCTGCACCTTCTCCTCAATGTGTGGTTAGCCTAAAACTGCTCTAAAACATAAAGTCTGTTTAGAAACTAAAATGGAATATCATAGCCAGGATATGGACATTGATAAACCCAACAATCTTATTCAGAATTCCCCAGTTTCACTTACAAGGTGTCTTTGGATGCAGAATCTCAGCAAAGGATGAAAAAGGAAACAAAACAAAAGAACCTATGACAGAATTTGCATTAGAAAGGGCTTAGATTGAATAAGCTAGCAAAATTACAGAAGAAGTAAGTAGAAGAGGGAATAAATGATCGGTTGAGTTGGAAAGAGCCTCTTAGTTGGAAATAAGCTTTTAGGTGTGGCAGAAAGTAAGGGAGAGAGTTTTAGGACTGCATGCGGTGTCTTATGAAGACTGTTGAGATTAACTGTAATAGACATTGAAGATTCCAAAGATTTTACACTTTTCAATCTTTTGTGATATGTAAATAGTCTGGGTTTTAAAAAACATAAATATATTTATTTCATTATTATTTTTATGTTAGATTGCTATTTCTTCAAATTTTCACTGACAGAACCAGGGCCACAGAGGACCCTGGGGAATTAAACAAAGATCTCACAAATGAGAACAAACGCAGATTATTCATTCAGAGCTCGCTGTAGCAAGGGAGTCCACCCTCACCATTTGCATTTGGCAGAGATTCAAAAGTGGGAAGGAGTGTGGGGAAGCTTTATGGTGGGGAGAGAAAAGAAAGGCTGTATGTATGCTCTTACTGGAGGTAGTTGACTTGCAGAAGCCAGAAGCAGGCAGACTAGCATTGGTATGTTATGTAATTCATTTGGGAAACATATTTCCATTTCTCTGGTTGGCCAGTTGTTGGAAGAGGAGGCAAAGGATAGAAAAGCTGAGAGTCCTTTACCAAGTCCTGACTGTTCTGAGCCTATAGCTGCAGGAACTCGGTTTTAATTCTCTGAGTTGATTGCTGAAGAGATTGTGGGTCTGAGTTTCTTTGTCAATGTGGTTTGGCTGTTGTCATTTGTATATTAAATCTCTTAGCCACGGCCTGTCCTCTCCCCCTCCCTCCCTTTCTCTCTCTCTTCCTCCCTTCCTCCCTTCCTTTCCATCTATCTACTCATCTGTTTGTTAGGCGTATCTAGCTGTCTCTTAATTTCTCATCAACAGTTCAAAACTTGGATATTCTTGTAGTTCTGGAAGTTTTATCCTACAAATAAATACTCTTAAAAAGTGAGATTTTGAAAATGCTTGACAAGAAACCTGGCAGTAGGCTCTTTCTGAGATTGCCTCGTGTAAATGCATAATCATTGAATAATAACTTGTCTGTTTCTTGCAAAGGGAAGAAAGATACATGTAATAATTTTTAATACCTTCCATGTGCCTGATAAGAATCTGCAGCTATTTTATTTTCTAGGCACTCTAATTATCAGCAGAGGGAAAAAGCCAAGAGAAGCCAGAGCATTAATATGTTCTTTTCTTTTCTCTCTTCAGAAATAAAAGTAAATTCCGTGTGTGATAACAACAGCTAGTAATGCTCTTCTCACTTTTATATTAATGATCAGCAATGTAAATGCCTGAGGCATTGCCTACAGGTTTTGATAGTTCTGAAACCAGCACTAAGACTTAACAATGAAAGAAATGGCTGTTTTTTTTTTACTCTATAAAGATTAGTGATGCTATTTAAGATAATGCCACAGGTCCATAGCCAATAACTTTCCCCAAACTGGGTGGATTTTGAAAGAGCCTTTCTCTTGGGGCTCATCAATAAAACATTCGATTCAGCTTTATCCTAGAACAATCTTTTAAAGGAGGTAGGTTTAATATAGAGTAAAGCTTATAATATGAAAACCAGCAGAAGTACATTTTGCAAATGAAAATGAACAGAATTCAGTAGCACAGGGAAGGAAGGTTTCATGTGGTAAATTAAAGCTAGGAATTTATAGCTTTAATTTAAGAGTTGCATTTTTTTCAAGGGAGATATTAAAACATTTAGATAAAAACATTTTTGAAGTGCAACTTTTGAAATAAATGGCTTTATTTAAAGCAAATAGACCTAGTCACATATAGCTAGTAGCGGGGAACAGATTGGGGAGTGAAGTGGAGGGATTGAACAAAAAGGAAAAAGGACTCATGGACATGGACATGGCACAGTGTGGTGATTGCTGCAGGGAGAGAATATAAGGGGATGAAATGGTGATGGGAAAATATAATAAAGATGAAATCAAAACACTAGATTATAAACTAGAAATTAGTTGAGTTTAATGGAGGCTAGAAAAAGATGAATAATTATTTATTGAAAGAAAATGAGTAAATTGAGCTTGGATGGGAAGTGAGCCATGTATCTAGTTTTTGTTCTGAAATGTTGAACTCTTTCACTGAGTGAGCATAAGCATCTATGCACATGCACACACACATACTACATACTCATACACACATAAGTTTAGAACCTCTCTTCTAGGAAGAGTATTATAATGTGGGACAAACCTATGTGGCCAGAGATATAAATGAAAGTTTGTAGTTAAAGTATTTGGCAGTATGGAGTGGGTCAATAGCCAGAAAGTCAGCAAGCAAACAAACAAAAATAAATTAGGCCCAAGAGAATAATCTGTGGACAAATGATGTTGTGTTTGGGACAGGTGATAAAATTCCAAATAGGCACTATTAAAGAGCAGAGAGCCTGGAGTGCTATTAAGATGGTTTTAGGCAAGGGAATAATAAAGACCTGAATACTGCCTTGGCGCTCTTCAAGTATGGGACCGCTCTATTATTGATTGGGCTTTTGCCATTCAGGAAGCTGAAAACCTGTGTTGGGCCAGTAGAGCACTGCTTTTGCCAACACTGAAGATCCAGGTGGCTTTGGCCTGCTCAGTGATAAATCTGAGTTTTGGAACCTGTTACTCCAATTAGATGCAACACTAATGCCTTCTAATGTCAGTATAATAACTTTGGAACCAGCTATCCCTTGAAAGAAATAGAGAAGATGTAAAGAGAAAGGAGACTGGTCAGGCTATCTCAGTCTGTGATCACTCTAACCATGAGAAATTCATCATTACTCCATTCAAAAACAATTTAAGCTCCTGTGGGCCAAGCACTAACCTAAGCCTTAAGCACTGAAATTATAGTAGTGAAAAACAACTAAAATAACAACCAAAAGTCCCTCCTCTAATGGAGCTCACATGCTGGTTTATAGAGAAAGGAAAGGATAAAACAAAGGTAATTTCTGCCAGTTAAAATAGCAATGAAACACAACTAACATGTTAAAGTGGTAGAGAAATGAATGAGGGCTATATGACAGATTTGGTATGCTGACCAAAGTCAGAGTAATGTTTGGGGAAAAATGTAAAAATATTTAAATGCATATTGTTAAGTGCTCCAATGTAGTAGAAGAAAGAAAAAAGAAAGGGATTTCACAAAGAAAAAAATGAGGAGAGAGAGAACTTGTAAAGGTAATAGCACAGAGTCTGGCTTCTATCTTGAAAATATTTGTCAAACCCAGTGACCATGAACATTGGTTTTTCATTGCCTCCAAGGACACGTGGGTGAGGGAGAAAGTCAGCTTTGCACGAGAGGGAGATGCTAAGAGGAGACCATTCCATACAAAGCTGAAACCCCAAAGGGCTAACTCTGAGTGAGTAGGTTCAACAACAACAAAAAAAAGCCTCTGTCCCTTAGGAGAGTCCAAAGAGAATTTTCAGTGATGAATCTGGCTGCTCAATGAAAAGGGAAAAATCTCTTCTGAGAATTTATAACCATAACCAGGCTCTCCCATGGCTTTGAAGCCCAAACTCATGCAACCTGAATGGTCTGGGGAAAAAAAGCAGGTCAATAATTTGTGGTAAAATGGTCCCTGATATGTAGTTTCCCAGAAAATAGTCAGAAGCAATCCTCTCATAAAGGATCTATATAAGATTTAGTCTTAAAGATTTTTCATACTCATAGTGCCAAGACCTCACCAATACATGTGCACACATACACAGAAATGATGTTTTATGAGCTAAATGTACGAAACACACAAATGCAAACAACAAAATCAGATTTGCACATTCCCCAGATATTAGCAATGTAGATTCAAAACAAAATAACTATTTTAATGTATTTAAAAAGTAAGGAATTGAAACTATTATTAAAAATGACTATTGAAGATAACTAAGAATTTCTTTTTTTAATTTAATCTTTATTGTATTTTTCCATTAGAGAATTTTTTAAAAATAAAAAGCACTTACAAAAATAAAAAAATACATAATAATTTATGTATTTAAATTATTATTTAAAGCATAGTGGACTGATGAGATAGTAAACCCATTAAAAAGGGAATTCATGTGTGACGATTGTGGAGAGGAGGAGGTATAAGTCTGTTATGTGGTAATGGAAAAAATACAATAAAAATAAATTTTAAAAATTAATTGAATACAAAAAAGGAAATTAATGATTTATAACACAAAATTAATGATCCAAAATGCAATATAGTGTAAAATAAATGAAAAACATGAACAACTAAGAGGCATGGGCGATATAAGGAGAACATTTAATATGTCCAGAAGGAAGGGAATAATACAGAAAAAGAGTTGAACCTCTAATGGCTGAGCAGCTCTCAGACATGAATGACAGCAATCAATATACTCAAAAAGTCCAAAGAATCTCAAGCATAATTTAAAAAAATACATATTCTAAAAAGCTGGCCACATATTTAGCCAAGTACTAATAAATAAATACCATAAAGCAAGTACCAATAAATCTTGAAGAATTAATAGCATATAGATCATATAGTCTTATCAATATGCAATTTAGTTAGCTGTTAACAGCAAAGAGATATCCAGATAACTATCATATACTTTGAAATTAAGCAATAATCTTCTAATAAACTGCTACACAAAAGAAAACAATCACAAAAATAATTGGAAAAGATTACCTTAAATGCATATATTAGTAATAAAGACTAGATTAATGAGTTAAGTATTCGATCTAAGGAATTAGGAAAAAATAAACAGAATAAACTCTCAAAATGGTAAAATGGAGCAATGAACCCCTTTATTAATTTCCTCTGGCTGATACCTAGAGTCCTCAAAAGGTGTCAGTGACAATAATATTCCCACAGCCAGCTATTTCTACTATAACTCCCTTTATATTCTATTTGAGTTCTGCAAAACTAGTTGCAAAGTATGAAAAAGTTTCTGCCATTCTTTACAAAGTAACAAGTCATTGTTCATCCCTGCCATAATGTTTAATGCTTTCAGTTGCATACTTAATGTCAGGTTTCTCCCAAAATTAAACTTAAAAAATTGCATGTCTAGTTCCTTTGTAATTACTGTTTTTATTCAGGGAGGTAGGTAAATGCAACTCTTTGGCCTGACTGGGATTTTCATTTATTACAGACTTCTTTTGTTCAAAATAGAAGGAAATCCTGTTTCAGTCATAAACAGCTTTCTATTTTGTAAGGAAATTTAAACTAAAAGATGTTGGAGAGACTATCTTGTTTTTCAAATCCATCAGACTTTTTCAATGCAAACATAGATTTTATTCAATCTTTGCTTTGCTGTTGTCATTTTTGAGTCTTCTAATAATTTCTAATATCACTCTTAGTGACTCATTTTACCACACTTTTATTTTTGTTGACCAATTTGCCAATTTTTTCTTTCTTTTCATTACTGGTATCTGAAAATGCCATGTTCACCACTGGGAGACAAGAAGGCAACATCACTACACATTTTGCTGTCTGTCCATGAACTGAATAATAGATGCTCAGTGACAAATCACCGACAGACTTTGAAAGAAGGTGACACAACTATGAAATTACTTGCAGTTAATATACTGTGATAAATAAAATTTTAACTGTGCTGCTGGGAGAGAGATTTTTTTAATCCTCACCTAAAGACATTATTTTTATTATTATTTTGAGAGAGAAAAAGAGAGAGAGAGAGAGAAACATGAGCGTGAGAGAGAAGTATTGAATTTGTTGTCTTCTCATACATGCTCTGTCTGGGGATCAAACCCACAACCCGGGTATGGGCCCTGACCAGGAATAGAACCCATGACGTTTGGTCTACAGGACAACACTCCAGCCAACTGAGCCCTGGTCAGGGCAGAGACAGATATTCTTCAACTTAGTCATAAGAAGTGAAATTTATGAATAACATAACAGTCCAAAAAGCAAGCCTGCCTGAATATCAATAGTGAAGACTGAAAATCCAAAACTGCTTTTCTTAAAAGACTAGCAACATTGACAAAACTCAAGTAATATTGGTAAAGTAAGAAAATAAGTTATCTCCACCACCACACACACACAAGGATTGATGACAGTGATGCTATGTGCCATAAGTGATAAAAAGATATTATAAAATATCTTAGCAAAAGATTAAAAAGTTTAGAAAAATCATCAAATTCCTGGAAGTGTAACTTCTGAAAATGGAACCAAAAATACATTAAAAAAACTTGAAGGTCTCACAATTTTTAAAAAGTTAAAAGGGAAACTTAAAATCCCCCCAAATAAAACACTAACTACAGAAGGTTATACGGCCAAATTCTACTGCACACACATGGAACAAATTACAAATCTTCTACCAAATGATTAAAAAAGTAGAGGGAACAATTCCCCATCTCAATTGTTATGAGTCTGTTCTAACAGGTATACCAAAATTTGACAAGAAAATCCATAGTCCCACTCAACAAATTAGAGGTGAAAATTTTCAGCAGAATATTGGTACATCAAGTTGCAGCTAAGTACATGAAGATCACATTGGGTTTACAGTAAGAATTAAAAAAAATAGGTGTTAAAAGAGACTTCCAGTTAAGATGGTGGTGTAGGTAAACATGGCTTACCTCCTCACACAACCACATCAAAATTACAACTGAGCTATAGAACGACCTTCATTCAGAACCACCAGAAATTGAGCTGAATGCAAGCCCTACAACTATGGAATTAAAGAAGAAATTACATCAAGACTGGCAGGAAAGGTGGAGACATGGAACCAGCTGGTTCCACACCCATGTGAGACAGATAAAAATTAGGAGGGTTATCTCAGGAGTAAAGAGACCCAGCCCCACACTAAGCCCCCCAGCCCAGGGTTCCAGTGACAGAAAGAAAAGTTACCATAACTTCTGGCTGTAAAAACCAGCAGGGATTGAGGCTGTAGAAGACAGAAACTGCTGGACCCCCTGGCAGTTCCTCTTAAAGGGCCCATACACAGACTCATTCATACGCACTCCCTCTGAGCTTCAGCATGGGAGCAACAGATTGAAAGGCACCAGAGATATATGAAGAACTGAATTGTCCAGCATCAGGGCAAGAGCTGGGGGCAGCTTTCTCACAGATAGAAGCGCTACAGAAGCCATTGTTCCTTTTCTGAGCCCTCCACACACAGAGCCACAGATCCCGCAGGCAGGCACCATATCTGAGACTCCATCAACCTAGCTCACACTGTTTACTAAACCTTGGTGTTACCCTGAGGCCCAGCCCCACCCAACTTTAGAGCCCACCCAAGGCATTTCTAGAGGCTTTTCCATATGAATGGCTTGTCTGGCATATGCTTCAGATTTTCCTAAATTCTCCCAAACTGGCAGCATCCGGCTTCAGCAAGCCCCATACGTGTTGCTAAGTTGCTCCCACATCTAACAGTACCAGCAGCCAGTCTTGTTTCACAGCTTGGCCTCACCTGGGCACCTCCAAGATCAACACAAGTAGCAGCCATCTCTTTGTAGCTTATGCTTTGTGACCCTGGACAGAACACAGTCACTGGCTGACCTTGGATGTGCCAACAGCATTCAAGGCTCAACTATAACAGGAGGGTGTACACAGCCCACACTGCAGCACACCTTAAGAACCCAGCCTGGGTAATAGGGGAGGCTGTGCCACTGAACTCTTCAGGATACCTGCTACATTAGGCCAGTCTACCAAGCCTGGGAGATATAGCAGCTTTACCTAATACACAGAAACAAACCCAAGGAAGCTTCCAAAATGAGACAAAGAAACATGGCATAAATGGAAGAACAGAACAAACCTCCAGAAAAAGACCTAAACAACATGGAGACAAACAAGCTACTTGATACAGAATTCAAAACACTGGTTATACGATGCAAGGAACGTAGTAAGAGCCTCAACAGCATAAAGAATATCCAGTCAGAAATGAAGGATAACTAATTAAAATAACAGACAGTTTACAGGGAATCAATAGTGGAGTGGATGAAGCCAAGAATCAAATTAATGATTTGCAATACAAGGTAGCAAAAAAAAAAAATACCCAATCAGAACAGAAAAAAAATAGAATAAAAAGTAAAAAGGATAATGCAAAGAGTCTCTGGGACAACTTCAAGCATACAAACATTTGCATCATGGGGATGCTGGAAGGAAAAGAGAGAGTGCAAGGAATTGGAAACATACTTGAAAAAATAATGACAGAAAACTTCCTTAACCTGGTGAAGGAAATAGACATATGAGCACAGAGAGTCCCAAACAAGATGAACCCAAAGAGGCCCACACCAAGTCACATCATAATTAAAATGGCAAAGGTTAAAGTAAAGACAAAGAGAAAATCTTAAAAGCAGCATGAAAAAAGCAGTTAGTTACCTACAAGGGAGCCCTCATAAGACTGTCAGCTAATTTCTCAAAAGAAACTTTTCAGGCTAGAATGGATTGGCAAGAGATAATCAAAGTGATGAAAAGCAAGGACCTACAACCAAGATTACTCTACCCAGCAAAGCTACCATTTGGAATCCAAGGACAGATAAAGAGCTTCCCAGACAAGAAAAAGCTAAAGGAGTACAGCCCCATCAAACTAGCATTATATGAAATCTTAAAGGGTCTTCTTTAAAAAGAAGAAGATCAAAATATGAACAGAAAAATGAGAATAAATACATACTTATCAGCAGTTGAATCTAAAAAAGAAAATAAATAAGCTGAACAGAAATGGAATCATAGATACAGAGAACATTGTGATGGCTGCCAGATGGGGTGGGAGTTCGGGGGTTGGGTGAAAAAGCTGACAGGACTAACAAGTACAAGTCGGTAGGTGCAGAATACTCATGGGGATGTAAAGTACGAAAAGGAAGTAGAATAGCCTAAGAACGTATGTGCATGACCCATGGACATGGACAACAGTGTGGGCATTGCCTGAGGGAGGAGGCATTGGGTGGAGGGGACAAAAGGGGGAAAAATTGGGACAACCATAACAGCATAATCAGTAAAATAAAATTAAAAAAATTAACCTTAGGACACTGGTAAATAGAATCATACTAACAGAGTAAAGGAGAAAAACATTATAATCTTTCCAGTCAATTTAGGTTGGAATAGATTTGATAAAAATATTTATAAAATAATTTTAAATAAATAATTAGGAATGAAACATATTTTAAAAATACCTCACAGCAAACAGCCTGCTATACCACAAAATATTAAAGAATTCTCTTTAAATGTTTAAAAAATAAAGTGCCTTCTCTCAACATCATCCTTTTATTTAGCACTGTACTGAAAGCCCTGTGTGTACAATAAGGCAAAAAAAAAGTATAAGCTTTGAAACAAAGAAACAAAATTGAATATAATGGTCTTAAATGGAATATGTACAAAATCTATAGCCAAATCATAAGAATTAAGGAGGTTAGCAAGTTGTTGGATACAAAATATTCATTAATTTATCAATTGTATATTCATCAATTTATCAATAGATATTATTATATAATAGATATTATATAGTCTATATAGACTCACTATATACACATATGACAACAAAAGTGCTATTTCTTAAAAATATAATTTATTGAATAAATTATGAAGTAGTTAAGAATTAACCTAAAATAATGCACAATTTTTTAAAGAGAAACTATCAGAGGCCATTTAAAGATATTTACTAATACCTAAATATATTCAGGTAATCACCATGTCCATGAACTGGAAGCATGTCAGCCCTCCACATTTATACTTAGAGTTAATGTGGTTCCAAACAGAAACTTCATGCCTTGTGTATTTATCGGAATTTGACAAACTAAGTCTATAATTTTCATGGAAGAGAAACAATTCCTAAAGAGCCACAGCTATCCTGAAAAACAAAAATTAAGGGCTATTCCCAGTAAACAATCATGACCAGGGGATATTGATACAGAGATAGGAAATATGATAGATATCAGTCCATGCATTTTTAGAAACTGGATGTATGGATAAGTCTGTTATCATAGATGAGTAGGAAAATTATAGATCAGTTCTCTATTTTAGCAAATGTCCTAGGGCAATTAACTATTGATTGTTATATGGAAGGCATTGAATTGTACCTGAAATCATACATAAAAACCAATACAGGTGACTTAAAGAGAAAAAAATAAAAAACAACGTTTTTGGAAGATAATATAGGAGAAGGTAATTATGATTTTGATTGGGGAATATTACTGAAGCGAGCTACAAAATGCACAAGCTATAAAGGAAAGAGATATTAAACTCATATAAATTGAAATTAAAAAATTATGTTTATCAAAAGGCAGATACCATAAACTGGCATAATATTGAGCACTAGAGAAATAACTAAATGATTTTCAGAGCCAAGTGGGATTGTACCAACAGAGAGACTAGATAGGTATATTAAGAAAATTTACAAGAATAGATGAAACAGCTTGGAAGAGAAATCCAGGCTTATTACAATATCTTTAAAGTTAGATAAACATGAAATTGAATTTCTGCTCTTAGGTCAGCTCATGGGCTAATGAACACAGGTTTTCTTCACTCTGTGCCTCAGAGTGTTAATCTCTCAAATTGGAAGGATATCTCTGATTTCATAGGCTTTCTATCAAGCTAACAGAGGTGATCATAGAGCTAATACCATAGAGTGTTTTCTCTGAGCCAGGAATGACACCTGTACTAACTAATTTAGTCTCTACAATAATATTATAAGTATGAATATGATTCATGTCTTGAAAATATGGAAACTGGCTTGTCAAGGTCACGTAGCCAGTAAGTGACAGAGGCGAAATTCAAACCCAATTGATCTAACACCAAGAGTCTGAGCTCCTAGCATGACCTAATCTGCCTTCCCATCTCTAAATAATTTTTATGTAATGCACATGGTTACTGAAATTTAGCAGACAAAATAAATGATAGTTACATATTATTATTTTCCTTCAAAATACATATTATTATTCATCTTTACAACTAAAAATATGGTTTTAAATTATGCTTTTGGGCAGAAAAATTACTTACTTGATGTAAAATAATTACGGAAACACTATGTGTATTGTTCACATCTTTCCTTGAGGACAGATAACATTGAAATAACTACTGTATGTATCAATTTTTCCCACTATTCACTGTGGGCTTTGCAAGGTCAGGGGCTCTGCTGTATTCATTCGACACAAGTAACAGAATGCCAGCACGGAGCAGATGCTTGGTATATGTGTGATGAATTAATAAATGATACTGGACTATAGGACCAGATAACCAATACTAGTTCAGGAACAATATTTGATTTTGTGTCATTCTTGCCTTCTCAGGTTCTTCAACCATGAACATTAATAAAAATGTAGAAAGTATGAAATGTAGACTGAATTGAACTTATATGATTTCACTTGCTTTATGTATGCATGCCTATCTGCCTTCTTTTATCCCATAGAACTTCACGCAACTCCATTTACACAGAAGGTTTTTGCAATTTCTGACTGAATTCTCAGAATAGACCATTGTTTACCTGAAATTAATGCACAAAACTATGTGGCCAAATAAAACTTTGGAGATGGTAAGATTTCCAATTTCCTAGATTCCTTTGAAATGACTCCACTTGTCATGGCATGGGATGTCTGGCTTGTTGAGAAAGGGTTCTAAGTCAAGGTGAAGGGACTGCCAGGGAATCCATAGAGAGGTATTTCTCACACCTCACAACAACCAAACACTCAGAGTGTTCCTTGAAACCTTATACTGTGGGGTGCATTCTTTTATTACTCTTCTAACAATGGAAGTGTATATAAAAAACATTCTTACAGTGGTATAAATAGGGAATGACTTGGAAGAAAGAGGGCAATGCTAAATTCTGGATTCTCTGATTTCACGAAGTGCTTGCCTTTGCTCCTGGGATTTGCACTTTCTTTTGTTTTTGCTTTCCCTTGCCATACGTTCTTTTCTTTTTACTTCATTTCTTAGCCAGATGTACCAGAACTGCAGCTGCAACTCCATATAATTATTTTAATTGTTTGCATGCAATAAAGCTGTTAAAAGCAATTTTCATTTTTAGCAGTAAATAGGTTTTATTGAAGAGTTCTATTGTTGCTCATAGCTATCCAAATAATGGGTACTTAAGAGAGTATTTTAGCCTGGACTGTTATGTTTCCTTTATCCACTCTATGCTTAATCAAGTGTTAAAATTTTGCCCACAGGACAACAAAAGAAATGTGAAAAGGAGCAATTAAAAGATATGAATAATACTGACACCTCTTTATTATCTTCCAGGTACCACTGAAACTGCCCGAGACGTTAAATGGTAATGATGCAGTTACAGTTATTTGCCAATCAAAGTGATTCCTGAGGGAGCCAGACACATCTATTTCCAGGCTTTGAAGCCGATTGTACTTCATTACTGGATATGGAAAATAAAGCAGCTGACGGTAGAATCGTCTACGTGGTAACTGATGATGACAGGCTCCCTCAAGAATTCAGCACACGTGAATACCCCAGGTAATGGAAATGAGGCCTAGGTTTTCTGTATCATTTCATAATTCTTTTTTTCTTCCTTCTCTCTATTACTTCTGCGATTTTCTGTGCCTCACTTTGCTCCTCTGGTTTCCCTTCTCTTTCTGAAGTTGAACAACACCCCGTTGCAGGCCCACCCCATCTATTGCTCCACAACTGTGACTCTGTCATGGGGCATCTCGCCCCACCACCCACTGAGGAGTGTTTCAGTTACAACACGTGGCTTTCTTCACAGCACAGATTTCTCTCTCACTCCTCCCCATTATTCTTAAATCTAACGTTTAAGTATGGTTTTCTTTATCCCTCCCCTCTCTTCTCAATTCCGTCTCCTGTCCTATTTTAATGCCTTCCCCTGCAATGACCCTGTCTTCCAAAGTCCAATTCATTTGAAACCTTCCCTGAAAATTCCACGATGAGATCCTGTGGTGGCTTCTTTGTCATCTTCCTTCCCATCCATTCATTTTATTCCAAAATTTTATGTTTCACTCCTTGAAGTTTTCCAGTTAAAACAGACAGGTCAACATTATTTTAAATTTTAGTTCCTAATTGCACCTAAAAACAAACTGAATCTACTACATTGATGTTGTATAGTCCTGTGTTGGGTCCCTGAGTGCTTTTCTTTCTGCCATTTCCCTCTCTGGGTAGGAATCCTTCTCAAAGGAGAGCATAGGCCTGGTCCCTTCTCCAGCCCCTCACTTCCAGCTCAGAGTCATGTAGCTGCTCAGTTCTCCATATTTGCAGTCTGATCTATCTTTTATGAGGCTGCCTAGATGCTCAAAATTGTAAAAATATTTTCTTGAGATAGGGTATATGGTGGAATGGCTGTAATCAATAAGGGCTACAGGACTATAAAGGAGCTAGTAAAACCAACCCCCAACAGATTTATGTCCTAGAACCCACAGAAGACCACCTCGATCCAGCACGGTGACTCATTTCACCAGGAGGTAACCCTGAATCTCATTATGCGCTCATTATAATATATTAGCATGCTAAACAACAACACATCCTGCACCAGTGCAATCAGTGATTGGAAACAGAAAGCTCATATATGGGCAGAAAGTGGCCAAGGGGGATCCTCTAAGAAGTCTCCACCCCTTTCTCAGAAACATCTTGAATATTTTCCCCCTTATTAAATGCCCTACCCTTCATTTAAAGGAGCCTCAATCACAGAGGTAAATCCCACTAAGGAGGTGCTGCTCTGTCTGTGGAGTAGCTCAGTCTCTGTCTCACTGTTTCACTAATAAACTCCCTTTCACTTTAAACGCTATGCTGGCTCATGTTTCAATTCTTTGCTGCGCGAAGCCAAAAACCCACAGTGGGTCAGAAACCTTCAGTTCCTGAACCCTCCAAAATTCCCAAATCAGTCTCAGATGACTAAAGAAAAAAAATATTTGTTCCTCTGTGTTAACACTAGTGTCCTCGAGGGCAGTGTTTATATCTCCACATTCTTTTATTTCCCATACATGCTCTGGGCACAAACAAATACATGGTTATTTATATAAGTGGTTTATGGCTGATTAAAAATCTCCTTCTCTGCCCACATCCATAGTGACCAGTAAGTAAAAATAAAACAAACCCAAACAAAAGACAGATAACACTAGAGTTATATATTCAGTTTTCCTGGATTCTACACCCAGCTTTTGCTCTTACTAGTATTAAACAGAGTCACAGACCCAAAATGGTGTTGTGCTAAAAGCCCATGATACCAAACCTAGATTGAATACCTGACCTAACCGCAATTTCAACCTCTCTATAAGTATAATCTTAATTAACCTGTCTGGGATTTTCTTGTCAAGCACTAGTAAGGTAATTTGTCACACGTGTCCTTTCTATCCCCCACAGAATGAAGAAGTCCTCTTCGTGATAATCTTGTCATTCTGTCCACTCCTCCCTCCAAAAAGGAAGGTGTCCTGGTCTAAAACTAATCCTTTCTTCCCTTTTTTAAGAGCTCCCTCGCCCCACCCTTCTTTATATAAAAACCTTCTATTTCATACAACCCCACAGAATGCTCTCCTAGTTGCTAGATGGGATACTGCTTAATTCAAGAATCACTTAATAATGCCAATGAGATCTTCAAATTTACTCTATAAAATTTTGTTTATTAATTCTAGTTTATCCCTCAGAACTTCAGCTTACTCAGCTATAAATAATTTTTGTCTTAACTGATCTTATTTTCCTTATTACAAAACATAATATTCCAGCATTCTCTAACCATGACAATATCACTGGACTTATATTTATATTTCCATTAAAAATTCATAGCTGTCAGCAATTTTTATTCCATATCATTTATGTGTCAGACATTGTTCTATGGACTAACACTGTTGCAGTAAATAAGATAGATATAATGCCTATCTTTGAAGAAATGATATTTTTGAATGGGGAGAAAGATAATAAACCCTTCAATTTTTAAAAGATGGTATTTATTTAATTCAGCTATTGATAAGTCTTAGAAAGAATAAGAAGTGGTGTAATGGGATGCAAAGTGACAGGGAGAGCTTTGTCATAGATCAAGGAAAGAGATGAGGTGAGCTAAGTGACAAGGAGCCATGTCATTTAAACTGACTTGAGTTATGAGAAGTAGGCAGCCACACGGAAATCTGGGGAAAAGATTCCAAGTAGAAGGGATGACAAATCTCATGTCCCTGGCGGAGGAGAAAGCCAATGTGGCAGAAAAATACAGTACAGAGATTTGTTTTTTTCCATTAAGTGGGATGAAAGGCATTGGAAGTTTCTAAACAAAGAGGCAGAACACACTTAGGTTTAAAAAATTTACTCTCAGTGCTATTTGAAGAATGTACTTTAGGATGATGCAAAGTGAGAGGGAACCCAAGGAGACTAGGTTTTTAAAGAGAATTATCAACACAAGAAAGAAGCAAGCTAAATATAACCAGACACTAAAAGGAAGAACAATCTGACAGTAACCAGAGGGGAGGTGGGAGGGGATAATGTAGGGAAAGGTTTTCAGGAACTACTATAAAGGACACATTAGACAAAACCAAGGGGAAGGGTGGAAGCAAGGGAGGGAGGGGGGTTTGGCTGGGCTGGGGGGAAGCAGTGAGGGGGAAATGCAGACAACTGTACTTGAACAACAATAAAATAATCTAAAAATAAAATTGAATATTAAAAAGAGAATACCCAGAAGCAAAGCAAAGATATTATTTAACTGGTTATAGCTTAAGTGGCTGACTTATTTGGGAAAGCCTGATTGGCTGTTTGTGAATGGTTGTTCTTAAGTTTCTTTTCTTGCATTTGATTGCATGGACTCTTGCTTGGGTTTTGATTTGACCCTGGCTCAGGTGTTGGTTTGCTATGAAGTCATTAGAGCCACCCCAGTATACTTGGCCTCTGCTTGAATTACTTCAGCACTTCATGACATCTGTCTGTATGTAATCAGTGAATGCCCTCTTTGCTCAGCTGCATACACAAGGCATCTAGATGGAAATGTTCACAGAACCGGTCACCCCAGGACCACCCACAGGTACGACAACCTTGGCTGTCTGGGGAGATTCTGTATTCCTTTTGAATCATTCCCCTCCATTTTAGAAGCCTCTTTCTCAGATACCCTGGGATTCCAGTCTCTCATAATTAAAACTTACTGGTCCATTTTCTTCTACATTTCCCTGTTTAAATCAAACTGTGTAGATAATTAACCACTCTATGTAAAATCTACCCCTAACTTAGACAACAGCATGGAGAAATAAGTCAATGGTTTAAACCAGATAGCCAAAACTGTCTTCTAAAGGACTCTAGTTCGTATATTAGGAAAGAAATACACAGTGACTGAGTTAAACAATATGGCTGATTAAAAAGAGAAAGTCCACACAGAGCTGTATGGGGAGGTCCGTCGGTCCTAGTGTAACGATTGTCTTCATGGCAGCTACCACCATGTCCTCAAAAGTTTATGAATTTTTTAAATTTTGTTTTCTATTTTGATGATAAAAGTGCTTACAAAATTAATACAAGCAAAGTAGGCATCATCTGGTAAACACTACAACTGGGATTGTGCCTGCTTTGGATTCGTGATTGCAATAGTCCATATACCAATGATATTTATTTCGTTGTCCCTGACTTAGGAGAAAAGAGAAAATAAGTATTGTTGGGCTCTCTCTGGAAGAAATCCAAAAGTGCACCAATGTGAAGATTTGTAAGTAATTGGAAGAGAGAAACAGAGTGGGAGATAAAGGAAAACTTGGTTACCATACATCACAAAGAATAAGGCAGCCAAACTGAAAACAATTCGTACCACAGCAACCAGTCCACACGCAAAGGGTAGGTGGAGATTTGGTGTCAGTTGAATACCTTCTAGTCCATTAAGTTATTGTCCTGAAAATCAATTTTATTGATTTTGTGGGAACTTTTTCGTATTTGATTTGCAAATTTTAACTAGATTGTTATAAGAACTTCAGGTAAAATAATAATGTAACTCATTTTGGTTTATATTTAGTTTTATAATAAAAATAACTGAAACTGTAGGTTCATGAGAATTAATTTTCTTTAAAAGAGTTTAATTTGCAAATGAATTTGGGAAACACTGATGTAGAGGCAAGATAGAGGTGGATTTTATCTTGGTCCTACTATTTACCAGATGTAATATTTTGGCAGGTCTTTTAACAACTCTGAGCCTCAGAGTTTTTGTTTACAAGTTAGAGATAATACTTGTCTCATTAGACAGTGGTGAAGTTTATAGACTAATTTAGGTAATGATGACCCCAGATCATTATGTCTCATCCAGAATCTCTCCTGAGCTCAGTAGCCATCATATAATCTGTACCTTGTGTCTCTATCCACTTAGTGGAAGTGCATCTCAAAGGCACTTCCAAGTCAATATATTTCACTCACCTAAATCACCTCTACTGTTGCCCAATTTAGGAACGATACCATCATACACTAAATGGCAGAAATCATCAACTAAAACTTTATCATTGACTTTATTCCTCCTGTAGCTGCACATAGAATACATCCCCACGTCTTTGTATTTTATTAACGTTTCGTTAGTAACTTTTGATTCAGCACTTCTCTGTATCCAGTTCTGGCTATCTTGGATCAGGTTTCAATCACCTTTCTTGGAATTGTGGTGCAGCTGCTATGTGAGCCTCTAGTCTTTCTTCACTCCAATTCATTTTCATGATAAAGATTGAGTTTTTGGAAAGATAAATTTGATCACATTTGCTTATAAACCTCTCAGGCCATTGCCTTCAGAATATAGCTCAGTTGGTGACTGTGGCTTATAAATTCTTCCATGTTCTAGTCTTGGCTAACACCTCCTGGTTTGTCAAATGTATTTCTTGGCCATTATTCCAGTCATCATGAACTCTTTATACTAATTGTCATTTTTCAAATGTGTTAGTCTCTCTCTTATCCTTTGCATGTAATGTTCTGATTCCTGGAATATGCATGCATACTCTCTATCCTCCTTGATTCTTGCCTATGTGTTTAACCTACACTGACCTGCAAAAACCAGATGGGAGTTCTCCAACATGATAGCCCCAGTGTCCCTGTCTTTTATGTGGTGTACCAATCACCCCATATCATGTTAATTAAGTGCTTAGGGTTTTTTTTTTTTTTTCATTTAATTGTGAGCTCTTTGAGAGAGATTCTTTCTTATTCATAGTTGTATTCCCAGTGCCTTTTACACATAGTAGTTTTTAAAATAATTTTTCTTGAATGAATACTTAGTACAAAGTAAGTGTTAATTAAATATCTGATGATTTTTACAGAATGTTTGTTCTCTCTAATTATACACAACAGTTAGTATTTTATTGTTTTCCTTTCTTGTTTAATGTATATTTCATCTCCTTGTGGAGAGAAATTACCATTTATACTTCTTGAACACTGCATGGCTCTTGGGATAGTTTGAAACTCACAGTAGGTGCTTAACATACTTACTATTTAACTGAGTAATCAAATTAATTAAAATGCCAGTGAATTTATAGGTATATCCATCAAAATGATTACCTGAAGCTGTCAGACAAAGGCACTGGCTGAGTGATTAAATATTTAATCATTTGATTAAGTATTTTTACACCATTTAGTTCTTATGTCGTAAGATAGATGAATTCTTTGAGCAGAAAGACCTTGATTCTGGAAATAGATTTAATCAGTCACCAGAATGATATTCAACTAGCCAAATACTTTTAAAAATACCTTTGGTTAACAGTATCCAGAAAAATAACACCTGTCATGAATATTAATATTCCCTAAAGTTTTTCATTTATTAAAGAGATTATAAATTTAACACCATGATAAATTCTGATTATATGTATCTTTAGTGATATTTCTACTCAGAGGAATACACATACATAAATAATAACTTTAAAAGTGTTTATATATTAACAACTGGACTTTTTTCCCTGATATAGCCAGTGACCTTGTTTCAGATAGATAGATATATGAGAAGGGACATGGAGAACAGAGAAAACCAGCTAAGTCTTTTGCCAGGAAAGCTAAGTGATGATAGCTAATCATGATTAACATATGGGAATTACATTGTATTAAAAAACCTACAAAGAGAGTGTGATCAGCATCTTAATTTTTTTTCCATCATGTTCTATATATGACACTATTTTGAAAGGAAACTTAAAAAATAGTTCTCAGAACATTCCATATTGTTCATAATAATGAATGTAAATAGAATGAATCCATAAAGCTTTATTTATCATATAATTATAAATTACCTATAATTCTTCATTTCTTTCCATGCGTAAGTCTGTTAAATACCTATATGCCTGGGAATAACACAATTCATGGCTCAAACAATATCAGAGTGGAAGCACTGGCTGGTGTGGCTCAATGGATTGAGTGATGGCTTGCGAACCAAAGGGTTGCTGGTTCAATTCCCAGTCCTGGTACATGCCTGGGTTGTGGGCCAGGACCCAAGTTGGGGGCACATGAGAGGCAACCACACATTGATGTTTCTCTCCCTCTCTTTCTCTCTCCCTTCCCTTCTGTCTAAAGATAGGTAAGAAAGAAAGAAACAAAGAAACAAAGAAAGGTTTTCAGATGGTTTAAACTTTGAAGGAATGGATCATGCAGAACATTTAAAATATTCTAAGGAAGAAAAAAAGGAACAATTCCCAACTCATTTTATGGGTCTTTTATGACTTTGATTTGAAAATCAAACAAGAAAAATATGGAAATGAAGAATTAGATTAGAATTCATTTAGCTTATCAGTAAGTCCCCAGCATTTCCCATTTAAAGTATCTGATTACACTCAACCCAATAAATGTGTGTCTCAGTCTCTGAAAGCTATTTCTGGGAGGAGTATTAGGCTGGTTTCTAATAACGACTCTAATAATGACACTGTCCTTGGAATAAAGCTTTGAATTTCCAGGGTTTTGAGAAAGTTTAGTCAGAAGCCATATTTCCTGTTTTATACATTAAACCTATTGGCTTAATTTGTTTCCAATTTATAGAATTCAGTTAAGACATGTTATAATTTTATTAACAAAAAAGAGAGACCAAAAGTAAAATAAAATAACACTGGGATCTAAGCAAAGGTGAGCAATTGTTATGTCCAAAGGGAAAGAAAATGCTTATCAAACATTATTAATGATAATATCTCATTTAACTCATCTAGATTTTTATAGCAAAGATAATTAAGCTTGTTGTATAAATGAACAAACAAGTTTTTGAAGATTAAATATTATCCCTAACTTCATACAGCCTATAAATAACAGGCCAATGATTCAAACATAAGTAGATTTTGGCTTCATTTGCTACGTTTATTTTGGGTTATTTAATATTATAGGAAATTTAGATTTTGAGACTAGAAATGAAAGAACAGTGATACTCATTAATATTAATAATTGATTAATCTTTGCCCTTTTTGCAATGTTTGAAATTCAAATCATATATAGACTAATAAACCAAGTGAGTTTTAAAATAAACTGCTTTTATTTTGGAAAGATTTGGGATTATAGCAAAATTGTAAAGAACGTATAAAGATTTCCTTTATATAAATAACCCATTTACTTCTACTATTAAATATTTACTTTGGTCAAAATTAAGAAGCTGAGAGGTAGACAAAAACATGACCAATATCAGGAATTATAGAGAGGATAGCACTACAGACCCCACAGATATTGATACTTGATGGTGAAAGAATGAAGGCTTCAGTATAAGATGGGAAATGGGGAACAAGGTACGATGTTTCCTCTCTCCACTCCTAGGTACATTGTACTAAAACTCCTTAGCTAGTGCAATAAAGCAAGAAAAATAAACAACATGCATACAAATTGGAAAGAAGTAAAATGTCCCTATTTGTAGATTACATGATTATTCTATATAAAACATACAAAGTAATCTACAAAATGAACAAATAAATAAACAATCTTTTAGAACTAATAAGTGAGTTAACAAGGTCACAGTATGCAAAATTGATGCATAAAAATCAGTTGTTAAAAAAATTAAAAGCTTAGGTATAAATCTAACAAAACAGGTGTAAAGTCTGCATGATGAAAATGACAAAAAGCTATTGAAATAAGTCAGAGAAAATTTCTGCAAATTATATATTCAGCTAACAAGGGCGAACTTTACTTATGTAAATGTATCTGAATAATTTTTTTGAAAAACAATATAAGAACAGGATTATTTTCTCATTATAATGACAAAGGATATGATGTTCAAACAAGAGAAGTATGAGCTCATGGAGATTATTCTAGTTTACCAAGTCTCCTTACTCTAAAATTAATTGAGGAGAAAAAGCAGGCAATAAAAAAGGATTCATTCTTTTTTGAAATAGATGAGGTAAGAAATATTTTTAAAAAGAAAATGTAGTGTTCTGAGAGTAGCAAATGAATATAAATTCTTTTAATTTTTATATATATTTTATTATAATTTGACTCAAACACTTTCCTAAAGGTTAGTGTTTTAATATGTATTTTATATAATTTTGGCTTCACTGATGTGTAGTTGACAGATAAAATTGTAATAGACAGGATCTGGCACAAATAACATCCCTCTTTATTACAAAATCTTTTATTACATAATCATAATCATGTACTTCTATAACATAAAAATATCACACTCAAGCACACCATATGACATTTAAGTGAAATGTTTAAATGAAAACTATAAGTTATTACATCCATATTATTACCCTACCAACCATGCTCAAACAGGCACTGCTTCTGCTGGACCCTGCATTTAAGGTGTCCTATGTGATGATTTGACATACAACACCTTATGAAAGACTTTCCATCATTCAGTAAGTAGAATTTATCATCTCATATATTCATTTGCTTTCTCTCCTCCTTCTCTGTCTCCTCCTTCTCCTCCTTCTCTTTCTCCTTCCCCTTCCTGCTCTTCTCCTCCTCATCCTCCTCATCATCATCTTCGTTCTTCTTCCCTTCTTCTCCTTCTCCTCCTCCTTCTTCTCTCCCTTCTCCTTCCCCTCCTCCTCCTCCTGCTCCTCCTCCCCCTTCTTCTTCTTTTGTTGAGGACAACTACGTTCTTCTCTCTTAGCACATTTCAAAAAATACAATACTGTATTAACCACCACAGTCACCTGTAATACACTTTATCCTTAGACCTTATTCATCTCACAGGTAAAAGTTTGTACTCGTTTTACCATCCTCTATCCACTTCTTTTACCTTCTAGCCCCTGGAAACCATCATTCTACTCTATCTATGAGTTCAACATTTTTTTTTATTCTATGCAATATATCTTTTTCTCTGTCTGGATTACTACATTTAACATGAGGCTTTCCAGGTTCATCTGTATTGTCACAGATGTTAGGCTTTCCTTTTATTTTTTTTTTTAAGGAGAGAAACTGAGTGAGTTAGAATTTGATGATAATTATCTTTTCTGCAAAGCAAGCTAGACAAAGTAAATCAATAGGAAGAGTATAGAGTGTTGGGTTATAGACCTGCAAATAATAAAAAACAATATGTTTATTAATATCCCCAACTGGAAAAGGAACAGTAGCTTCAGTGTGTATCCCTAGCTAGTGTCTAGCATGGTACGTATTCTAACAACATTTACTGAAGGCACAGTCATTGAAAGGAATTTAGGCGTGATTATTTATATTCTCATTCATCTGTCCCTATTTAATCTGTTCTGTATAGTCTAAATGGTATGATCTTTTCAACTGATCATGTTACCTCCTCTCTTAAAACTATTTAATTATTTCTCATTTTTTTCTCAAGCAAAGATAATACTCTCTCAGGTGGTTTACAAGGACCTGTGTGGCTTGGCTATTATATATTTTGCTAAAATAATTTTTCTCCAAACTCAATATTTTAGGATAATGTTGATATTTATCTCTTATAAACCATATTGAATTTTCACTAAAATTGTATTGGACTAGTTTTGTAGGCTTTTCTCTTAAGACTTAATGGCCATTCTTTTACTCAGCCCCTTCTGTTAGGGAAACACCTATTTCTGCATAAGCATGCTGAACAATAAGTAAATTAATAAATAAGGAGAGAGGAGACATGACCAAAAGATTTAGAAAAATAAAATTTATAGCCACATTCACAAAAGCATACAAGTAAAAGCAAAATCTGTTATTCACTCTTTTTTTTCAAACTTGCTTCCCACGAGGAAAAAGAAAACACTCAGCCATAATATCCAAGTCATTCGAAAATCTAATCAATTCAATATTTTTCCAAACACAAAATTTAATTGAAAAAATAAATTATTTTGTACTATAAAGAAGATTATTTTGAAAACCATTTATATACTAATTAGAACTCTAATTAGTTTTCTATAATGAGAAATCTGTTATGAAAATTTTATTTCTCTAGAGATCATCAGGGAATATTAGTAAGAATTTAGTTTAGAAACAACAGCCAATTAAGACTCCTACTTTGGATAGAAAAATAAACATTAAAAGTACTTTACCTACTAGCTCCTTAGAAGTAAAATTAATGGCATATCACTATAAAATAATTAGAAATGAGAACGTTGTAATGATCTTTAGTTTGTTCTGATCTAGCATATGGCACCACAAAATTTAAAAAAAAGATGGTATATTCCTGTTACCAAATCAGGCCCATAGTACCTCCCCTTTTTTAAATACTACTTTCCTTTCTAGTTCTCATCTAATCCTGATCTACCTACAACCTACAGTCAGATTTGTGTTCCTAAAGCATGTCTTCCATCATGCCTTTGCTTTCCTAAATACTTCAACATGTACTGCAGTTGTCTTTACCTTTCAAAAATGACACATCATAGTCTGGTTTAGACAACAGTGTTGCTTACCTCCCTTCTGGACATTTATTTCTTTTTTTAAAAATATGTTCATTGGGCTTCCCAGGTATTTTTTTTCTTCTTTCTTTCTTTCTTTCTTTCTTTCTTTCTTTCTTTCTTTCTTTCTAGAGAGAGCATAGGGAAGGAGAAAGAGAGGGAGAGAAACATAGATGTGTGAGAGATACATTAATAGGTTGCCTCTTGCACATCCCCACCAGGAACATGCCCTGGAACCCAGGCATATGCTCTGACTAGGAATTGAACTGGAGATCCTTCGGTTAGCAGGCCATCGCTCAGCCCACTGAGCCACACCACTCAGGGGCTGGACATTTCTATAATATTAAAAACAACCATTGCTTTGGCTGGTGTGGTTCAGTTGATTGGGTATCATCCTGCAGACTGAAAGGTCACAAGTTTGATTCCAGGTTAGGGCACATGCTTGAGTTACAGGTTCAGTCCCCAGCTGAGGCATGTGCAGGAGACCACCAATCTGCTTCTCTCTTATATCATTGTTTCTCTCCTTCTCTTTCTCCCTTCCTTCCTCTCTGGAGTCATTAAAAGAAAAATGTTGAAAAAAGGAAAAACAAAACCACTGTCTCCTTAACCACAGTTCTCTTACTTTCCAACCTGTGTAGCAGTATTTTCATTATATCTCTGACAAAATAAAAATATCAAAGGTAAACAGAGCTTCATGGGAGTTTGGGACACATTAATCATAGAAATATATGTAAGATGAGAATACCAGAGGAGAGGAGATAAGAAAGAATTTAAAAAATATTTAAAGAAATATTTTTTATTCAAGAAATCTGAATACATCCCAAGTTTGATGAAGACATTAATCTACTTGGTCAAGAAAGTCAATAAGCTCCACGTAAGATAAACACAAAGAGATACACACCCATATAAATATTAGTCAAGATGTTGAAAGTCAAAGATAAAAAGAAAATCTTGAAAGCAGTAAGAGAAAAATAATTTATTGCATATAGGGGAACAACATTAAGATTAACAGTTGACATCTCATTAGATAATGGAGCACAAAAGACAGTGGGACAACATATTCAAAGTATTAAAAAAAAAACTCTCAACCAAGAACCTTAAATCCAGCAAAACCACCTTTCAAAAATAAAGGACAAAAAACCCTCTCTCATATTATAAGACAAACAAAAATAGAAAAAGAGAATTCATTGCCAGCCAACTTGTCCTATAAGAAATATGTCTAAAGCCAAAGTTGCCTAAATGAACTCATCATAAACTCCCTGTGATCAAGGTGGGAAGATTGACTGATCACTGGACATGAAGAAAAGTCTGTACACTACACCTGAACATTGTCACAAAGCTATTATATCTTTCACCTATTCTCTTAGGAGCTCACTTAGTTTTCTAAAAAAGTTATTTACTTTTCCTTAAGTGGCCCTTCTCTTCCTCTTTTTCCCCTATTAAGATAGTATATAAGCCCCAAATTTTTACCATCCTTTTGAGTAACATTTTTGTGACCTCAAATGTCTTCTGATCAAAATAGTATTTATGCCACAGTGGCATATTCTATACCCCTTCAAAACTATTAGTGTGATGTCTTTTGTAGAGCAATAAAATTATTCAGGAGGAGGTTCAGAGGAAAACTGGATGTTTCTATAAAATTCACAAAGCTAGAAAATATACTGAGCAATGTAAACATCTGAGAAGTAGTAGGAGGGAGCATGGGAGAGAGTGCCACATTCAAAGAGGCAGATACCCAGGGAGACAGGACAGGCAAGTTTTAAAAAGGACAAAGGGTCCTACAAATGCCAGTCCATGTGACTACTAAAACAAACTAGTGAGATGAGCACGATTGCTGTCTCTACTTTTGTGGAAAATAGAGACGAAGAGGGGTATTATTCAGAGTGCAACTTGTGGAAGGAGTATCCCAAAACACACCTTCTGCTCTTTCAGTTGGTCTCATATACAGTTTTGCAAACCAAGTCTTCAGAGTCTAGCAGAGACACCTACTTGACGTGGGTATAGAGAAAAGTATACAATTATCTACATGGAAAGCACTTAAATCAGTGTCCGGCACATTGTAATCACCTCAGAAAGCACCATGTGTTTTGAGCCACCTTTGAAAGGCTGCATAGGTTAGCGGTCAAGAACATGGACAAGAAACTACATTTCAGGATGCAAAACCAGCTCCTTTGCATACTGACTGTACTAACCTCTGTGAACATCATTCTCCTCATCTTTAACATGGAAAATTTAGAGAAACTGCCTCCCATGTCTCCTCTTGTTTTTTCTAAATTTGAGTTAAATGAGTTAGTATATGATACATACTTTGAATTTTTTTGTAGAAAGTATGTAAGCATTACTATTACCAAATCAACCATTAGCCAAGTGGTTCCTGCTATTCTACAGTGGGATTAAAAACAAAAGTAAATAAGCCTATTAAGAACCTTTGGGTGGTGGATTTTTCATTTCTGATAAAAAAAACATTGACTCCCACCAGTTATGTACCTTACACATCCACATCCATCATTCAATCTTTTTTTTTGTAAAAGTGCAATTTTGTCTAGTGCCTGGAGTTGTCTAGTAGTACAAAGTTCCAAAAATGTTTGTGATTTGAGAATAATGTTTAAATATATTTTCATAACATAAATACAATGAAATTATTAAGAATATAAATCAGTTAAAAATAAGAAATTTTAAAAGTGAGATTGAAAGTAATAAATTTGTACAAATTAATGAGGGAAATTAAAAAAAAACAGAAATCTGTGAAACAACGAAAGAACATAGAACTGTTGTAGCCAAGAATTCCAACAATGAACTTGGCAGTGAAAACAACATAGACTCATTCCCCAAAAATAATGAATTAGCATTGAGCAGGAGCAGTAAATCAGAGTTTGAGAATTTGTCAGATGATTATTTAAATATGAATTTTATTGTTTAGAAATTCAAAGGAGCCTAAAACTTGCTAAACAATGAACAGTCACCACAGTAGACTATCGCTAGTAGTGATACGCACTGATTTTGCAAATTGTGAAGAAGATGGTCAGGCATTTTTGAAATAACAGAAGAAAATTATTATAAATAAAGAAGTGCCAGGTTAGTTTCCAAAGCTTTTTGAACAGTACAGCTCACTTAGTAAGAGATAAACAATGTGTTCCAAACCAAGACTAATGTGCTCCAGACTTTTCTGGGATTTAGTCTAATTGGGAAGAAAGAACATGGTCTTGGACAAAAAAATAATTGGATTATTAACTGGCAATCTAGATAAAAACACCTGGCAACCTAACTAGAGTGTCATAGGTGCTCTGACATGTTGTGCTATTTAAACATTTGATAGTGTTATTTAAACTATGTTATTTCTTATGTATATTCTATTTGAAAAACTTACGTCTTTGGGTTCCTTCATATTACTTTTTTTCACGAAAAATAGCCTTTTTCTCTTTATTTTATTATTTTTTTCCTGACCATGTAAGAGGAAGCAAGGACTTCTTTCTTCCTCACATCTGACAGGGTTGATAGAAAGCAGAGTCATTTATGCCTAGACCATCAGCTTTTCCCTAAATGCTAGTCAGTGGGATTATCTGTCAGGAGGGTCGTTCCATATACATCTCACTTCTCTGAGACTTGGTCTCAGCAGCTCAGGAGAGAAGCAGCAGGAACAGTGTCTCCAGGACAGAAGGCCTAGGGGTGAGGGAGTGGGAGGACTGGGAGGAAGTGGAAAATATCAGAGCACTCGGGCTGTGAGACCTGCACACTTGGACAGAAAATTAGCGGTTTCCATTGACGAAATAATCTTGAAGTTTTATTATGAACACCAGACATGAAGCTGCCAGGAAGACCAGCTTAGAAAAACATTTAGGTTCCCAATTCAGTTCTAGGAATAGTTCCCTGAGACACGGGTTGTGAGAGAAGCTTTGATTAGAAACTGCATTTTCTAGGCTACTTGGGTCTTTCCCAGCATCCATATCTCAGAAGAGAGCTTTCTTGTGAAATAATAAAGGGCTCAACTGCCTAGAAAATTTAGTGACGTCACTTCCTGTTCCTAACAAATACCCACTGATGGTGGATGTCACGTGCAGCTCTCTTGCAGTGAGACTAGCCTCCGCAGTCTGGAGAAGGCAGGTCCTTCAGGGTCCCCGGGTTCTTTTCTTTTCGTTTTAGACCAATAAAAATAATGTATTTGTTCACCAAAGTGTAAATGCTTTAATGCCAGTAAATAATAATACTTTTTATTGATTCTAAAATGCAGGCATGTGATTTAGGTTCTGCCAATCTGATCCATCCATGAAAGGTGCACAAATGATTCAGAGTTGAGTTGTGTGAGGAAAAGAGAGAGACGTGAATGGAACATCAATTTTGCTTCTGTGTATTGCTAGTTAGCCTGGTTCGGTACCTAACACTGTGGTTGTGGCTTCCTGATTTGAAATGAATATGGTATTACATGGCTGAGCAGGCTCTACAGGATGGGATGGAAGTTGTCCTGGAAGCTCAGCCTAGAGTCCATTCCATTAGCCCTTCCAATGCTTTGGAAATTATTTGTGTATTATCTGTATAACATACAGGGAATCCTTTGTTCTATAAACTAGAGTAAGTTTTCTGGTTAAGAATTCAGACCCACAAAAATCCTTTCTAGTTCTTCTCTTGTAAGACCCTCAGCTAGATGTCCCTATGGTCTGTTTTCAGAAGGGGCTTTGTCAGTATATGTAATAGGTGTAGCAGCTCTGTGTGTCCATGCTCTGTCTTCTCATGTGTAAACTCTCTGGGGTGAGGCTCATATATTATTCATTTCTCTTTCCAACACCGTCCTTAGTACACAGCTGGCACTCATAAATAGTTCCTGAATAAAAGAATGGCCAAAGTAGGCAAGCCGTATCAGAAAAAAATCCTAAAGATCCGGTAGAAAGTCAGGCAGAAATATCCCTCCTGTATGGAGTTCTTTCATTAATCAAGCTTCCCATACTCCCCAACATATTTACCAATTAAGAGGTAATTTTGTTTTGTTTTGTTGTTCCCGTATAGGGATAGTACTAATGAGCAAGACAGTCATCTGTCCAGGGAACAAGTGCAATGAGTACTGTCTGCTTCTGTCTTGTTTCCCCAGCCCTGCCTTGGATGGGGTCACCTTAGTGGATGCCTGCCAGTGCCTTTCAAGAATAATGGGGTTTTTCATGCACTAGTGTTCTCCAGGCAACTTTTAAAATTCCTGATGCCTGGGCCATACCCCAGATCCATTAAACTAGGAGCCCTGGAAGTGAGTCCTAGATGTTGATTGTTATTTTGTAAAACTCACAAGGAATTCTTATGTGTAGTCAAGGCTGGAAACATTGCTCAAATGATTTAATGCTTTAATATACTTGAATCAAGTATATCTCTAAGAAAGTCTTCAAATGAAAAGGTGCTCAGCTTTGCTGTTATTGAACCCATCTGAAAGAGTTTACAATGTGAATAAATGAGTAAATAAGATTTTTTCTCTATTACCAAATAAAGCTTATTCCAGAAATGGAAGATGATTCAATGTTATTAAATCAATATACAGTAACACAAAAATAAGTCAAAACATATGAATAACTTGAGGGAAACTAAAAAGTATTTAAAATAACTTTACAGTTATTTCTGATTTCTTTTTTTCTTTTTAATTGAATTTATTGGGCTGAAAGCATCTTTAAAGTATCCTAAAAGTGGGAGAATTTAATTCCCATTCATAATATTGTGTACTAATCGTAGGCTTTTAATAATCTAAATTGTTCTATTCTGTTCTAATCTAATGTCTTTATTACTCTAATTGAGTATGTTGTCTAATTGATCAAAACAGTATTTCAGAGTTTGACAATTAAATTTTCTAACTAAAACAAATGTTTAGTTTATTCCAAATAAGAAATAATCAATTCCTTTCAAAAATGCCAAAAACTAAACCACAGCTTGTTTTCCTTTTAAGTTTGTTTTCTTCAATTAATGTAATGAGTTTCTTTTCAATGAGGAAGCAAACATGTTTAATTAAGCTAATTAGAAGTACAATAAGTATTACTCATTGTTAAATATGCTTCCTATATATATCAGTATGATCAAATTTATATAAGGTTACATCTAGGTAGGAATTTTAGCCAAGTATCTGACTGCAGGTTCTTCTGTGCTCTCTTAACACCTAATATTTTCCCTGTCCCATAGGTACTTTCTCATTGTGCCCTGTTTTCCACTGCACCTTTTCCCTCCCCGCTACACTCCTTGACTCTTTTCTCCAGCTATTTCTGTATTGTTGACCTTCTCTGAACCTGGAATGGCTGGCTGGCTTGGTTCAAAACTTCACAAAGGAGCTGAATTTTAATCCAGTTTGCTTTCTTCCTATACACTGGATGAAAATATTTATGTAAATAAGAACCTGTGCATCAGAATTGAACCTAGAGGAGTGGAAAATGCTATTTACTAGCCAGGTGATCTCAGGCAAGCTATTTGTGTTTCATAATTTCTAAATATTTAGTATGTGAATGAAAATACTTAATTTCCATGCTTATTATAAAGATTAGAAATAAATTATGTAAAGAAGCCTGGCACATAATTATGTTGTAGCCCCTCAGAAAATATTTCTTATTTTTGTGTTGTTATTACGATTGCCAAGACAACATGAGTGGCTACATGATCAGGATAAATTCTTCATCTATAAATATGGGATTAAAAATAGCTATGCTTACAGTTTTGCTATTTGGAATAAATTAAATGATATATATGAAAATGATGTGCAATTTATAAATCACCATGAATGTTAACTATTATTAGTAGCTTATAGTAGTATATTTCATACCAATATAAATGATTTTGATTTTTTAAGTGTCTTTACTAATCAAACTTTTGGTAAAATATATAAGGACTTTAACTAAATAAAAGCTATAAAATGTAACAAGTACAAATCCCACAGGAAACTGATGTCCTAAAGCTGCTAGAGAAAGGCCAACTACTTAGAGGGATGGGAGGGGATATTGGAGGAGATGCAGCCAGCTACCAGTTTCATAAGATCTGTTTCCTCCCTGAAATTCCAATAACATACTGGAAACCCTGAAACCAACATAGACTTTTTTTCCCCAAGTAAGTGCTCTGTTATTTCCATTCTCACCCCCTCAGGTTATTTCATTTCACCCTCTCTAGAAAAAAAAATCCCCTCTGGATTAAATTTCTAAAGTTGACATTTTGATGTCGATCCATGTTAAATTGGCCGCCCACTGAATCTTGTCAAGATTGGAGATGATTTATAAGACTGTTAAACTTTGGTTGAACTCCGAGAAAACTGCAACTGAAATACTAGGAGACTAATTTCTATTTGTATTCATTGCTGAAGATAAAAGAGCCACAAATTTGGCCATAATCAGTCTATGTGCATTGCAAATGATGTATAAATTGAGTTAATAAAAAGTTACTCAACTTTTTATTACACATGTAATCAACTGGGACAAATATAATATAATAATCAATAAAATATAATTAAAAATAAACAAATAGAAGAATATAAAATTACTTCTGGTTGACTATCCAGAGATAACCACCTATAAAGTATTGTTATCACTTTCATGTACTGTATTTTAAACAAAAATGCAAACAAAAATGTATCTTTCTATAAACTGATTTTAAAGCTTAGCTACATGTCTCCATATAGTAAATATCACATGACACCATATTAATATTTTCATAACATTTTATCATATTTAAGTTCCAAATTTTTATCTATTTAAAATGTTCTAAAATTTTCTTTTTTAAACACACTATGATGTTCAGTTATGTATATTAATCTTTGTACACCTGCAGTACCATCCTTCAAACTGATTCTTACAAATAGGATTGCTATGCCAAATAATTAAATTAGTTTAATTATTTTGATACACATTGACATAATTGGCCTCAAAAAATGTTATTATTTTTATTTATTTATGTACCAAATTCTTCTGCTAATAGCAATTTAGGCTTTTGCCACATTCTTTCCCACATAGCAACATTGGAGTTTATCATTACTTTTTATCTTTGCTGATCGTACATTGGGAAAACAAGGTAACATTGCTTTTAAGCACGTTCTTTGATTGTTTGTGTTGTTAGGATCGTTTTATAAATTTATTGTTTTGTATTTATTCTTATAAATTGTCTCTTAAAGATCATTTCCACATGATTATTTTGGATTGTTGCCCTTATTAATATTTAACTGATTTATTGTTATAGAGGCTGACCCTTGGTCTGGAAAATATGCTGTAATTAGTTTCTCAGTTCATTTATCTTTAACATCACTTAAGGTGTTTTTGACACACAAAAATCATATTTCTAAGCAAAACTAAAAATACTTAACCAATTTTTATTGGTCTTTTGTGCCATACTTTGGATAGAGCTTCTATACACTAAAATATATATAATGAATTTCCCTATGCATTTTCCTTCTAATTATAAGTAATTACAATTTACACAAAGAATCCATAAGAACGGTCACATTGTGAACACCTGACACAAAATGGAAATACCTTGTGGGGTGGAAGTTTTTCATCAGTATGAACCCCACCCATCCACTTACTACCCTAGAGAAAGCCATGGCAGAAGGATCCTGTTGGCTATGTACCCTTTGTGATGGATTTCTACACACTTAAAATCAGATGTACATACACACATACATACCTTTATCATGTGCTTTATATCTACAAAACATGCACCAGAAAGAGAGCAAATTACTTTAGTAAGCAACCAATGTATCTCTCTCTATATATAGATATAGATATAGATATATGGATATATATAAATGTGTGTCCAGAAAAAGTCCAGCCATTGTTAATGAGAACAGTTTGTATGATATAAGTGTAACCTGACAGCCAAGGAGAGTAGATAGGGATGTGCATGTGTGAAAAATGATAACTTCACTGTATTAGATTAGTGGTAGATGCCATTGAGTGAGCATGTGTACTGTGTGGCCATCATATTCAATGACTGAGTAGAACAACGAATCTACATCAAATTTGGCATTAAGCTTAAACATGCCTTCACAGAAACTCTTCAGATGGTTCAGAAAGCTGCAGCTATGGGCAGCTGTGACTGGCAGCCTCATCAGGACAATGCATCTGCTCATGCAGGATGTCTAGTGCAGAGTGTTTTGGTGAAACAACCAACTACCCAGGTGACTCAGCCCCCCTACAGCCCAGATTTGGTGTCCTGCAACTTCTGGCTTTCCCCAAAACTAAAGTCACCTTTGAAAGGGAAGAGATTTCAGACCATGGATGAGATTCAGGAAAATACAATGGGACAGCTGATGACAATTGGGAGAACTATATGAGGCCCCAAGTTGTCTACTTTGAAGGGGACTGAGGTGTCATTGTCTTGTGTACAATGTTTCTTGTATCTTCTTCAATAAATGTCTCTATTTTTCATGTCATATGGCTGGATACCTTCTGGACAGACCTTTTATATTAAAAATCACTGAATTATATATATGTAAAAGATGAGTTTTAATGTATGGAATTATATCTATGCAAAAATATTTATCAAATTTCATTGTGAGAAAAGCAGCATGTAAAAGTATGTTTAAGCACATTATAATCCTATATTGCATTCCTCCCCAAAGAATAAAAAGGCAAAAACCACAAAGAAAAAGAAAAACTATTAGGTATTTATTATCCTTTAGAGAAGACACAATAGAAAAACCTCCTTTAAAGAAGACATTGTGTTTTATCTTTTTATTTACTGCAAAGCATTAGGGATTGACTAAATTGTAACAGATATTGAATTCATATATGCTAATGAAGTCATATCAGTGAATTACGGGTCTAACTTTTAAAAGCAGCCACATCTTCACATAATTTTGGTCCTGCTACTTAGTAGCCTGCTGATTTGGGGAAGGTTTCTGTATCTTTCTAGACCTGAAAAAATTGGGTGATTTCAATAACTATTTCAGAGATTTTAGTAAAGATGATATGTGATAAGGTATGTAAATCACTCATTGTAGTGTCTGCTATATAAATACTCAATAAATAGTAGCTATGTATTTATCACCATTATTAGTAGCATTGTTGATTGAATTAACTATCATCCTTCATGAATTATAGACAAGAAACCACAACTCTCAGTGAGGATGCAGATAAAAGTGAATCCTTGTACACTATTGGTGAAAATGTAAATTAGTACAACCACTATGAAAAACAGTATGGAGATTCCTCAAAAAATTAAGAATAGAACTACCATATAATCCAACCATTCCACTTCTGAATATTTATCCAGAGAATACAAAAACACTTATTTCAAAAAGATATACATATGTGTCACTATATTTACTGCAGTATTATTTACACTAGCCAAGATATGGATATAACCTAAGTGTCCACTGATGGATGAATGGATTAAGAAGATATATACATACAATGGAATACTACTCAACCATAAAAAAGTGATATCCTGTCTTTTGTGACAGCATGCATGCACCTGAACAGTATTATGTCAGTGAAATAATTCAGGCAGAAAACAACAAATATGTGATTTCACTCATGTGTGGCATATTTAAAAAATAAAAGAGATGGACAAACAAAAACCAAAAGCTCATAGAGGTAGACAATAGATGGTAGTTACCAGAGGGGAAGGGGGATGGAGGGAGAGCAAAACAGGTAAAGGGGTAAACCTGTTTGGTGACAGATGGAAACTAGACTTTTGGTGGTGAGCACTATATAGTTTATACAAATGTTGAATTAAAGTATTGCATAACTGAAACACACAAAATGTTATAAATCAATGTTACTTCAACTGAAAAAAAAGTAACACAAAAAAACTGAAAGCCTACTGAGGTTTTTATTGTGTTGATTGGTCAGCCATATACATCTTTGTCAACATTCACTTAGTCAGTTAGTCTATAAATATTTACTGAGCAGTATGTAACTTAACTTCTGGGAAAAGTCAGGTGTCCGTGACCTATTTCTGGCATCAACTTTGGCTCTGTGCCTATGTGTCCTGATTTCAGGCACTCTAAGCCAGCTGTCTCTGTGCCCAGCGACATGAGCTTTCTGGTTCCTCTGTCTCCGACTTTGATCTTGTTGTTGTTCAGCCCCCCTGGTTTATATGCCAGTCTGCCTTATCACCAGCCCCAGGGTTTATGGCCTTTGATTTGCAGTTTACATTAATGAACTGATTTGAAGTTCAAATCAGGTGTGAAACCTCTTGCTCCAGTCCTCTCTATCCCTTTGATGTAAATCTTGGCAACCCAGCTCTATTTATTCTCCTACTGGCTAAATTTGCTACAACACTAGGCAATAAAATTAATCCTATAATCCCAAATTCTTTCTAAAAAACCATACTGTTACCTTGCCTTTTATCTTCTTAAGGTAAATAGTTTAAAAATATATGTCTCATTTTCTTACTAATTTCTGTGTGAGGGTAGTATGTAATTTACTAACCTTGATCTTTTTTCCTTCCTTCCTTCCATTCATACATCCATCACTCTGTATCCATCTGTCTGTCTATCTATCTATCTATCTATCCATCTATCTATCTACATGGCTACCTACTTACTATTTAAACTGAGAAGTTGACTTTCCTAAAAACACCCCAGTCAGGAGCAGCAGAAAGGCTCAGGGTTCAGTAGCCCAACAGTTAATTTCATCTTAGTTGCATTTCCCTCTGTTTCGTACATTTTATAGCTTCAGCAAGAAGAAGGGTCTATATTCAGATACCATATTCAACATTTTGCCATTTAAGTTCATCATCGGAATTCATTAACCAAGTAATTTAGTTCAGAAACCAAGTGTTTTTCCTTCCTTCCTTTCTTCATCTTTGCAGTCATTTGAATTTAGCATTTGATTTTAAAGACATTGGTTATGGGAACTAAGTTGAAACTTATATTTAGTATTACTGAGAAATATCTGATAGGGAAAGATTACTATATATTTTTACAACTTAAACCTATGACAACATCTACAGCAGAGTGAATATAGTCAATAATATTGTAATAATTATGTATGATGCAGGTGGGTACTAGAATTATAGGAGAGAATCACTTTGTAAGTTATATAAATATCTAACCACTATTATTGTACATCTGAAACTAATATAATATTGAATGTCAACTGTAATTGCAGAAAAATTACACCAACATCTTTTACCTATTTTGATTGGCCTGGGACAGGGAGAGAAAAAGAAAAAAAAAAGACATGTGATTAAACATTGCTTTAAAATAACATTTTAATTTAATGCTATATAATATATTATATTATATATGCTCTTTTTAATATAATTGTTGAAGCCTACTGTGGAAAAGATAAAATAAATAAATAAAATGCTGCTTTTGAAATGTTGAAGTGCACAGAGCCGGTACCTCTATTTACATGGGTAAGTTTAAACTGACTTAGGTGAATCTCTTCATGGTTCTAGTTCCTGTGGTTTGTGACCTGCTTTGGCCACAGGCAGGCATTTTATACCCATTTCTACCATTTGGACTTAAATGTCTTAATACTACTTCATTTCACTCCTGAACAGAGCTTCCTGAGCATTCCCATCTCCTTCTTTCCACCTCAGTCTAAATGGAATCAAAATCAGTAGCAAAGAACTAATGGTGGAAAGAAGGGAAAGGAACTAGACAGAGAACATGTATGAAAGACCCACGGGCATGGACAACAGTGTGGGAATCAACTATGGGAATGGGGGATGGGATGGGCAGAGGAGGGCACAGGGGGAAATATTGGGACAACTGTAATAGAACAATAAGAAATGATTAATAAAAAAAGAGAACTAATGACAATTGTGAAACATAACTAACTTGTTTGCTCTACAGTGTGCTTGAGTGTCAACAGTGCTAACTCTTGTGTCCTGCACGGTCAAGGGGAAGTGTTGTTAATGGATCACTCTTGCTTACAGACCCCCGCCCCATGAAGCATACACTAGTCAGGCTTGTTTACCTGGTGAAAGATAAGTGCACCCTCAAGTTGCTTCAGTAAACGGGATTTAGGGGCAAATATGTGGTGATGTAAGGAGACCAAAAAAAAAGAGCTCAGGACAAATGTAATAGACTTAGAGGAAACAGACAGGAATGGCTTGATTATCGTGATACAAGCTGTCGAGTTTCAACAGCAGTTCTATTACTGATAATTTCCTTATAAGCAGTTATTTGTTGATTTCTAAGTCCTAGAATCTCTTTTTGTACTTGGCTTTGACAGTTTCCTGGAGCAGATCAGACTAGTCTGGGGTATCATCACCCTGTAGTGACACAGGTCTGGCAGAGAGTTCCCAGTAGGAGCCACCACGTAGTCCCCGAGCAGCCCATGGGTGCTGTTCTGGTCCACTCTGGTCAGGAGGGTGGAGTCACATAGCACAAAACCTGGTAACCTAAGAGCAAGAAACCTTTCTCAAGGAGTGTAGGTACAGAGCAGACTTCCTACGGCACATGTTCAAAATTGATCTCAAGAAAAGTGACAGTATCTAGGAGAGGGATTTAAAATTTGTAGCACTGTTAATAGAAATGGCTTATGCTCTAATTTTAATTAAGGATGCCAAAGCTGTCCATTAGGAAAACTATAGTGTAGGTATGAAATATTTTGGGCTTTTTTCCTTCTGTGATGTGTCCAACTATCCTTTGGGCTTCTAGAATATGATGCTCAAGTTTTATTCTTAGCTAATGATCTCTCGGAACACATAAAAAAAATGACTTACAGTGAATTTTCCAATAACTACCGAAACTTTTCACTTATCCAAGGAGTACAGTAAAGGCCTCAGGTGAAATTACATGTAGCTAGGTGATTGTAGGGGTTAAGGACTCCAGAAAAGAAATACGGATTATAGATCAAGGTGGACGTGCACCTACATTGGGTGGTATTGGTGGGTCCGTTCCACATACCTCCTTCCTTTTCTGCCCCTTCATCCTTCGGCTCTATCTCTAGGTTCTACAGTTCTGAGATTATCCACCTATGATCTTATAACTGTTTATCTCATTGGGATTCTCAAGAATCCCTTTACTTTTGAAGTAAAATCTAGAAGGTACAAAGAAAATTTGATCGGGATACCTGCAGGCAGTTGATTGCGCAACTTTGTTCACGTGAAAACAAAAATCAAAGCAAAGAACAAACCAGAATTTCTTATCTCACCGTGTAATAAAAAGTGAATATGGTAAGTCATTTCTAAATAGACATGCTTTCTGTCTAATCAAAACTCTACAGTTTAACTCTGTTAGAAGTAGGAATACCTCGGAAACTTTTGTTTAATATAATAAACTGAGATGGAATCCTTCATTATGCAGTTTCACTCCTTAACAATCTATTTTTTCCCTCCAATTATGCAAAACTGTGTCCAGAATTAACTCATTTCAATTAGTGGCCTGTCAACTCAGGGAGGCCTATTTAAAACAAATTAATTCTAGACATGCACTTGATAATTTAAAGCCACGTATAAATTCATATCATAAGACATAAAGAGAAAACCTGGCCATCCTTTAGAACACACGTAAGTGAGCCTGAAACAAGGAATTTATTGTTAACCTGCCCCATTTTGAGTCGCAGGATGAGTGAGAGAGAGAGTCACAATGAAAAGATGTTTAAAGCTTTCAAACCAAATCTACTAAGGCAGAGTGTCTCAAACTTTAACATAAATGTGAATCACCTGAAGGTCTTAAAATGCAGCGTCTGATTCAGCAGATAGGATGAGCCAGGCGAGGCCAATGATGCTGTGCTCCAGAAAACAACACAAGGTCTCTGGTATTAGAATCTGTGGAACTAATAGAGCAGGGTCCACAATGGTAATGTTATGATGGTTCTTTGATAGATAGAGTATAGCAAGTAAAAGAGTGACACTTTCTACACTGTGTCACCAGAGACTGAATAGGTTTGTAATAACACAGGTTGCAGCCCCAGGCCTCCCTCCGCCTCCTGCAGCAGTGGCAGGACAGCTGGCAGACACTGGGAAAGGCCTCCAGGAGGAACAGCAGGCCACCGTACTGAGTCACATAGACCTTAATCTTCATTCTGTAATTTACTAGCATTGTGACCATGAGCAACTCACATGAGCACTTTAAGACCCACTAACATTATGACAGAGGGATAATTAACTTACTCATTGATGAGTGAGGGTTAAATGAGAAAACATGAAATACCAGGCACATGGATGTGCATTTTTTTATTGTCTCTGTGGGTTCTAATTTCATCATCTGTAAAGTGGAGACAGCATTATAATTGTTCCCTCTTTCACAAAGTTGTAGTGAGAATCAAATTAACTAATGGATATGAAATGAGTATCTGTGATGAGTTTGGACACTCTCCTCAGACTGGTAATTTGCTATGTTCCTGAGGAAGAAGACAGGAAACTCTCACTTACAGTCTTTCTTGTAGCTAGCTTTTTCTGCTTCAACTAGCTAGACTGGGTGCTAATGCTGACAAACAGGAACTCTGACTAGTATCGAGTATATTACATTTTGGAAGCTGCATACTGTGACAAAATGAACATGTTCTGAACCAAATCTTTGAAAATCTTGGGCAAACTTCAGGAAGTCTAACAAAACCTTGTTCAGTTCAATCTCCTTATCAATTCCCCTCAGTGTAAAGTAATATTATACATCTGAGAGAGACCCAAGGTATCTTAATAAGTATTTATGACAATAGTGCAATCATATGTTTAAAAAGTAGGTTACCTATCTTCTTTTTATGTCAGTATAACTTCTAGATAGAACCAAGATTTACATGTAAAAAAACAAATTAATAAAAATGTCTTAGAAGAATGTGTTTATTCTGAAATAAATACTACAATGGAGAGGCAATGAAGTTTGGACATACTAGCTAAACACAGTAAAGTAATGATTGATAGTTGTGATTTCACTGAAAATCGGAATGGAATTTTTTTATTTCTTTTACTGAAATTTCATTGTTAGAATACAGGAAAGTAATGGATTTTTATATATTGGTTTCATATCCTGCAACTTCACTGTGTTTATTGTTTCTAATAGTGTCATGGTAAAGTCTTTAGGGTTGTCGTCTGCAAAAAGTGACAGTTTTACTTATTCATTCCCAATTTGGATGCCTTTTATTTCTCCCGCCTGAATGCTCTGGCCAGGGTTTCCAGCACTATGTCGGACAACAGTGATAGGAGTGGACATCCCTGTCTTGTTTCTGATCTTAGAAGAAAAGCTTTCAGTTTTTAACCATTGAATGTAATATTAGGTGAGGGTTTGTCATCTACAATCTTTATTATGTTGCAGTACTTTCATTTCATAACCATTTTGTTGAGTGTTTTAAATGTAAATGGATGTTGTATCTTGTCAAATGCTTTTTTTTCTGCATCTATTGATTCTAATCATATAATTTTATCTTTTATTTTTGTTAATATGGTATGTTACATTGATTGATTTGCATACGTTGAATCATCCTTGTGCCCTTGGAATGAACCCTACTTGATTGTGATGTATTATTTTTTTAATGTATTGTTATATTCAATTTGCTAGTATTTCAGTTAGGAGTTTTGCATCTGTATTCATCAGAGATATTGGTCTGAAATTTTCTTTTTGTGTGCTGTTCTTGCCAAAAAATCACCAGAAGCAAAGTCAAAAGACAAATAAAAAATTGAAAAAAAATTTTCAACACATATCAAAAATGTCTAATTTCTGTTATGTATAGAAATCTCATATAAAAGTGAGAAAGAAAAAAACAATAGCCTAATAAGATACTGGATTTAAACAGTTTCAACAACAACAAAAAAGCAATTCAAACAGATAGAGAATTTTAACATAGAGAATTTTTAACATAGAAAAAATAACCAAACTATGTGAACAAGGTAAATAAATGTATATGACAGTCATAAGATAGCATCTTTATGTACCCAATCAAATAATTTGACAACAGTGTGTTTTGAGAGGGCAAAGAGGATTAGTACTTTCAAGCATTGTTAACAGGAGTATAAATTGTTGCTAATTCTATGAAGAAATACTAGCCATAACAATTAAATTATTAAATGTATTTGCATTCAGGGCTCAAATTTCAGGAATTCATGCTCAAATCAGATACTAGTGCACCAAAAATAATATTCATAACATGATTTATTGTAACATTGCTAATTTAGAAAAAGGTTAGAAAACCTATGTTGATAAGGAACTGGTTAAATAAATTACAGTAACTCCATGCAATGAAGTGGGGTCAACTTCAGGGCGTGGGTTATGGTTAATATGAATACTGAGACAGAATAGTCAAGATAGCTTAAGTAAAAACGTCAAGATATGAATAGTGCTTGCATATCACTACATATTTCAGTGGGTGATATTTAGTTTAACACAAGTGCTTTGTGCATATAGAAAGTCTTTATGGGAACACAGAAGAAACTTCTAACCATGGAAGACAACAAGCTGATTGACAGACCAAAAGCAGTCTGACATTTTAGGCCATAAATGTCTGTATTTTGACTTTTATATAATGGAAATGCATTATTTCTTCAAAATTGATTAATGACAAATAAGTTAAGACAATAGAATAACAGACTTCCGGTACTGCAGTTGTGTGTGACTTCCCTGAATTAAGGATGTTAGAAGCAGAGCCAGGGGTAGACCTGGGTTTGAAAACAAGATTTTCTGACTCCAAGGTCAGATGTTTTTCATGATATTACATTCATGTTTAAAAAAATTCTCCAGGGATAACAGAAGTAACTTAAGTAATGGAACGTTACCTTAATGTGAACCCTTTTACATCTTACATAGTGTGAAAAAACAAATTGTATTCTTCCAGAGGATAACCAAAAGAACTACAAAGCCCTGTACATCGGGAACTTAATGATTTGTCCAACTGAAAACTAACACCCTGTACCTTGTACATTGATTTCTCAGAAGAATGCTTTGAAATGCATCTGCACATCTCCTCCTGCTGAGTCTGTAGACTTGCTGTTAAAATCAGCACATCGTTTTGAATAAAGCTCCACTGAGAGCCAATTAAGTTTAAGTTTGGGTTAAAACTGAATGACCAGGAATCTATATTACATGATGTTAACAAGCATTAACTTGAAGTCATTAGCTAGCATTTTACAACTAGAATGAATCACAGCTTCAGGAACTGCCCATCTATAACTCCCTGCAAGAAGTTCACACTCCTCTTGCTAGAACAGGACCCCTGCTGAGATGTTCTTTTTTTTTTTCAAACTAAAATTTTTAAAACCATTAAAAGGTCAGTAGAATCCCTAGTTTGTTATCTTTAATTCTGTATTACCCAGCAGTTTCCAAGATTGAAAAGGCACCTGTCAATTTTAGATGAAGAACAAATTGAAAACAACTTAGAGACTTTATTTTTTTTCTATGTTGCTTAAGTGAATTATGACTCCAAAGTATTTTGTTCTAGCAAATTCTTCAAGTGGCCCTGGTAAGTTAAGTTACTGCCTGTCTGACAACCTCTATATGACAATGATTTACACTGAATGATATTGTAAGTATAATACAAAATATTATATCAGTATTTTTGACTTTTATATTTCCAAGATCTTAATTGTACCAACCAGTGCCAAAGTAGGATGAGTTCTATCTCAGGAGGTCTGGTGAAGACCCATACAGTTCTGTGAGGAAAACTGAGTTTCCCTCAGACAGAGTGTTTGGGGAAAGCAGAGGGAGAAAAACCTCTTGAGAAAGGAGTAGCCAGATATTTATTCAAAGGTACATTTTAAATCAGAAGAGATATTGTTAATATCTTAAACTCACCACTAGAGACAATAGAGATGACTAAAATCAGCTTAATTTCAATCATTAAAGAAAATAACATCATTTTTGCATTCCATACTCATAGTGTGCAAAGTTTAAAACTAGCATATGTGTTTTAAAATGCACAGCAACCCTTTTTTAAGCAGATACATTATGGCAAAGGATAAGTGAAGGCCAATATTGGTTTGCAAGTGACGGAAAACCCAAAATAAGTGGCTTAAACATGATGGAAACTAAGTTCACTCTCAGGCAAATAAAACCCTATAGAAACAGTCCAAGGGGAATATAACGATGGCACCATAAATTTTAGGAACTCACATACCTGTGTCTTGTTCTTTGTCCATTTTTAGCACTGGTTTCTACCCATGACCTATGGTGGCCCCTCAAAGGTAGGGAGAAAAATAAGATGGCTGCTCACGCTCCAGCCATTATAACTACATTCCCTCAAAAAAGGAAAAAGAGATGTTCCCACTCACTAAGACACATTCTTGAAGTTGCACATAGTATTTCTATTTTCACTTCATTGGAAAGAATTTGGTTGTATGGCTTTCAATCTGGCTCAAAGAAAGGCCATGTAGCCAGGAGAAGATTGAGATTGTGTTCTTCCGAAATAAACATGAAGCAAAATGTAGCAATTACAACTGTAGATTCTTAATTTAGCAATGAGGAAATGACATGAAGCGTATTGGTGATGTGGCATTTCTTGAAAGTGTCTTAGATTGCCTCAAAGATTTTCTTCTGAGCTGCTGAAAACAGTTCCGGGGGTTTAGTTGCTAGTGATCATTCCCCAAAATAGCTATTTGATTCATCACTATCAAATGTGTACCTTGCTCCTCTGTTTCCATAATTTTTTGCATAGAATTTTCATTTTAATGTTGAATCAGAGTAAACCGTTTTTTAAGAGAAATTGAAAAGGCAGTCAAACTCAAGATGTGTAGTATGAGATAGCTCACACATCAAAAGAAATGATGACAAACATCTCTGACCGAGTTTTCACATACAGGGTTTGTGTTTTAGAGGAGGCTTATGTGTGTTTTTGTGTGTGGCAGGGTGTGTGTGGTTGTGATAGTGTTTGTAGGGATGTGTACTTGTGGGTGGGTATGAGCAGGTGGTGTGGGGGGGTGTGGGTGTGTGTATAGATGTTCATGTGAACAAGGTATGTTAGTTTCTGTTTGTGCATGGGGCGTTTATATGTGTGTGTAGGTATGTGAGTGTATGTGTCCGTGTCTGAGTGTGTTTGTGTGTGGGCAGGATTATGTGTGGGGCTGTGTTTGTATATGTGGTGTGGTACATATCTGTGTGTGAGGGGCTGAATGAGTGCATGGGGTGTGGAGTGGGTGTATTTGTGTGTGGGTTTGTGTGTTTAGGTGGGTAAGGTTGTGTGTTGTTGCAGGTGTGGAGAGTGGCAGAGGGGTCTGGGTTAAACACAAAGGCCTTCAGGTGATGGGAAGGGAAGGAAAAACCACGTACAAGAGCATCGAAGTGACTGAGCGGAACGCCCCAGTCAGCCTGAAGGATCACCGCTTGCGGGAAAGAGGGAAGTGGCTTGACCAGTGCTGGGGGTGGGCAGGAAGTCGACAACGAGGGGCTCCACTGTCTGTTGCTGAAGACTCTGCCCTCCTGAGCTAAGCTCAACTTATTCCTGCAGTTTGGGGAAAAGGGAAAGGAAAGAGATTTTCCATTCATCTTCTTGATTTCCCCCTTTGTCGATTTGTTCACTCACACGTTGGTTTGGAGGAAGGGAAAAGGCGCTCCTTCCCAGGCCAAAAGACAAAGTGAAGACATTAAGAAAGAAAGAGGTGTGACTGCGGAACCACGGTCCCGGAGGTGACTTGAGAGTACAGATCAGAAGCAAAAGCAGACAGGTAAAATGGTAGCGTATATATTATTATATTCAGCGTCTGGAAACATTTGTCAAATGAACACTCTTTCCTCAATTAATTAAGGAATAGAGTCATGTGTTGAGGCTCTATGTTAAATAACTTGGGGTTAAAAAATTAGTAACACTTGTAAACAATTGGCTTAGTCAATAAAACATTAAGTTAATTAGGGATAAACAAATCCCTTAAGTCTAAGGTACACATATTTTAAAGTGCTTTCACTTGTCTATGTCACATGCTTGATCTCTGCTTCAGTAGGTCTCAGGTGGGCTCTGGAACTGGCATTTTTATGCAGAGCGTGGATGCACTTTTGGACAGTCTGCACCAAGTATGGAGTGACATTGAGAGATGACCACAGATTACCAATTGCAGGAGGCTGAGAAATGTCTCCCGAGGTGTCTGTGCCTTAATCTCTAGAAACTATGAATGTTACTTACATGGTACGAGGGACTGTGCAGGTGTGACTAAATTAAGCGCCTTCAGATCAGGAGAGTATCCTGGATTGTCCAGGTGTGTCTAATATAATCACGAGGGTCCTTATAAGAGAGAACAGGAAGCTCAGAGTCAGTAAAGGGAGATGAGATGAGGAAGCAAGAAGTTGGAGGGATGCAAGGAAGGGGCCAAGTATACGGGTTCTCCCCTCAGAGCTCCCAGAATGAACCAGCTCTAATAAACCCCAGGAAGACTGCTATTGGACTTTCAACCTCTACAACTCTCAGATAGATTAAAAAATCATACTGTTTAAGCTATTAAGTTTGCCAGCAAATGCACTGAACATACATTTTAGTGAAGTCTACTATAAAGTTATTTAAATCTTTATTTAAATAAATAAAATCCATTTAGGATCACTAAATGATAAAGAAAAAGCCAACTAGCCTTGCCCAGAGTTAAAGATGGTAAAAACAGGCAGGCAGAGATCTGTAGAGTATGTGAGAAGGTGGAAATAAGAGTAGGATCTAAAGAGTAAAGAGAAAAGAAGCTTGGATGGGCTGATGGTCTGGAAGATGGGCACGAAGCTGAGGAACCTCTGCAGACATATAAGTGAAAGAAAGGCAGGATCTGTGGATGGGAGACAGCACATAGAGAGGAAATTTTAAGAGAGAGATATTGGCAAAGTTTGACATATCAAATTATTTTTGAAATGCATTAACTAATCACTCACTACAGACCTATCTCTGTAACCGCTGAAGTAAAAAGAAATGGGATTCATGATAGTTTGCCAGCATCTGCATCTTTTGTCTATTTAGACAAATTCAATGAGTCAGACACAGATTTGGAACCCAATGATGTGAATTACATATGGCTTCTGCTGTAGCAGACTGTGGATTTTACTATGGCAATTTTATTCCAGGAAAAAAAAGCACTTTAAATACAAGTCAAATATGTTCTAGGAAGTCTACATAAAAAAGTACCACATAAAGAACAATATAGATTCATGGAATGGTACAGCTGGAAAGTTCTTCTTAGACTGTTTGACCTGTCTTCCTCGTTTAGCAAAATATAAATAAATAAAGGCATCCAGATAAGACAAATATGTTATCTAGTGCACACAGCAAGTAAGTAGCAGAAATAATAAAACCAGGAACCCCATATGACCAGTGACCATACTACATATCAATTAAAGAACTTGAAAAAGAAAACATTGCTTAATTGATTAACTACCAAGGGTAAATGTCATTCATAGAAACTGATAAGACAACACACTCCTATCTGGTCCTAGGATTTCCTCAAATTAAAAAAGATACATGAATTAAATTACTTCTCTGTGCCAGACACATTGCTGACAATACAGAAATAAACAGGACACCCTGTTCTTTTGGGGAATGAGACACATGCGTTAACTTCTGTACATATATGGGTATTCTAACTTTACTCTAAATAGTGTCCAGTGCTGGGCATTAAGCATTTCTCAAAATGTCTGGCCTATCAGTGAAAAAGAATACCTTGAATTATTTGAATAAACAGGAACAAGGAGAATTTTGGTGAAAAGTTGCAAAATATCCTAAAAGGAAAGGTAGTCAGAGAAAAGGTTGGTTGAAGAATAGTGCAGTTACCTTTTACAGAATCATGTCCCTCTTTCCATATATATTCTAATCAGGTCCAATGATTTAATATGATAGGGAAAATTATCTCTAAGAAAAATTAATTAACATGTTTCTAGATATTTTGTTCAACATTATACAACGTGTCAAAAATGCTTCAACACCTGTGGCACCAGGAAGGAGGCCCCACCTTCCCCACTGTTGCATAAACACAAACCGTATTCGGCACATTGGCTGTCGGCAGTGAGCACAGGGCATGTGCAGCCTCCTGGGCCAGGGTGAGGAGGAAGGTCTCTGTGACTCAGCAGCAGTGCCCTGGGCAGCTTGCTGGGCGAACACGGGCAGTAGTGTGGAAAGAGCTTGCAGCTTCCCAAGCAAAGATGTTCATCAAATAGGACCAGAACAGGGAAAGAAGAAAATGACAAAGCTGCTCAGTGACAAAAGTCACTGTGGAGATCCTCAAAATCCTTTGAAGGATTTAAAAGGGTAGAGGAGCTGCGTTAGTGGAAGAAATGCAATTCAAAGAAATGCTATTTTAAAGTTAGCCTGACTCTTGTTGTCCCCCACAGTTCGTATTGCCTAGGAAAATGTGGGTTTCACGTATGCAGGTAGCTGAAGAGATATAAACAGACAAATACTAGAGTGTAATACATGCTGTAGTAGGAAATTATACAAGCTATAGAAAATTCATACACATATGCAGTCACACAAGTGGCCAAGTACGGATCATAAAGACCTCTGAATTTTATGTTTTAAACAATTTCTACTTGCATTTTCTCAAAATACACATATCTCAGATGAGACTCAGCCTTTCTACTTATGGCAAGAATAATAGAAAATTAAAATTTTATAAAAGCATGTGGCCCATGTCAAATTATAATGACTTTACCTGTAACAAAGGGTCTATTAATATGGATGAGTTAAAAATGATCTAGTTAATCGGTTTGAGACATGATGAAAATCTATCAGAGCAGAAAAAGGAACTAAAAGTCTATACTTTCAAAAGCCAAGAACAATTAAATCCTCATAAGAAAAATGTCCAAGGGAATTTCACGAACGTGGGCAAGTGAAGAGATGAGGAGACTGAAAGACATCGCTCAGTTGACTCCCTGCCATCAGGAGGCAGCTTCTTGTGATGGGGGTGCAGCTGCACGCCTGCTGATTCCTCCCCAGTGCGCTTGTTACTAAAGGGACAGAAGCCTTTGTTTCCTCTAACCCAGTATCTCCCAGGGGTATGTCAAGGGTATGTATGTGTGTGCATATATATATGCATTATATATACACTTTGTTAACAAAAGGTCAATTGTTTTGCTTGAAGCCTTGAGGTATTTTATACATAAATTAGATTATTTTTAAAACCGTTTGTTGGGATCCATTAGTTCTGTAGAAGTCAATTTGTTTTGCAATCCGTGTGTACAGAAACAGACTAGACTAGACTGGAATAGATCATATCAGAGCACCTCTTACCTAAAAAGGGTGCTCTGTGAAATTTTTTTCATTTCTGAGTGTGCACTCATTTGTACTGAATTAGTGTTAAATGTGTTTCTTACAGTGCATCGGGGTGAAAAAATGTGTAAGTGCACGGCACGAACGGGTGAGGCTTACATTCTCACTGTGCCCCAGACCACAGTTCCTACGGGTTCAGTACGTTAGACAGGGGTTGTTGTGTGGAAGTAATGTGATCACACCGTTCTCACAAAATGGGAGCGCTCTTGTCATTTCTGGCCACTCTGCCAGTGTCTTCAGAAAGGATGGAACTCGATGGTGCCTCATTCCAAATATTCTTATCTGCACCAAGACTGCCTCTTGCTCATCCTCCAGACCAGCTTCAGTTTTCAGTACCTGCCTGTGTGCTTCAAGACAGCACTTCTGGTTTGTATCATACCTCAACTTTCTTACACCATTTTCCTCAATGTATGTTCTTTCATGTCTTGATATTGTCAAACAACCACCTTCAACCTACTTATGTCACAAGAATCTAATTCATGTTTTATAATAACAGAGTTTGAAAAACATTAAACATCAGTCAATGCAAGTATAATATACTGAGATGTGTGTTGTAGGATATAATAAATACTGAATGTTTCACTGTCAGGAAGCATACAATCTGGAAGAAGAGGGAAAACAAAAGAGATCTTTAATCAATACAAGACATTATGTAATTAAGGACTAAATTGTGTGGGTGGCGCAGATAATAACTATAGTAGTTCAGGGGAGAAATTGATGTGCAGAGACTAGAGAAGTTCAGGAACACTTTAGGTGAGTTAATGGAAGATTTTTTCTTATTCCGGAAGTTGGGGGAAATAGGACAATGAGAGTTTTGTTGACTCGAAAGTGAGAAGGATGATGATAACCCTTAAGAGTATGGGAGACCTTTGAAGGCAGGCCTGCCTGGCCTCGATTTACCCTGGCAGAGCCCTGGGTATGCAGGGTAATACCTGAAGAGCTTCAAGAGGGTGGAAGGCCATGGAACCAAAGGTGAGAGTGTGTTAAAGATAATCAGTGCATGTGAAACTTTTCCCAGACCAGCTCATAGTAATTGACACTCAAGCAAAAAGTGGAGAAGGGTTGTAAGTTAAAAAGTGGGGTGAGGGAACTGTTTGCTTTTTAGAAAGAGAGGATGCTACAGATGATTTGAAAAGATTATCAGTGACGACGTGTCCTGGTGACTTCTCTCCTTTTAGCTAAAAGCTGCATGGAGTTTATGTACTTGGAAAGACTCTTTATCACAAACTGCTTAGCCAAAGAAACAAAACTGGCACAAAGATAAAAGGACCTTTCTTCTTTCTGCTCTTTAATCGACTTTTTACCTCTGTACGAAGAGGTCAAATAATTCGATAAAATTTGGCTTAGTCTTCTGCTAACTGTTGTCGTCTCTGAGGAACTGGGTTCAGTAATAAAGAGACTGAATATACTCGTAGGCTGAAAAGTTAGTTGTTGAAGTCCAGAGGCAGGCAGAACCGGGTGATAGATCAGCATCGTGTTGTCAGCAACGGCACAGGCTTTGTCTACACTTTTTTCTCTACCCACTTTAACTTGTGGTTTTTATCTCACATTGCTCCAGGGTGAAACATTGTGGCTGGAGCTCCAGTCGTCCTGTCTGTGTTTGAATGGGACAGTGGGAAAGGAGAAGGGGTCTTGCAAAAAGAGCAAAGGCAAGTGCCACCAGTCTGAAGCAGATAATCTCTCAAGTTTCTTCCGGCTCCATGAGTCTAAAGGCATGGTGCCGAGGCAAACAGAAAGAGTACTCTAATATTACTCCAGGGCCATTAAAACACCCTCTGTACTCCTAGCACTGTGATAAAAAATAAACATTCTGTTAGAAGAAAACCTAGAGAATATATGTACCTGGATGTTAGTATTCAGAAAACTATGGATTATATCATAATTATTATGATAATCAACATTTAAAAAGTTCTTAAATATGGACAAGTAAACTGAGGCTTAAAGAACCTGCTAATATCACACAACTAGTAAATAACAGGATCAGAATTCAAGTAAATCTGCTAGAAACAAATGCATTTAGTTTAATATATACTAAAAAGAGAGAATACTGTCATATATATTTTTGAAACTGCTTCCTTGAAACTTCCATAACTGGGGCTGGGCTGGGCATGGAAGGAAGTTTATAGCTAGAATCTCTACCTGTGACCTCAGAAACAATTTCCTTTCCATCACACTGATTTTGGTGGGACACTAAAACATGGCTGCTCGTTACCAAACCGACTTAACAAGGAACAGAACGCTCGGTGTAACATCTCCTACAGAAACCAAACTAGAACACCAGACATTCCCTTTAACTAATAATCTTTCCCTTTCCAGAATGCCAAAAGAAGCTCTGAAATATCCATTAAGAAACATCAAGAGGCTCTATAGTGATTGAATCTTATAGTCACCAAATTAAAAAAAAACAGCTATTTGGTTAACAAGGACTTTTTATAACATTAATATTGAATAATGAACATGAAACTTAAAGCAGGAAAAGAGAAGTTCATTTGTCTTATTAAAACAAACCATGGTATCTTATTTTTGCATACAACCTTACATGAGTATTAAACTATTCCATTAGTATTCCATTAGTGAATAAGTTTAATGCTTTTATACTAACTCAGACATCATTTTCATTAAAGTTCATAATTATAGCACCATATAATCTTTCTATTACATTGTCCCAACAAAATCATTTCCTCTTCAATCAGATGCTACTGAACAAAAAGTAGATCTGAATAAATAGAAAGTGAGCCAGGTAATAGCCTTTGGTAGTTATGTAGAAAGAAACAATGACATTTTGATGGAAAAGTAAGCTAAATTGGAAAAAAAAAGTAAAATGAAGTAGTAAAGAAGAAAATATATACAGATGAAATAAGAGAGTGGAAACGTGGGGACTAGGAGCAGAGAGAAGAGGAAGAGGAAAAGAGAAGCGGTGGAGGAGAAGACAAAGAAGGAAGAAAGGGAGGAAGGAGGGAGAAAGTATAGGGGAGACATGGTAATTTTAAATCAATCCCAAATTTAAAAAATTGAAAGTGAGAGTTCATTAAAGAGTTGGAAAGCCCCACACCCTATCAATATTTCTCTCTTATTAATGCTCCTTCCTCAGCTACTCATGTAAATGCAGCCATATATCTGTTGTAGGACATTGGGATAGGGGAAGCAATGCATGACAAATTGTATGATAAGGTTCTTACTGTGATTCTGAAATAATCACTGTAAGTCATTGGATCATTTACATGATCCCTGGGGGTCTTACCCTTATGTGCCTTCCTTTCCTGTGTTTATAGAATTAATACATGTAAAGACTGTTTTTGGCTTTAAGATTTTAAGTTATTTTTAATGTGTCTCTCTCTCTTCTCTTTCTTTATCTCTCTCCCTCCATCTCTATCTTTATTTCTAAATCTTAGAAAATTCTGACAAAGAGACAGACTTATTGTTGTGCGACACTCAGTCTTTGGGTACTATGGACAAAAAAAATGGGGGGATTCTATTGAAATGAACCTCACAGGGCAATCTGATAACAAATTCCTAACAGGTCAATGGTGAGTAGTTATGCCTGGGGCATGTAACTTCTTTAGTAAAAGACTTATCTTTGCCTTAAAAAGCCTTGCCCAGAATTTCTGTGAATCTATGTTAGCATATCTTTGAAATACTTTCTTTTAAATTTTTTATTTTAGTTTATTCAGTACAGTTTCTATCCTTTATTCCCATTCCAGCCCTCCCACCCATCCCTCCCCTTCTCCCTCCCATTTCCAACCCCCCTAGTTTTGTCCATGTGTCCTCTATATTTGTTCCTGTAAACCCTTCCCTTCTCCCCTGAAATTCCCTCCCCTCTGGTCACTGACAACCTGTCCTCTATTTCAGTGTCTTTTGTTATATTTTACTTGTTTCTTTGTGTTGTTGTTTAGGTTCCTGTTAAAGGCGAAATACTTCTTTTCAAACCTCTCCTTCACACCCTTTTCCAGTTCTCCTTCTAAAGTGGACCACCCTCAAGCAAGCACACCATCTTAACTGTCCTGTAATCAAGTCGTTGCTTTATCCAACCTTCATGTAATTTTCCTTATATTCCCTCTTAGATCTCAAATGCATAAAAGAAACTGCAAACTGTTATTCTCTGAGCATCTGAGATCTTACTCTCAGCATGTCATCAGTTCTGCTCAAATAAACTCATAAAAATTCTCTACAGGTTTGGACATTCTTACAATCACAGTTCCCATCTTAGGCATTTATCACCCCACCCCCACGTGTTTGATTCAGAGCCTTCTGGCAGAGCACGCTGCATTAACTGGTCAGAACTGACTTAAAAATGATGACTATGCAGGAAAGTTTGCCTTCAGCACCTCTTCATTCCTCTTTGCTGCTCACAAATTGGCTACTGCATCCTCTTGCCTCCCTCCCCTGAGTCCCTGCTGGGCTGCACCTGTGGAACATCTTGTCCTTGATAGCATTTCTCTTCAACTGGACTTTCTCCCCACTATTACTCCCATAGGACCCTGCTATTCACCAGTTGCTGAATGGTTGACATTGCACAATCCAATAATGTCACCTCCGTGAATGTTTTAGCAAGCTTCTAAATTAGCACATCCTTGTATAGAGAACTAGCATGAATACGAATAAATCCAGACTTGCACCCATCTTTGAGTATTCTGGGGTTGTTCTGTTGGTAACAAAGAGTGATAGAGTCAAAGAGTCATTGAGAGTGAGGATGGAGTTTTTTTTCTGAAAAGAATCTATTACACAACCATCAGTCATTGTGGGAAGAGCTTAACATTGAACAAGAAATGAACAGGTAGGGAAGTGAGACTTAAGAAAAATTTTATTCGTTCAAACTAAGGTTTGTTTGAATTCAAGGTGTTGAAACTTTGGGGTTCTGATGGAAAGTGTTTGGGAGACTCTTTTAAAAAACCTATCTGCTAGGTTTCTATAGTTTGAGAAGAATACTAAATGGATTTGCAATTTCCATAAAAGACTTCCAGAAAGCCCAGTCCTACCCTTCACTTAAAATTATCTTCCAAGCTGGTCATACATGTAGTCTAATATAAATCTACTCTATCAAGTTAAGTTCATAGTCTATGATGAGTATTTGGTAAAGTTCTCAGGCCAATTAACTGAACCAGGAAGCTTTCCAAACATAGCTTGTTAGGGGAATAGATTGTTCTATTAAACATGTGTTTTGGATGTATCTAAATTATTTTAAATTTCAGTTTATATGGCATTAGATATGATGTTTACTTTAAAACTTTCTTAAGTTATAGGAAGTAGACATAATTTAACATTATTCCTAAGTCACTATTTATTACCTTCAATTTTACCATAATAATGTTTTCAGGAGCTCCTGAAATATGTAGACTGTATCTCTCTACAGGATGTTGCCATATACATATTTTAAAAATTCATTTGGACAATTTAACATTCTCCGTCTCCTTTCTTGTTATCAGGCATAATGTGATTTGCTCTATGTTTTGTCTTCTCATAACATATGTCAACTCTTCCAATTGATGCATTCTACTTATTGCAGACTTGCAAACTTAGTGGCACGTAGTTATATTTGTGTTCAAATGATACCGTGAGTAATTTTTGAGACATTAAATGAGGGCCATGCTTATTGATACATGCTTTAGAATGTCTATTTTTTTGTCCGCTCATACATGTTTCAGATTTTATTTTATTCCCAGACCTGTTTGAAGTCTGTATGTTTAAAATTGCCAGATAAAGAAATTCCAGTTCGTTAAGATGTCTAGAAGCCAGAAGATGGAAGCTTGCTGTGGGATCATTATTTCATGACAGATTAGATGGCTTTTGTCATTATTGCTAATAAGGCAAACTTTTGCTTTTATGTCTTTGTCTGTTTGACAAATTGATAACTGCTTCTTTTGCTCTGTTCTTCATTATCTACTACCTTTCTCTTTCATCGAAATGTTTAATAGCTTTTACTCCAGCAGGCGCTTGATTAAAAGTCATTGAGAATCATTCAATGACAACACACTGCCTGAGTACAATTAACTTTTAAAAATAAAAATAAAAGCCACAACCTGACTTTAATCTTGCACAGGACAAAGCAGCTTGCCAGGAGCAGAGAAGAACGCTCGTGCCTGTAAACAGATGGCCTCGGTAGGTAGCATAACTTCACTTTGGCTTTAATGTGAAGTTTTGATTAATTAAAAGATTTTCGTTTAGACAATAAATTATTCCCCCCAAATTGCAGGTTAGGGTTTGAAACCGCTTTTTGATTATTTGTCGTTTCAAAATAGAGAGTCGCTAAGATCCAAATTAACTGCTATATGCGGGATTTCTTTGTTTTGAAACTGTTAAAAGTATATTTCAGGAGATGAATGGCCTGATCAAGAACTCTGGGGCAAGTTAGTCAATGTTATTTGAGGATGCTCATGCTCCGTCATCTATCTTGATGGAAGAATGATCCTGTCCCAATAAGGTGACAACTGGGGACAAACCAATAAAAAAAGTCACGTAGGTTCTATAAGGACCCTTTTCTCCGGTTATGTGCTGCGTGAACCGCTGTCACTGGAGCAATGGCACATCGAGCACTAAGTTCTTGGCGGGGTGGTAAACGGTCAGTTCCTAGCTCCCTCAGTGGAGCTAGGTTACCACTGCCACAGCTCAGCATCCTTCTCTGCTGTACATCTTCGCACCCAGACCAGATTGTTTGCCATTTCAACTAATGGCTTGGCACCACTGAACCAACAGCCAGACATTTGCTACAAATCGAGACAGGCTCAGAGAAGGGCAAAAGAATGAGGAGTTAGGATATTCTCCTAAGTGAGTCTGTATATATAGCCTTCCATGCCTAGGGGATAGAAAGTTAAAAATTACAGTGTGGGAAAGACAATTCAGGCTGACTTATACATAAAACACATTTTAAGATGGATGACACTGAACAAAGAGCCTCAAATAACACCAAAGGCCTTTGTTGGCCTGCAAAGGGAAATAGAAGGGCAAGAAAGCTGTGAGTTGAAAGTATTATGTTCCTATAGTCATTTTTTCCAAGCCATTTTAGCCCATTGAAAATGTTCACATTTTATTTGTACAAAAGGCAGCATTTATGATTCCCATCATCTCTTTCTCTGATCTTGTTTCAGCCAGAAATAAAGTGTCCCTTACCTATAACCTATATCTTCATGAATAAAGTTTTCAGAATTACTAATCTGCTTCTGGGGTGGGATCTTGGAAGTGCTAACAGATTGCCAGGGAACTCTGAACTTCCCCAGCCTGAATGTCCATTACTGTGGCCCCAGAGACTTAAAAACAAGGCTTCTGGTGCCAACATCAGGCCTCCCAGGAATGGCATACCTGCCGGTGTGTGTTCAGGGCTCACTCTTCTTAGGACATTGTTCCAAGCAATTTTTATGTATTAACTCATTTAACCCAAGTTTAATTTCAAATACCAAATTCTTAATACTTGTTTCTTTTTTTTTTTTAGGAACGCTGCTTTTCTTTAATGATTAGTACAAAGGGAGGGGGACGACCTCAATACTGACTTCCAGAGAGAGGAATGGTGTTGAAAGTGTGAGCTTGTGGGAAGGGACAGTATGTGGGTTTTGATCTGCCTGACTATAGAGTGGGATCCGGGTCATGGAACAGGCTATAGTGTGCGGTCTGGGTAACAGAACAGTCTTGGGATCTGCATTAGGAAAGCAAAACCTAATGCCAGCTTTCTATCTGTGACTCTATTTGTGGCCTGCAGGAAATCTGTTAATATTATGGCTCTTAGACCCCTGACCTGCTGAATCTGAAAAATAGGAACTGGTCTATACTGTTTTTAAGGTTGCTTTCAGCTTTAGCATTTGGTAGTTATGATTTTAGCATGTGATGAATTTCTAAGTGAAGAACAAAGAATAATAAACAAGAGATTTTGCTGTAGAGCTGAAGACCTATGTGGAGAGTGTGAACAGTGCCATTGAAACATAGATGGGCATGTTATATTTGATTTTTCATTAGCCTTACTTAGGTAGTTAGTTTCCAGTTGCTCAGCAAGAACTAGAAGTCTCTAAGTAACTTTTAATCTAGTCAGTCTTTGAAGTCAAACTAATTTTTCTTTCTACACATTTATTATTTTGAGCCAGATGAAAATAAATTTTACTTAATAAAATTATAAAAACTTCTTGGAGTTAATAATTATGATCACATTAATGAAAAGAAGAGTTAAAACATAAAACAGTCCACAAAATTTTGAGTTCAGAAAGAGCTTGCACGTTAAACATTGGGACGTGTGAGTATTGACACTGACGATGTCACACAGCTCATTTCAGCATGGCAGTGCCTGCCTGCAAAGGTTATTGTGAAGATCAAATGAGCTAATGTCTTCGAAACGATACAAGATATTGGTTGAGTGTTTCTTTCACTTCCAAGGGTAGGAGCAGATTTTTACGTGGAGCTATAGCACTGACCTCATATATTTGAAATCCTAGAAAACCAAATATGACACAGGCACAGCCCCCAAGATATTGCCGTAAGTGAGGAAAAGTATTTTGCTCACACTTTCTAATAACTGGGGTGTCCTTTACATTGACACATTGCAAATGTCTTGTGAAAAGATGCATTCTCTCAAGCCTTCTTCTAAATTACTTTAATTATATAATCAGATGAATTCCGTAAGGCAGACAGTTGTAATGAATATTTGGGACTTTCATAGAAATTTAGCAAGGGGAAATTTAAAAACAGCTTTTGGTAAGAAATGGTTAATGTGAAGAAGTTTGGTTTCTTGGAAACCGGAGAAAAAGACGGATGATGAAGGGATCTCCGAATGAGACTCAAGGGAATAACAGGGACAAACTGAGTAAATGAACGGAGCCGAGATTTATGGTGCTTCTGGTGGATGTTATAGCCTCTGAGGTTTTTCTGAACTCAGTTGAAGGCGAGTTTGAAAACCTATAAGACTTAGTGCTCCCAGTTCAACCCTATTTTTTTTTTTACCTTGTAACAAGTTAAAGAAAGCAAAACAGAGGAATTATCTGGATATGTCTGAAATTCTTCATTTTCATTTATAGCCAATATATAGCTAGTAGGCAGCCAGAAACCCATGTGAGCTAGTCAGATTACTTTCTTTATTTTACATAATTCTATAGCAAATTCTGTACGACTATTCTATTGATTGGCAGGCCAAATAGAACCTCCATCATTCCAGGGACTTGTGGTGTCACACTCCTCTAGGACCCCACCTGACTTCAAGGAGATCTCAATAGCAGTGATGGTGGTTCTCCCGCCCTAGAGTCACACAGCCTGCCATGAAGATAGCACCATCCCAGACTGCCTGCCTGCCCCCCCACCCCAATGCTTACCCTGCATCAGCCTTGGCCCAACCTTAGACTCTAGGACTCTGGGTTTGCCTTCCTAAGCTCCAATCACCTGTGGGCATTTCTGCCTCCTCAACAAAACTGCCAGGAAGAAAGTAATAGACTAATCCCCATAGGAGCCCCTCTATCAGCACTAGATGTCTCTTCCTGTTCTAGAAAAAAATAACCATTTTAAGTTATTTCAAGCCGGTCTATCTACACCTGGGAATTTCATGTTTTTTCCTAAGGTCTTGGGAGGGCCAAAAAAGTGACCTTAACTTTCTATGTTGCCACTTGCTTTTCTCTAAGACAAAGTACAAGGCTATGTATCTGCTGAACTAGGAGAACAGCAAGGGGAAAGAAGAAACAAGAAAAAACTCAGGATGTCTACACACATAGAAACGTAATGAGTCTAAATAAGTTGAGAATAATGCCAACTTCTATATACCAGTAGGTGGAGCTGTAAACTATCAAATAGCTAGTGGATAAGATTTGGGGAACAAAAATAAAGACTAAACATTATATAATATTACTATCTGCCATGCACAGGTCCAAAGGTTTTTTAATGTATGGACTCAATATACCGAACACCTTTTTAAGCGAGTAATATTATTCTGCCCATTTTATAGATGAGCAAACCAAAGTTCGGGGCCGTGAAGTGACTTGTCCAATGTCACACAGCTTGGAAGGGCAGCTAGGTGCTCGACCCAGATGGTGGCCTCCAGAATCACACTCCTAAGAACAGAATACAAATGCTACTTTATATCCCTCTCCATCTATAGTAAAGGGATCTCTCTTTCCTCCCTCTCTCCTCCATCCTGCGTTTTACCAACAGTAAAGAATCAAATACAAATCTTCAAGTCCTTCACCATGTGTTGCCTTCAGATAGAATAGAAACAGTTTTTACATTCTGCCTTTCCTTTTCTTGGCTCTCAGACCAGTGGTTTTTTTTAAATGAGCAATCTCCTCTCATCTTTCTAACTCTTTTCTCATGCAGTTCCCTCTACCCATAAGCCATCCACTGGTCCTCTGTATTCAAAAGGTACTTTTATTCAAGTTCAGGTCCATATGTTGCACAATCGATAAAATCAATCTCATCTCACTCTATGCAGGGTTCGGTATTTTCATATTAGTTTTCTTATACTTCTGTTACACTGATGGTCATTTTCTAATTGTAACATACCTAATCGTGCGCCTGGTCCTACACAATGTACATTTCTTGAGGTAAAGGTCATCTCATGTCTTCACTTTACATCCTAGTACCACACACTGACTTAACAACAATAGGTACTCAATGTGTTTTTAAATTTTTTTAAATGAATGAGCCATTTTGCAGGGATCTGTGGGGAAGAAAGAAAAAAAAAGTAGTCAGTGTCTCCTGCTGTTGGAATTGTTGAGCTTTGGAAGGGGTTTGTAGCACACATTTTGAAATTTATACTCTTTTAGCCTTTTCCCAAATAGAAGCAGCTGTCCCCTACACTGAAGACAGAAACTTGGTCTGGAAAGCGACACTTGCTTGTGTGTGCAGATGTCTCCGGGAACAGCTTGTGTGGGTGCAGACGCACCTGACAGCGAATATTAAAGGTCTGGCCTGCTTCATTTCTCACTTTCACAAGGAATCATATTTAAATAAATTTTATCTCACCAAATAATGATCTCATCTCTGCTTTGCTAAATACCACATTTTCTGGAACAGACTGTCTGCAGGGAATTGCTGACTGAGAAAGTGGTCGAGGACAAAGGGGCACAGAGTCTCTCCAGACTACGTGCCTCCAACTGCAAATGATCTCAACAGGCACCTTGACTAGGCAGCTCAAACCCGATTCTTCAGCTAGCTCCTGCTTACTTGGGAGGCGCTATTCAAGCAGGCCTGGCTAAGTTTTCCTCTGAATCAGAGAACTCAATAGACTAGCTCGTGTCCAAATGCTGTGATATACGCCTGCTTAATCTTTGGTTGTCCCAGCTTCCAGGGCACTCCACCTTGCTTTATTTTTAGCTGAAAATGCTGTGACTGTTTAATTAGAATAAAGGTTTTGCTAGACAATGACAATATTATCAGATTGCTCTCCACATTTAGAAACAGCTTCTGTTCAAATCTCATTTCCACTTAAGGATCATTTTAAAACAGAAAAATCAGTATTTACATTTTAATTACATAGGTTTCATTAGGGTTCACAAGGAGTAATTTTGACATGTTCTCATTGTTAGGGTAAACAATAGAACAGGGTGCATGAATACTGAGATTCTGGCCCTATTTTTAAGATATCGCTTTGATTTTGATGTTTGTTATACACATTGACACAGTTCTTAATACAGATGCCCATGACCCCCATGAAATGAAATCAAATGGGCATTGATTAGTCTAGATCTTACTCAATTTCCTAGTAACAGTCAATACTGTTAACCGCTCTTTCCACCTTGAAATACTTCCTCTTCTTGCTGTTCCCTGCAACACCCCATCTTCTCCCTATTCTTACCCTGGAAAACACAGCCATAAAGAGATTTCAACATTTAAAGGTCTGAGAGCAGAGAATAAGACCACAGAGAATATCAGGGGGAAACTCTTCTCTTCCTACTTTATTTCATCATGTCCATGGCTTTTTCATTTGCTCTTGATATGCAAATCACTTTCAGATTTATACATACACTTAGTCCTATCAGTCCTCTGAGGTCCAGACCCACGTATCTCCCCGCCTACTCAATTTCCTAATATATTGTCCAGCTCCCTCACATTCTGACAAAAGTGGGCTTGTGCTCTGTGGCATCCCTAAGTCTGTTCTCTGGCCTTCCTATCTTGCAAAAGAAATCCACTACTTTGTGTGCAAACCAGAAAGCTAAGGAACATTTCAAGCATCTCTCGGTCTTTATCTGCCCTTATTTAATTAAAATACAAAATTCTAATTTATTTTATGAACACCTCTGGAGTCTAATTACTTGGCTTTCCCTCATTTCCACACCCTAAAAAGTTCCAGTCCTTTCCCACTCCCAACATCACACGGTGCTTTCATCAACCATTTCACACTGGGTAACCAGAATGACATTTTAAAATTACAGATCTGATCAGGTGGCACCTCTAATTAAACTTCTCAATGAATTCCTATTGCTCTGAGATTAGAGACCTAGATCCGTAAAACAGCCTGCCAGGCTTCGCTCGCTTGGCCCTTGCCTCTCCCACCTCACCTCATGCTTCCTTCCAGGAGTTCTTGGTGGTTCAGCCACTCTGGCCTTTCTTTGGCTTCTCCAACGTGCCAATCTCCCTCCTGCTCCAGGGTTTCCCCGTGTTACTCCCTCTGGATGCAGTGTTTCCCAGTCCCCACTTCACCTAGTTAACTTCGACATGGAGGTCAGCTCAAATGCCACTTCCTTTAGGAGGTATTTGCTGGACCTACAGATAATGCCACGTTTTTAGTGATAATTCTCCATAGAACACTTTAATACATTTAAAATAATTCTGTTTAATTAATTGTTTCTCCATTTATATGACAGTCTCGGTAGACTGTCAGTTCTCTGAGAAAAGGACCCATTTATTAAGTATTTTAAGTTTACTACACTATCACCCATAGCCAATGTCAAAGATAAACACAGTTTGATATTAAGGTGGTAAAAAGAGATTTTATTCATTAACTATTTAAAGTGGGGAAAGGGCTGCACTGCATTCTGATTTGCGCAGAGGTCACTGGACCGACATTCTAGAGGAAGAAGAACAAGGGCAAGCCGCTGGCTCAGGGGTCAGTGTCAATGTGATCAGCCCAGTGCATTGCTAGCTGGCAGTGTGGAAGTGAGGGTTCAGCCTCCCCCAGAGACAGAGCCCCCGCACGCTTCCTGATGATTACATTTCAAAGGAATGGCTCTCAGGTACTTGGAAGAGATATTCACAATTGTAAAACCTTTTTAGTAAAGCTCTAAGAAAGAGAAGGTCAGGGTCAGGTGTTGGCTGGAATGAACAATTCAATTTTCCTAGCTGTGCTGAGCCTTCTCAGGGCAGGCATTTCAATGCCTGGGGTCATCTTAGGGACACAGCCTTTGGCAGCTAGAAACCATGCTACCGTTGGGTCAAGTCTCTTTGTGCAGGGCTTTGGTCACTGTGAGTTCTGCCATTCTCACCCACACAGGGCCTACCTGGTGTAGGCACCCAGTGAACACCTACTGGATGCCTGAGTGAATCCTGAGCCCCTCAGGGAGCATGCTCAGAACTCTTACTAAGGAGAAGAAGCTTGACATGATATAGCACACCCAACTCTTGTCAAACACCTTACTGTCAGCATTTCTAGTTCATTTGGTCATTATACTTATTAAGGAAGGATTGCAGGATATTTAACAGGGCAGGTTACACAAAGTGAGTTTCAGGTTCATTTCCCATTACTCTGTCATTTCGGTGTATTCTACACCACCAAGCCCATATCCCCACCCACTGCTGGGTAGTCTGAAAGTCGGGACACTTCTGGTTGCAGGTACGAAGAGCTGATTCAGACCCAATACAGAGAGAATTATGGAAATGTCTAGGGAGAGAACCGGCTGCAGTTCTGCGGTGCTGGCGATTAGATGACGATTTCAGAGCTCAGGCTAGGCTCTCCCTCTGGCTCTGCCTTCTGCTGCATTGGCTTCAGTCTCGGGTCCCACCTGCTAGCAAGATGATGGGAACAGGTCCCGTTTGTACAACCACTCAAGTTTATGTTTAGCAGCAGAGAGGAAACCCACTCCCCCAAAGGCTCAAACAAAAGTATTTTCATTGAAGCTTTGGAGTTCTGATTGGCCTGGTAGAAGAATGTGCTCATCCTCACACCATCCCCTGTTAGGACGGAATGAGCTGACTGGTTCATAGGCATGGCTCACACGTTCTGTTATTGGTCCAGGTTAGAGTCAGCTTCCTACACTCTACAATCCTCAGAGGAAGGGAGATGGGTGGGAGTCCTAAACAGACATGGGGACTGTTTCTCACAGTGTTTGATGGGCTGTCTTGTAGCTCAAAATACAACAAATACACTCTGTATTGACTTCTTATTGCCTTCTCCAGGTACACAGGTACCTTCTCTGTCTATATCTGTTTAAAAAAGTGGTATTTTAACAAAGTAATTTTTATTCATTTACTAATATATTTTTAAGTGTAAGATATCATATAGGTTTCTCAGCTCTCTGCTGTAAGTATTTTTGTTTAATTATTTCAAAAATCAAAATGTCCTTGAGCTCCTCCCCACTGTCTCCATTTTAGGAATAGTGACAAAAGTGAAGCTGTCCCTGATTAAGCTCAGAGGGAATTCCATGGACATTGTGTGTCCTCAGTGTATGTGTGACCTTCTTCCTTCTGGTATCATCCTTACTTCTCTCTGTGAAAGAGCTTGAGAAAGAGAGACACATGGATTACCTGCTAGGGTTTCTAACTGCATGAATTCAGATGTTAGGTTTGAGTTCAGACTTCAGTAGAGGGTGAGAGTGGGCATTTATTCTTCTCCTTCAAGACATGGAGAGACATTTTGCGCAATAATAGTTTTTCTGAGCCTAACAGCACCTGCCAAAATAACACATTTGTAACCAGAAAGTAGCTCAACTCATCTACCAGAGCCACTTTCAATATGTAATTAGAATTCTGCTGCTTCAACTCTGGGCTCTAATGTCAGAATTATTTCTGGCTGTGTATCACAAACACGATTCTATTTAGTATACATGGCTTTCTTGAATGCTTTGTTCTGGGAACCATTTACCATTGATTTGTATCCAGGTACATTTATCATGTTAGCCCAGCACAGTAATTAAATGGCTGGAGTCATTCCTTATATGAATACTCTGTGCTCATTATTATCATTCCACTTAATTCAGCATCATCTGTAGACTTCTAAATATTGCTTCTGCATCATCTGGTACATACTCAATAACATTCCTGCAATTTAAATGTCTTTCATTTCCAGCTGTGATTTTTGCTCCTAACGTTTCTTCAATTGTAGATCACAATATAGATTTGTGTAGTAATAAAAATGCAGCTCTGAGGAAGACTTAAATACTTCTTATAGTTTGTCCACTGCCTTTAAAATGAATCTCATTTCAAAATATTACATTTCATTTTATTTTCACACATTATTGAGAAAAATATTCAGTCTTTCTCTAGCGCTTGACGGGCCTTGTACTGCAAATATGAAAATGTTCTGCTTAGTTCTCCCATTGCAGGAAGTGTAACTGACTGACAACTCCAGCTGCTAGCCCTCTGGATCCACCACATTTTCATCAAGGTCATGCCTCCCGAGACTGCTCCCAGGCGATGCCTGACCACTGTGGGGGCTGGAAGCAAGCTCATTCCAGCAAGATGTGTTACTCTCCCAACAGGTGACTTGGACTTGGGGCTTCCCATTAGCCATGCCAAACCTTTCTTCAAACTGTGCTGCAGTTGGAGCCTCTCCCAACCCTAGTCCTTCTCCCCTCCATCTCTCCTTCCTTAGGTCCATGCCTGTATCACAGTCTGACGGCTGTCCCTTTCCCCCGCTCTGTCCCCCAATATACCTTTGTCATTTCTAATCCCATCTTCATGACTGCTTCTTGAAGGACATGAACTAGCACAACTTACTATTAAAAAAACCTTCCTTAGTTTCAATTATAAATACATACCAGCAAAAAAATTACCCTTCCAGTTGGTTTAGTGGGGATGGAAGGATAAAATAGTCCTATATCTGAAAAAAATATTCCTGTATCTGAAGGATTAGACTAAGGTATTTGAAAGCATATTCAAATAAGGTATTCTTTCTTTTCATTACTAATCCATGTACCCAATTTATTGTATCCTTATTTCTACCAGATCTTATATATTCTAAGGCAATTTTTTTATATTCTTAACATTTCTAAAGTTGGGATGTATTTTATAAGTATGGGTGTGTCATAATTTAAGTCACACTCTTTTTACCTTAGTGGTAAGTAAATAGTAGATTATAGAGGATGTTACAGTCATTGCTCTCAAAGTTCTATCAAGTTCTGTCTCTTCTCTCTATTCAGTTACTTTGTACTGTATGTGTGTTTGTGTATAAGCCCTGAACCAAGCATTTTATATCTCTCCCAACTCTCTTTAGTTGGTGATTTGTGGAATAGAGGGGGATCTTTGAAATAACCCATGTTTCAGCTCCACTTAGCCATTCTAATACAATATTTCTTTCCTCAGTATCTGAAAGAAAATCTTAAAATTGTGGTCAGGAATTTGTAATGTTTGTATGCCATGAGGCAATATTTTTTCCTCTACTGAGTCAGTTTTGTGAATATAATGAAGACATGATAAGAATGCTCTTTTGGAACCCAGACTCCATCTATTTTCATCAACTCAAGTCTGCATTTGCATTCATTGCTGGTGCATTTGCTTCCAAGAAGCAAAGATGTTAGAAATTTTAAAATGTTCATCATTGTAGATCAAAATTATAGTACAACTTCTGATACACAAATTGAAGTTTCAACATCATGCGATAAAAAAAGAAATTTTACTGATACTTATCGATAATGAATGGAGTGATAAAGAACATATTGTACAGAGTCATATTTACTTGAGCAAAAATCAATATGATATTAACTAGCCTTAAATAGTTGATATTTTTAACAATTACATAAGTGACCTTGCATCTCACTAGTAATCAGCGACATCATCTCTCAGGTCCAAGCCCACCCTTCTGTGTTCTGCCTTGCAATGCTGGGCCCGGGACTCCACAAGCCACATTTCTGCTCTGCGGGCGGTTCCCTGCTGGGCTCCACACTTCAGGAAGACTGCACAGCTGGAGGAGGCAGAGGGCCCTCCTTCCTTCTGTTTGCTTTTCCTCTCAGTGTCACCATAGCAACACTTCTCCACTCCAGCAGTAGCTATTCTTCCTGTGGCAGCTGCCAAATCCAATTTGTGGGTTTTCCAGTGTTTGTAGAGCTTTAGAGACAGCAGCCAGGCAATGGGGGCTGAGGTCCCTTCTCAGATATTTGGGTCCTAGTCCCACAGGGTCCTTCCTCCAGAACCAAAGACTCTAGCTCTGATCAGTCAGCACCTCTTCTTCAGAGACTGGAGTTTCAGCTCCTTGAGGTTCTCCTCTAAGCTTCTGAGTTTTCATAATTCTAATCTCATCTCTTCTTTCGTACAGGGTAACTTCTTCCTGCAGCTGCTACCTCTGGTATGTGTGGTATGCTGGAGTTTCTCATTGCAGCTTCAGCAAATTCCTTATGCTCTTCCCTCCCGTACTTTGCGTTCAGAGTGGCATGTTGGTAGCTTGACATCAGCCTGGGTGACCATAGATACACCAGCGATATCAGCAAACACTAAGAAGCAGAGTTACTCCCACACCCATGTCACAGCATCAGTTTACCAGCACGCCACGTCTTCGAGTGAGGTGGCTCTAGCTTAAAAGCTCTCTGTTCAAAGAACTCTTGAGGTTTCTGACTCTTGATTGAACCCTAATTGATCCAGTATCGCATTTCTCAACTGTGAAGTAAGGGAAAAAATCAATATTTTATCTCATAAATTTTACGTGAGGATAAGATGAGACAACATAGGATTTTTAACTTGGTCAATTATAAGCATTCTATAAATGACTCGGGGGGCTCACAATTTCAATTTTGAAATCTGTCTTTTTTTGAGCTCATATTTTCTCTTTCTCTCATTTTAAGCCATCATATAGTTAGAAAATTCTCAAAGTGGGTAAATTTGACCCCAATAGAACATTTGGTGTTTGGCAACATTTGTGGTTGTCACAGCTTGTAAGGGAGGGTGCTATGGGCCTCTAATGGGTAGAATCCAAGGATGCTGCTACATCATATGGTCCACAGGACAGCCCCGCACGACTCCCGCATGGAGAAATTATGCAGCCAAACGCCAACACTGCAGAGGTGCAGGAACCCTGAATATTTCCTTTCTTCAAGGATTTTGGCTGAGCTGAAAACGTAATTTTTTCAAATTTGTAAAAGCCTGGGTTCACTAAAATATTGATATTAGGAAAGAGAGAAAGAGACAATGTTGAAAATGGCACTGAAAAGTTTCTATGTGTATACAGGAGAGAGAGGGAAGAAGAAGGAGAAGAAGAAGAAGAAGAGGAAGAGGAGGAGGGGGGAGGGGAAAGGAGAGGAGGAGGAGGAAGAGAGAGGAGAAGGCTTAACACATAAAAGCTAAAAGAAGGAAACAACACAAATGCACATAAACAAATAGGAGAAAAAGTAAGAAAACATGGTCTGCCCATAAATTGGTCAATAATAAAAAGTAGCTAACAACTAATAAACATAACAACTTGGATGACTCTTAGAATAATTATGCTAAGTCAAACAAATCGAACAAATGGATATATATTTTGTTATTCTGCTCATCTAAAACTCTAGAAAATGCAATCTAATTTATAGTGACAGAAACAGATTAGTTGATGCCTGGGGTAATTGGAGGGGGAGAAGGCAGGGGCTAGAATTACGAAGATGCATGAGGAAATTTTGTGGGTATATGTTCACTAACTTGACTGTGGTGATGGTTTCATGGGTGTCCATCTATGTCAAAACTTATCAAATCTTATAGTTTAAATATGTACAGTGTATTATGTCAGTTAAATTTCAAAAAGGTGATATTTAAAAGTGTCTCTGAGTCTTAAATGCTATGGTCTCTCCATCTAGCATACACCAAAGGGATTTTTGTTGAATTGAAATGCTTTTCTTTTCCGGTGGTCCCCCCACCCCCACAAAACAAAAAGGTGCAACATTAGATGGACAGAAAAGGGAAAAAACTAGAAAATAGAAAATCTTCATCACAGAGACATTCAAGTTATCAAGTTAAAACTATGCTTATCTTCAAAAACTAAAGTGGTCTTTAGCAGACAACTCGTAGAACAGCCTCTAGCATAATCACGGCTGCAACGGGGGCTCTGCTACCAAATCAACCTTACTTACTTTATTGACTTAAACACGGATATGACTGACTGCTCAGAAGCAATTTATTTTCCTTTAATGGCTCACTCAAAGTGTCAATAAAAACAAATTGACCATCACAGCGATGCAACTTGTTGGGCACATCTGCTTGGCTAGATGTATAAAGACCCCTATTCGCCCTCTGTTACTCACGCTTGAGAAACTTACATCACATTTGGGCGCTTCATTTCCCTTCTGGATGGAGTTAGAGTGACTCACCTTTAAAATGTTTTTCAGTTCTCAAAACTTTTATCCAAATCTACTTGTACCATTTATGTTCTGGTAAAACATCTGCTTTCTTTTCTTTTGTTTCTGCCCATCTTCCTTCTGTCTCTTTTCCACCAAATCTTTCCTTTCTCCTCTCCTCTAATGTCTATTCAGTTTCTGTCTATTAATGACTCACATTGGCATGTTCTTCATCTTAAATTTCCTGTACCATATAGAGTAGCCCTTCTCCGCTCCTTATTGGACCAACAGAATGGTCTATATAATTCTTTAAACAAAGCCTTACTACTTGATGTGAGCTGGAAAGAGGTGTGCTGCCTCTTGTTTTTGTCAGCGTGTAGGTTTGTCTCCATTTCAGAAAATCAAATCCGTGTGCCACCTAGTGCCTGTCACGGAAAACACAGTCAGAAATATTAAAGCTCTCCAACCAAGTCCAAGTGGCATATCCCAGTCTACGGAGTGTTTGTGTGACATTCTCCCACGACACATCCTTCCACGATGACATGGTGTCCCTCATTTGAACCTTGTTTATACTCCCTAATCCCCCATTTCCTAGAAAAAAATATTTTCTTAATGCCCTTACTTCCTTGTTCATTGACAGAAGATGAAAAAATTCTAGACCTGGAAGGGACCTCGAAAATAATCTAAGGCTAACTTCTCATGAAATTCAGCCAAGTAGTGGCAGATTCGCCAGAAGAACATAGGCCTCCTTCTTCCCAATAAAAAGCTCCTCACATTAGATAACCATACCTTATCTCACAGTTTACAATTAATTAAGGAGCCAAGGCATAGTAACTAAGACAAATAACAAAACAGCATAAGAAAAAGAAAATACTCTGAAATCTACCAATGAATATGCCATACTCTTCATAATTTATTCATTTAAAGTGAGGAACATTCATAGAATTATATGTTTATTTTCTTAGCTGATTAAAACAATATAGGGCAGATATTGTTATCATCTAACTTAATGGAACTTGGCCAGGAGTCATGGCATCAATTGGGGAAGTGCCAGGCATAGGAAGATCTAGGACTGAAGAAAGGATTGTGGAGAAAGGCAGGGTTCAAAGATGCTGTAAATTAGTAAACTACCAAATAGCCAGAGTTCCAATGTTCTTGGAAAAAGTAGCCCCGCCAGAACTAGAGATGGCGAGTAAAACAGTCTGGAGAGGCAGCAATCAGCTTTCCAGTTGCGGCTTGAATTGCACAGTTGCCTCTGTCTGGGAGAGGGACCACTGCAAAGAACTGGGACAGACTCGTATTAGACTCTCAGCTATATTGATACAATAGGGGATATGAGTTTCAGAAATTAATTGTCCCACAGATTAAAGAAAGAAGACAGTGGTTCAGTAGTTTAGTGTAGGACAACACAGGAGTACTCAGAACTGGGCTGAGTCACACTGAGTCCACAGGAGCCAGGGAACTTGCTCTCTCATTGCCAATACTAGGCTTAGGTGTGTTAGCAAAATTGCCTTTAGTGATTCTACATTAGAGAGAAATCTCCTATTTCACTGTCTAAGGCTCCTTCATTTAACACGATTTACTAAGGCATTTTCTGCCAACATGGAACTGGAAGTTCACTGGGAAGTAAATGTGGCTACAGGATAAGCTAAGTGAATTAAATGAAACTACAGATGAATATCTGATTGGCAGTAGATGTGGCTGGAAAGTCATATATTAACTGTGTCAAACTAAATTATTTAGAATTAACATTTTGTATAAGTAGATTCAATTAATATCCCCAAATTTAATGTCTTTACCATAACATTTTAAAACTAAAGTAGCTTTTGCCAATTGTAGACACTACGTTAATGATTAAGGAGAAAACGTCACTAGCAATAAAGAAGGTAAAGAACAAAGGGATTTCAATGCATGACATTGATCCAGGAATGGTGGAGGAGCAGGCAGAGTATCAGAGCATAGACTATTTCACTCAGAGCCTGTTGAGAAATGGAGGCACCTGCAATCCCACTTTTCTCCAAATACAGTGTCTTACTTTAAAGGATATTGACTGGTTCCCAGTAGGCAGTACCATAAAGATATGTGGAGTGAATGAATGAATGAACACATGTCAACGATGTTTATCACAGACGATGCTCCATTCTCTTTGGCTGGTGATGAGTTGAGTAGGCAGCCAACCTAATTCTTTATCCCACTTTCATTAGCAATTTGAACATTAATATATTATTTTCACCAACCCCTTCTGTTTTACTTATTGGTCATCTTAATCTTTGATCTCTGTATATCTTTCCATTGAAAGGAAAGCAGGTTGGGGGACTGTGGGAGAGAGAGTTAATCAAGACTGTAAGTTCTTTTCAATGTGATGAGGCAGCTGTCAGTGCCCACCAGCCTGTCTCACTGACGACACACCAGACTGAACTGTTCACGATGACTGACAGCTCCATTTGCAGGCAGCCATTGTGAGTGGCAGTTGCACTTGCACAATGTCCATCTTGAGTGGCATCTCCACACCAAGAACACCTAGTTTGATTGACAGCTTCACATACAAAGAAGTTAAGCTGGGATATCTCTGAGAAGCTGAGAAGAAGGTGTGGGAGAGACGTGTTCTTTGGACTTTGAGTCTTTCCCCACCATTTTTTTCTGTGAACATTTCATTATCACCACTAAAAGAGCATAAAATACACACATGCAAAGAAGACAGCACTTGATTTCTCACAGCTGTGCTTCAAGTCAACATAGCTTTGTGGCATGTCACATGAAAATGTTTTCAATCTCTGTAAATGATATAAAACAAACATATTCCAAGTTACAAAACTGTAGTGAGGCCTATCAAATGGCCTTATTATTTTATTAACCATCCAAGGAGACTGATAAGACCCAACACTTTCTACTTCTCATATGGGGGGAGCATAATTTCTGTACTATCTTAGCAAACATTTTTTTTTTACTTAACTTTGAGTTCACTACAAAACACAAGGGAGCCAATGAGAGGAAATGGCTACCTAAAATTTTAATCTAAGCCATACTAAAAACTAAAATTATTTATTGAGCACCTACTAGTGAATAGCACAGTACTGGGGACTGGTAATTAGAAAATGCAATGACTGAATGAAGTTTTTTCAAAAGTGTTTAGCAATGGTACACCTGTAGCAGAATTATGTATTAAGTTTCAGGTGCAATTTATTGAGGAGATTATGGGGTTAAAATACATTCAGAGCATGGCAACTAAGGCAATGATGAAACAATCAATCATATATAGAGTTAATGAACTTGAGATGTTGTAGCCAAAAATTATAGGCTTAAAAGGAACATGAGAGTTCGTATCAAATAACTAACTGACTATCAATTTGGAAGAGAGAAGACATATTTTGAATAATAAAATAAAGACAAAAAGAAGGAAACAGGACATATGGTGAGAAGTCAGGGGAGGGGTAAAATTAAGCTAAATATAAGAAAGGATTTTCTAACAATTAGCAAAAGTAAAAATGCAATGATTTTTTGTGATGCTCTTTAATAGTATTTAGCTCTTAAATAGTATTAGGATTTAACCTAAAAAGAATGTTATTATTATCACAAATTATAACAATAACTATCATCTACTTATTTATCTTTTAAGCTCCTTTACAAATATAGTTTTTAATTTATTCTAACAACTTCCAGTATAAATTGTCTTAATTCAGGCTGCCTGCTATAACACAATACTATAGAATGGGTGACATAAACAACAGAATACATCTCTCATAATTGTACAGGCTGTAACGTCCAAGATCAAGAAATCAGCAGATTTGGTCACTGATGAGGACCTATTTTCTTGTTCAAAGATGTCTTCATCTCTCTGTGTCCTCACAAGGCAGAAAGGGGACAGTGGTTTTGCTACAGGCTCTGCCCTCATAACCTCATCCCTTTGGGGGTCCCCCCTGTGGGGGACAAAAGGACCTGCCCCCAAATGTTATTATATTTGGGGTTAGATATCTACATATAAATTTTTGAAGGATATAAATATTTAACCTATAGCATAGCTTCTCTCTCTCTCTCTCTCTCTCACACACACACACACCATTAGGTAATTTGCTTTAGGTCATATGGTTAAATTTTGATTAAAAGTATTTTCAGAATGTGGTGGCTAGTTGCATTCAATGACCTCTTACTTTTTTGAAGTACCTGTTGAATTCTGTGAAATTGATCAGATATATAAGGGCAGATCATGAAGGAAGAGTACAGCCTATATAGTGTTGGAGATCAGGAGAGATGTGTTGGCCTGTTTTTGTTATCTTCAATACGAATAGTGCTATACATTTGTTTAACAACTTTTAAGGAAGGGGATTGGATTCAGTGACTTTATGGTTTCTTCCAACACTGAAAATATGCAGAATCTGTCAATCTAGCACTCTAATTTTTGAAGCATTTCCTTAATACTTTTCTTATTTGACCCCAACAAACATCCTGTGAAAAAGAAAATGACCAATACTGACATTTCCATGTTGTAGACAATTAAACAGCAGCCCAACGAAGGCAAGAACTTTTTAAAAAGTCATCAAGGTCTTTTTTTTAAAGATTTTATTTACTTATTTTTAGAGAGAAGGGAAGGGAGAAACAGGAGAGAAACATCAGTGTGTGGTTGTCCCTTGAGCGCCCCCTACTGGGGACCCGGCCCACAATCTAAGCATTGCCCTAACCAGGAATCCAACCAGTGAGTGACCTCTTGGTCCAGCACTCAGTCCACTGAGCCACACCAGCCAGGCCAGACATCAATGTCTTGGAGAGCCCACCTCGAATGTGGCCTTATGGCTTCTGATCAAGTGCATCTTATGCTATACGCTGCCACTTTAATTTAATTTTCTTCTTTTTAAGTGGTGTTAAAAATTCTTGCCAATGTTGTTTCTTTTTATCTTTATTTTCAAAGATACAAGCTGCTGGTTGGGTGCTGACAGGAGTGTCTCTCAAGCTCAAAACCTGCCATAATTTTTTTGAATACCTAGTCAAATATATAACTTCCAACTCAATACCAGAGAATTCTATAGAATGATCACATGCTACCTTCCAGGAGTATTTTACAATAGCCTCTATTAGTAGTCTGTTTGGGATGCCATAACAAAATATGATACACCAAGTGGCTTAGACAACAGAAATTCATTTTCTCTCAGTTCTGGAAGCTAGAAGTCCAAGCTCAAGGTGTCAGCAGGTTGGTTTCTCCTGAGACCTCTTTCTCTGGTTTGCAGATGACGGCCTTGTCTTCACGTGGTCTTTCTTTGTGTATATGCATCCCTGGGGTTTCTTTCTGTGTCCAAACAACTCTTGATTGTTCTTTTAAGGATGCCAGTCAGATTAATGCCTTCATTTAGCTCAATCACTTCTTTAAAGGCTTTGTCTCCAAATACAGTTACATCCTGAGGGCCTAGGGGTTAAGGCTTCAACATAAGAATGGTAGAGGCATGCAATTCAGCCTGTAACACCCTATAACCAGACCTCCCACTTTAGCCAGAAATGCTAAATGCTTTTATTTATTTTCAAAATAAAAAATATATATATTTTCCTACCCCCTCACCTGTGAACTATCTTGGAGATGAGAGATGGGGATTATATATGTCTAGTCAGCTCATTAATAGAGAAGAAACCTGGGGCTTCCTAAAAAGAAAAATTAATTGAGCTACTGAAGGCCGGAGAGCTGGCAGGTCAGTAGCACTGTCAGAATCAGACGAAGCCTTGGAAAGAGGTCAGAGGCTTCGAACCAGTGGTCACGTTTCCTCTCAGCGATCCCTTCTGGCTGGAATGAGATTCCCAGTCATCTTTACCAATGGTAACCTTATTTATTCTAAAAAGATTTCTTACATAGAATGTCTCAGAAGAAGACCTTCTTGATGTACCTAGCCAGAAATTAACCTTTTCATTTTAGAAACTTTAAGGCTTTATCTTAAAGCATTTCCCATGTTGTAGTTATCTGTGCATTTGTTTCAACTCTCACATCTGATGTAAATTTCTTAAGCAGTGCATGATTCAAAAAAAGGAGTCTCAAGTTTTCCACAGTAGCTCCTAATATCTTGGTTTGCACATATACATACTAGATGCCCAATACATATTTATTGCATTAGATTGCATTTTAAGCACCAACCCTCCTGTTATAAAACTTACCCAGTTTTTAAAAATGCAGTACCTGGGAGAAGTGGAAGCAATTCATGGACCTGTCTGATGCTGTGCAAGTCAGGAGCTCTCAGAGCTTTTGCAGATGCCCCTTGGCCTACAGTGGGGTTATGGCTGGACAAACCCATCATCAGATGAAAATACTGTACGTTGAAAATGCATTTAATATGTCTAACCTACTGAATATTACAGATTAGCCTAGCCTACCTTAAACATGCTCAGTACACAATATCCGCCCCCCAAACCCAAACAAACAAAGAAAAAACGCTGGCAGCGTGGCACACTGTGGAGTATCTGCTGTTTGCCCTGGTGACTGTGGGCCTGGCTAGGAGTGGTGGTTCACTGCCACGGCCCAGTGACACGGGAGTGTCATACCACATATTAAAATCATGGAAAAAGATCAAAATTCAAGATTCAAATTTTTACTGAATGTGTATCACTTTTGTATCATCATAAAGTAAAAAAATTACAAGTCTAACCATTGTAAGTTGGGGACCTTCTGTACTCATCATTGGGATTTTAGTTAGTGGTTTACATATTTGTCACTCCCTGCCAGGATACTGTGAGAACTTTCAGGGCAACTGCATCTTATTAATTTTTGTAGCCCTAAGATTATCGTAGATGCTCTGAAGGCACCAAATGAGTGAATGTGTGACTGACGAAGCCATAAGCATCACAACAGTCTAAGAGACCTGTGGCTTCCAGTCTGAAATGCTTCGTATTTCAAGACATGAAGTAGGGATAGGTCGCCATCTAGTGGAAAATATACAGCGATGCTATCGGAAAGTGGAAACTCCTAGGACATGACATTAAATTTTTACTGGGTTGCACAAGCCCTTATAAAAATCTAATAAATGAAGAGACAATAAAATTGTAATTGCCTAAAACCTACCAGAACAACACACAAGTTATAGATCCATTTTCATATAATATTTTTAAGACATATCTTTGATGAAACATATTAGTGAAAATTCTCTGGACTTGGTGAAACCAAGATGCATCCTCTATTGTGTTCGAGTGCGCAGCTGTGTATCCATCTGGTCCAACATTGTTCCTCTTGTTAATCTCATTCCTCTGCCTTCCCTTTCATGTCAGTTACTCTAGTTAGTCGCTCCGTCAGTGCACACAGACACTCTCAGCGACAGGCAACTTTTATCTAAGCAAGCATAGTTTCTCCCTCGTTATCTTTACATTTTCTAAACTGTAAAAACGTCTTAGGACACCAATGACTTTGTTGTTGAAAAGCATTGAAACTGGAATCTGTGTTTATCTGTTCGTATACTCTTTGCACTGTGTGTGTCTGTGAAATTGAAAGGAGGACAACAGCTTCTTAGAAGCACATTTGCCAATTACTGTATAGTTTGAATGATCTTGCAAGTTATGCCCTCTCTCTGGCCATGTATTTATATTTATGCACAAAATAAAGACATTATATTATTAAGATGTTTACTTTGTGCTATTTTATTAAAATAGTGTATTTCACATATATGGAAGTTTAATGAATGGCTTTGAATTCTAGAAAGCTTTTAATCTATTAAGGGAGCTGGTGTTTTTACCCAAAAATCTATGTTGGGAATACATCTAGTTCTAGCGACAACCGAGTTTTGGGTATTTAACTTACTCCAACGCCACAAAAATATAATAAAATAAGATAAAACCAGACGAGACAAAACACGTGGAGCAACTGCGTTCAGGAGTTACACTGTAGGCAGCGCGGGGCTGTGGTGTGTGTGTGTGTGTGTGTGTGTGTGTGTGTGTGTGTGTGTGATTCGTGTCGAAAGAAAAGTACAGGAGAGAGCTCCCCGTTCGTACTGGCTTTCTGCCTGGAACAGTTTTCAAACTTCCACAGCAATAGAAACTGTTCAAAACAAGACATAGAAAGTAGAAAGGCTGAAATAAATGAGCAGAGAGTCAATGGGTGTAGGGGAAACTCCAAATATGTGTGTGATTCAATATATATGTAATTGGAGTCCACAAAGGGAAGAAAAATATTTTTAAAAGTTATGGCCAAAATATTCTCAGATTTTGTGAAAATTCTAAATTCACAGATCCAGAAAGCTCAATGAAGCCCCCATGACAGAAAACATAAACAAAACTACATAAAGGTATATCATAATAAAATTGCCCAAAGCTAGTAATAAATACAAAATCTTACATGTGGCATAAGAAACAACATTACAGAAGAGCAAAGATAAAGATTATAGCACATTTCTCCTGCGATACAATGCAAACAAGAGGACAGTGAAGCAATATCTGTAAAGTGCTGTGAACAAACAAAGCTGACAACCTAGAATTCTCCATCTAGCAAGAGTATCTTCCAAAAATGATGCTATAGCCAGGGGCGTCCAGCCCATGGCCCGTAGGCCGCATGTGACTGAGGTTGGCTATGAATACAACCCAACACAAAATCTTAAATTTACTTAAATCACGATGAGGTTTCTTTGTGATTACATGTCACAATGTATTTAATGTGTGGCCCAAGACAGCTCTTCTTCTTCCAGTGTGGCCCAGAGATGCCAAAAGGTTGGACATCCCTGTATAGACTGAAGTTCATATGTATGCTCCTCAAATTCATATTTTGAAATCTTACCCCCACCCCGTACTGTGATGGAATTGGGGAAAAAGCTTTGGGAGGTGATTAGACCAAGAGGATGAAGACCTTGTGAATGGGATTTAGTGCTTTTATGAAAGAAGCTCCAGAGAGCTCTCTCACTTTTTCCACAATGTAAAAACTTTACAAAAAGATGGCTGTCTAAAACCAAGAAGCAGGTTCTTACCAGACACTGAATCAGCTAGAACCTTGATGTCCAACTTCGAGCCTCTGGAACTGTGAAAAATAAATTTCTGTTTATAAGTCACCCTGCTCTTGGGTATTCTGTTATAGCAGCATGAATGGACCAGGAAGTAGAGGTGCTACTACAACAAGTACCTAAAAACAGGGAAGTGATGTTAGAACTGAGTGGTAGGTAGAGGCTGGAAGGGTGCTGAGGTGCTTGCTTGAAAAAGTCTACATTGCCGTGAATGAACCAGTTCTGGGCAGAACTCAGAAAGAAGAGAAGAGAGCATCAGAGAAGGCCTCAGTCACCTTTGAGAATACCTGAGAAACTACGAACAGAATATTGCTAGAAATACAGACCAGTCAAAGTCACTGGGATGGTGTCAGACAGAAACGAGAAACAGGTTATTGGAAACTGGAGAAAATGTAATCCTCACTATAGAGTGAAGAAGAAATGGGCTGAATTGTGTTTGTGGTCTAGTGTTTTGTGTGAAGTGGAACTTGTAAGCAATATGTGGGGTATTTTGCTACAGTCATTTCTAAGCAATGTGTTGAAGGTGTGGCTTGGCTCTTCCTGTTTATAGTAAAAGATAAAAGAAGAGAAAAGGCTTAAAGACAGAAGGTTGAAGAAAAAAGGAACCGGAACTAATGATCTGGAAAATTCTCAGCCTATCCATTTTGAAAAAAAAAAAAAGAAAGAAAAAGAAAGAAAGAAAAACCTTGTTCAGAAGAAAACAGTGAGGACGTGGCCAAGCAACTCTTTGATAAGGACTTTAGTAGGGGCATGAATTGTGGACCCAATCAGCTGCCTCCACAGAAACCAGATGCTGTTCTTCAAGACCAGGGGAGAATAACCCTGGATGTTATTCACAGATCATCAGGGCTGTCTCTTTGGTTTCAAAGGGGGGAACTATCACTTCACTTTCAACAGGACAGATGGCCTCCTGCTGGTCATGGGGGAATAATCTCCGATCAGCAAAGGTGTGGGGCATGATGGCCATCTCAGTGGGCCCTGAAGGTGGGACCTCCAACACAGTGGGCCTGTGGGGCAGAGCACTGAGCCGAGAGGAATATTCTTGAGTTTTAGTGTCTTATAAAGTCTGTCTTATAATCTGAACTTACTTGGGACCCATTCCTTTTTTTCTTTTTTCTTATGTCTGCCTTCTGGAATGGAAATGTCTATCCTATACTCGTTGAATCATTGTATTTTGAAAGCACTTGACTTGTTTGGAATAACAGTTTCACAGCTGGAGGATGAAACGCACCCTGAGTCTTACCCGTATTTGATCTAAATGACATTTACATGGAACTGCATTTTAGACGTTAGAGTTGACGCTGAAATGAGCTAAGACTTTTGGGACTGATGGGATGAAGCGAGTGTATTTTGCATGTGAGAAGGAGGTGCATGTTGAAGGGCTAGGGCTGGAGTGCTACAGAATGAATGTTTGTGTCCCCTTGAAATTCATAGGTTGAGGACTAATTCCTTGCGCAATGGTATCAGGAGGTGAGGCATTTGGGAGGTATTGGATCATGAGGGTGGAGGTTTCATGAATGGGTTCAGTGCCCTTATTTAAAAAACAAAAAGCAGAGAGCACCCTGTCCCTTATGCTATGAGATCACACGGATAGAAGATGGTGTCCCATGATCAAGGAAGCAGCTTCTCACCAAACACCAGATCTGCCCTTATCTTGATTCGGGAATTCCCAGCCTCCAGAACTCTGAGAAATAAATTTCTGTTGTTTATCGGCCAGCCAATGCATGTCATTTTGTAGCAGCAGCCTGAACAGACTAAGATAAATGACAATAAGAAAAAGACACTTGAGAAATACTAAAGAAGAAAGAAATAATAGACCACATACTCCATGATAGATTGAAAGAAGTCCTTCAGACAGAAGAATATTATACAATATGAGAATCTAAATATATACAAAGAAATAAGATCACCAGAAATAGTACCTAGGCAGGCAAATATATGAAACTTTTACATTATTATTTCTTTATTTAATAGGTAAGTGGATGTTTAAAAATAATAACAATGGATTGTAGGACCTATATAAAGGATTAAAATGTTTGCCATCTATAACACAAAGGTTGAAAGTGGGAAATTGGAGTTGCAATGTTGTTGCAAGATGTTTTTATTGCACAAAAAGGAGTAAAATATCACTTGGAGGTAGATTATGACAAGTTAAAATAATATACTATATATTATTAAATATATAATTAAATTATCCTTATTAAAATTAAAATAACACTTGTAATTTAATTAATTTTAATTAAAAACACTTAAAATTATAAAATTTCTAAAATAAAAATGAAAAAAATTATAAATGTGCTTTGTAATGCATAATTTTATACAAAAATGTTGAAAAACAGAATATCTGTTTTGTGGAAATATATTGTCAATATTAAGTCCAGAAGAATTAGAGAACTTAAAGAGTCCAATTATTACAGAAGAATTAAAATATATTCTATCAGTTCCTAAGAGTATGATGGAAAAAATTACACCAATTGTTTGAGGAACAGATAATGCACATGTTAAATAAACTGTTCCAAATCATAAAGAAAAATAAAATTTTGCGTACCATTTTATAGGTTTGTGATAGCTGAAACATCTAAACAAAACAAGATGTTACAGGGGCACAAGCATTTGTATCTGCATAGTCATGCACACAAACACAGAAAAAATAGCAAAATCACATCTCTGAACATATTATAAAAACACAAATTTGAAGTAAAAAAAATCCTATTCTCCACAAATAGTAAAAGAAGGATAACATAACCAAAGACGTGCTATTCAAGATATGTACGAATAGTTTTGATATTGTGAAGTATCTGGATGTAATTTGTATTATTAAAATTGTTAAAAAGAGAAGTAAATGTGATCCTTTCAGCAAGTGCTGAATAAAAGCACTTGGTGAAATTCAGTAAATTTTCTTTATAAAGCTCTCTTATCTTTATAGACCTTGCCAACCAGAAACCGATAGCATACCAGCATGATCAATAGTAATAAAATAATCAAAGCTCACTTGAGGAAAGACCTTCAGATGCCCACATTCAAAGAGAATAAACTGATGAGCTCTTTTAACTAAAAATTGAGTTCAGTCAGGAGTGGGGAACCTTTATCAATACACAAAAACCTCTAATTATTTTAGAACAGTTAGGGGCATTAGAATTTACACTGGACTACATTTTTTTCTTTATAAACTAATTGGCTAGGTTCATTATGAAGTATTTTTAAGATAGTTACCTGGTGTTATAATATAGGATTTCTCTTTCTTGCTGAATTATCATTGCAATGCCACATTAAGTAAGTTATCTGGTAAAAAAAACAAAGAAAGGAAAAAAGGAAGAAAAAAGAATATCTAATTTCCTATATATCTCTTATTAATTAGAAAATCATATTAATACACCTAATAAGAGGTAGAGTAACATAGCTTTATATTTAAGGTCTGTCTTCAGAGAGAGACTTAGAAAAAAATATAGAAAGAACTTCAGAATGAGGAGCTAGAGTTTGGAAAGCCCTCAAGGGAAGGCACAGAATAAAATGTATTCCTGTGATAGGCAGAGCCAGCTTTGGAAGAAACTGTGAACTGTGAATGTTGTCACATGTCTGTCTTCTAACCTCTCTTAGATTCCACTCGAGCTCCAGATGGCTGGCGGCCCGACGCGGCTCCACAGGTGTCACGGACACTACAGAGATCCTTGAAATACTGTGCTGTTTGACCCGTGTTCTCTGATTCTCACGTGCTGTTCTACTACAAGACACAGATTCACCAACCCCATGGACACGTTCCATTAGAAAGCACTTCACAGTAAGTCTTAATGAATAATAACCATGTAACATGTTTCCACTCTTTTGCATAGTTGCTTGTTTTGGTAAAACAGAACCAGTTTCTGAGACTGAGTCTTTGATGGTGGTGAAATTCAGAAGCAGTGAAAGAATTATCTAAAGCTAACTGATGCCAGCTGAAGAGATGAATACTGGTTTCCTCTTACCCCCCTTTGTGTTACATTTGGATAAATGAAAGTAACATTTATAGATTTATTTGAAGGATAAATCGGTGAATGAACCCAGCAAAAACAAAATAAAAAGCGATGTGATGTTTAAAATCGCACTTTTCCATCCAAGGTGGGTCCTGAAAGTGAGATCTGGGGGTGGTGACGGCTCAGGAGAACATAAAGGGTCTGCACAGCAGAGTCCAGAGCGATTCAGTGACAATACTTTCATTTCATTTTATCTTATTTTATTTTTTTCTCTTTTGGCTAAGAGCAAGTGCAGTATCCGTTCTTATCAGTTTAATACTTTCATTTCAGAAGCAGGAGAGTCAGCTTCTACTTAGCACAGAACTTGCTACACACTAACTGGGCCTATATTCATTAAGCCCTCTGTCAACTATTTTCCTCTCCCTCCGGTTAGTTTGTTGAAAACATCACAGGCTCCACACCAACAGATCTGGTGGGTTTCCTGGGTGGGGCCCAGGAGTCAGCACTTTTCATAAACTGGTGACTTGGGGTCACACTGAAAAATAATGTATAGAAATGCAATTACTTCTTCGAACAACAGATGGCAGTGACGTCAAAAGAAAGATAGGCTTTTCCCCAGCCTCAGCGATTGACAGGGAGCATCTTTGACCCCTGACCTCTGCGTGGACACACAGGAATATAAAAAGCTTCACTGAAAGCTTGCTGGCTCCAAACATAATTCTTCTTACATATTTATAACAATATCTTGTTATTATTTTACCTGATGTTACCTTGCATTTATTTAGTAATTTAAAATTTTATGAGCTCTATTAAAAACACATAGAGAAATACGCACTGGTAGTTACAAAATAGTCATGGGGATGTAAAGTACAGCATAGGGAATGTAGTCAATAATATGGTAATAACTATGGATGGTGCCTTGTGGGTACTGGAAATATCAGATGGAACACTTTGTAGAGTATATGATTGTCTAATAACCATGCTGTACACCTGAAATGAATACAACATAATATTGAATGTAAACTATAATAAAAAAACATATTATCGCATCATCCCACTTTTCTTAAAGAATTTACTTATTCTACCTATCTACCTTCTTAGTACTGTTATTTGTTCTGGACAGGTGTATTAAAATAATAATTATACGTGTGTGTGTATATATGTATACACACACATACATGTATATACATGTGTATATATAATTATTCTATCTATTCAACCAGTAGCTCTTAAGCTTCTGCAATGGGTTCTAGGACAGACTGAGAAAACAATACCTCTGAAGGGTTTAAATAAGTGTCGAGATTAATCAGGGCAATGTAAATGGAAATAATAAAATGATGCCAGTCTATCTTTGGAGAATTAAAGATATTCTTCTGCATGAGGTGCCATGAGAGTGGAAGTCTAAATCTCAACAAGAGTAAGCCGAACAAAGGAGTTGGACAGAGGTTGGAGGGAGGAGTACTCCCAGCAGAGGGAATCCCATCATGCAGACATTCCCAAGCCAAGGGATAGCACGGTGACTTAGAAGAACTTTAGGTAACTTGCTGGGCTGGCAGCAAAGATTTAGGTGGGATATAAAGGAAGTTAGTCAGAATTATAAGAGAGAAGAGACCAGACCATGAAAGGTGTCTAATGCCAAGCTGAAGAATTTGGAAGTATGAAGAAGGAAGTTATTGCAGGGTGATAAGGAGGCAATTAAAAGGCTCAGTTGTATCCACTATACTCTTTGATCTTCATAAAACCATATAAGTATTCTTAGAGGCAGAGAAAGCTGTTAGAAACATTAAATGGCTTCTTCCAAGGCCATGCAGCTCTGTTAGGCACAGCCCTAGAAAGGGAAGCAGGACCTCAGAGTTATGCCCAGGGTTCTCTCCAAGGTGCATCCTCGCACCGCAACAGAGAAGAGATCAAAACCCCCCAAAGCCCACGATGCACCGAACACCCACTCTGAGTCGGACAAAGACAAACTACTTTACATGAAGTGTTTCCAACCCCAACCGAAACACAGAATGGCCACTGGACCTGCCGAAGGGCTAAGGACATGGATCCAATGTCAGAGAACAGAAGGTTTGAAGCAGTGCGAACACTATTGGCCTTAAGTTCAGAGATGTTACCTGTTCAGCTGAATCAAGAGAAATAATTTTCTCTGTTCTGTTTTGATGTTTGGGTGTTTTTTGGTTGAGAAAGCATAGTGTTTCAGAAGGACTATATTTAAAAAAAACTAGAAAATTAAGTGTTTCTGTACATTTAAAGCTTTCCTATACCTTGAGTTGATCTTATATTCAGATTGAAACATTCTCATTTCATACTCCTAAACAGCTCAAAGGAAGTTCATATTAATATTCATACTTTACAGATGAGGAAATTGAAATCCAGAGAGGTTAAGTGACTTGTACCTACACAGCTAATAAATGTCAGGCAGAAGGAGCAAACTGGGAGACAAAAAGAGTGAAATGTTATTAAGCCTATTTATATGGATAGCCTAAGAAATAACAAAGGAAGACTCTTCATCTTTGTAGTGATATTTTATTTTCTTGTCATAAAAGTAATGCATGTTCATTTTTAAAATTTGAAAAGAAAATGGATGTTTATATTCTTACCAACGAAATACCCACATAGTAACACAAAAGAAAAATGTTCTAAAAGGAGTGATAATGGGTGCTTAATGAATATTCTATCCAAAGTTCCTCAAAAAAATGGCCCAGTCAATAGGGGGAAATACTAACAAGTTAAAAACATAGCTAATTGATCTACAATAAAATTATCACTCTACAACCAGAGAATATACATATTTTAAAAAATCCATAGACAGTATGTGTTAAAAAATCTAAGAGTCATGTTGTTTAAGTTGCAATGACACTTCAAGCTAAAATCTAACTAAAAACAAGAGTGATCATAGCATTTGAGGTAGAGAATAATGAAAATGAGAACAGGCTTTATGAAGTAGACTAAACCTATACTGAGAGGGAAATTTTCGCTTCAATTGTTATTTTTAAGTTACTATTATAAAAATAGAAAATGTAAGCACATTCATTTTGAATTAGTGACATTCTACATATCATATGCCTGGAAAATATAAGAGAATGACATTAGGAAAATGATAGAATTATATCTCAATCACTTTTGAGTGATGTATTAGTAGAATTCCTTTAATAGCGAGTGACAAAAATTCAACTCAAAGCAGATTAAACATGAAGATTTTTTTATTCAATGAATTTTGGAGAAGTTCAACAGAAATGACAAGACACAAAAGAATCAGGACTATTGGGGACCACAAAGGCAGAAAGCCTGTACTCGATGTTTCCTCTCTCTCACTCCTCTCTCCCCTCTCTCTCTGGTTTCCTTCTCCATGTGACCAAAACAGCCACAGAAAGTTGTAGGTTCTTTGACTTGTAGATTTGTGACCTGAGGGGTAATAGGTTTTTTTTTCCCCCCACAAACTAGGTTAGAACAAGTCCATGGGAGAATTTGGGAAGTCGCCTTTGGGTTATTTAGCAATTAGAAAGTGAGATATATCCTCCTGTCCTTCAGACAAGGGTAAGTCTTCCGAAAAAAGGTGAGAGGTCATTGTGGAAAGTCCAAATCAAAAGATGACGGGAACAGACTTGAAAATGCAGCCATGTGATAGAAAATGTGTGATTCTAGAAGTGAAAGGCAAGTTTCAACCCTCAGCTTGAACTGAAGGGATGCTGTGTTGGACAAAAAGAAAGTAATAAAAACCTCCCATGAAAATAGAAGAAAGTAAATAAAAATAAATAAATAAATATACTTTACTGTAAATACAGGGAAGTGGGGGTGAGGGAGGTAAAAAAGGGTAAACAGGGAATAAATGGTGATGGAAGGAGACTGGACTTGGGGTGGTGAACACACAATAAAATATGCAGGTGGTGTGTTATAAAGTGTACCCCTGAGTCTTATATGGTTTTATTAACCCATGTCACCCCAATACATTTAATAAAAACTAAATGAAGAAATACATATGTTTTATAGTCACATACATATGATATATAAATAGAAAACTATGAGCTTAATAAATAAAGCAATAAGTAGTCCTTTGTTATAGCTACTTAGTAAATGTAATGAATAATAAAGCACATTCAATATTTGAAAGAAGTAAATATATCTACAAACAGAGAGTATATCAAAAATAATTCTTTTCCCGAAATGTAGAAAACTGTAAGGAAATGTGGTGCCATACCCATGCAGAGTTGCTCTAGGCTTCATGTATGGATCTGAGGCTCCAAATACTAACCCAGATTTCACTGTCTTTCTTCATCTGCCTCTTACCCCAACCCCATTACAAGAAGTCTCCACTTCAATTCACCTGTGAATCCCCACAGGGGTGTCCAACCCACAGCCTGCAGGCTGTACATGGCCCAGGATGGCTATGAATGTGACGCAACACAAATCATAAAGTCACTTAAAACCTTTTTTTTTTTTTGCTCAGCAGTTTTTGTTAGTGTTTGTGTATTTAATGTGTGGCCCAAGACAACTCTTCTTTTTCCATTGTGGCCCAGAGACACCAAAAGATTGGACACCCCTGCTATAGGGGTTTCTCATGTGCATTCGTATCAAACCACAGGTCTAGTGAGCTGCAGAGTTAGTTACTGCGTGGCATTAGCTGTTCCTTTCCCTTCCTAGCTTTCTGTTGTGGACGGTAGGTCCACTGGACTTCCTTGCCTTCTAGCAGGGACTGGAGTCTCTGCATGTTTTCCAGATGCCCCTGTGTCATCCTGGAATTGCCTTCTTCTGCCAGAGCCCACAGTAGCTAGGGATCCAGGGGGTGAAAAGCTGAATGCTTTCTCTTTCAACAGGAGCATTCTTATGAAATACACCGAAGTAGTGTCGCTCATAGCTCATTTTATCGACTTTAGGAAATGAAACAGCTCTTTAATTTTGACTTTTAGAGTCTTTATTCAAGAAAGTAGTCAGATCTAAATCTAGCTGGGATCTGGACAGTGAAAAAAATGTGACTCTTCTCTTTGTCCACCAATAGAATAAATTTGTTTATTTCATTGGAGGTGAGTTTTCTATTATTTGCTCCTATTTCCTTCAGAATGATTGTTCTCTCAGATGCAAAGCTAAGTGCAAATTTTCTGCATAGCAGTAACTTGGACTTGAGTACAGGTGTTTGGATTCTTAGTTTATTTTTCTCTGCACTGGTAATGCTCATAGATAGCATATGTTTAAAAAAAGAGACACAAACAAACCTACAATTAGAAAAATCTGGATATTCGTGAATCGCTCCACCCTTCTCCGTTTTAGTAGGGGTTCACATTATTATCTTGCTCTCATCGAAACTTCTTGGTCCAATGTTCTCTCAGGTCTCCCAATGAAGGGATCATTTGCAGTCTAAAATAATATAGCACCAATTTAATTCCATTTTGTCTCACGTTGCTCTCTAATTGGTGCAAACATGCCAGTCATCTCTCTGACTACACAATGAATGTTGAACAGGCAGGAACCAAGTCTCACGCTATTGTGACCCCAAAGTGTCTAATCTGGGGTTGCATGTGGAGCAGCATCTCAGTAAATACTTTTTTTGAGTCTTATTTAATATAGATGCTGAACCATTCTTTCCTCTTTCCCAGGATTAGATACTAAAATCATTAATGTAAAATCAATTTGTATTAGAAATTTCTCAAATCATATTCCTATTATATCAGCATGTAATTTTCTGAATATGGTAGAAAATCTCTGCTTGTTAATGAAGTCTGTTTCAACTGCTCTCATTATAAAACTTTCAAATCTCATTAACTAAACCAGGCATTAAAAATATGAGAATAATAGAATGAAATGAAAACATGTTGATACGATTAGATTTGGGTAACTTTCCTCTTCTACTGAGGGAAAAAGCTACTGCCTGAGTAAATGATAACTCAAGCATAGGAGACATACCTTTTATAAAGTACAAGGAATGTACTTGCCTACATGTTCTAGAAGAATTGACAATTTTCTCAGCCAACTGCATCCTAGCTAGAATTATAGATAGAAGTATGAAAATGTGGTATATCTTAACAAGGGCATTTTTATGATGTGCATTTTTAAGGGTGATGTAGAATGAAAATATGCAGCACATAGATACCATTTACCAATTCCAATACTCATGTACAATGTCCCAAACCTTTATTTAACTATACTTATTGGAAATTTAAACTCAAGTTCATCAACTGCTATCCACCCTCGACACCTATACCATACTTTTTTGGGAATGTAGGAAAGAAATAACTCATTATCAAGCAGTGTCAGTTTCTAAAAAGTGTTGTCCTTGCCCTAAGCATTTTTCTTCTCTTTCACTGAGATGTGGTACTTTCTAGAGGCAGAAAGGAGGAAAAATAAATATCTGAACAATAAATCTTCTAGGTCTGGCATATTTAAATCCACTAGAGAATCATAGAATGTCAGAGCTGGAAGCAATCTTCAAATCATTCTAGACCAGATTTTCAGCCGGTGTGCTGCATGGGACACCCCGGCCAGGGTGCCACAAGAATGTTCACAACGTGCCATACCCGACCGTTTAGTCAGGGGCACTGACCTTTTCCCCTTAGATTGTCTGACGTTAAAAAAATGACAGCAGCCCACACAGCAATAGCCATCTGGTGTAAATGCATCAAAATTGTATCTGCTTTTTTGTCAGATCGGCAAAAAATATTTTTGGGTGTGCTGTAGAATTTTAGTAATTAGTTTATGTGTGCCATAAGATCAAAAAGGTTAAGAATCGCTGTTCCAGACCTACCTACTACATGGCCGAGAACGGTGACAGGACGGACGCGGCAATGCCTCGGAGCTTGTTGGAAATGCAGACTCGCAGCTCCCACCCCAGACTACTGTACTGGGATCTGCCTTTTAGGAGATGCATGTACAGCTTCAAGTTTGAGACCTGTGAGGGGATTTTTAAAATGCGTTTTCATCTGTCACATATCATTTGCCCTTTTTAGTAAAGAGACGGTTCTACCCTATCAGTGTTGCTACTGAGAAAAGCCACATTATTGGTGATACATCCAGGGGAGCTTTTTCCAGGGCCCTTCAAGTCTCCCCATCTAATCACCACCTCTCCCTCCACGTAGTCATGGATTTAAATGACACCTTTCTCCCACTCCAGTTCTGGGCCTGCCCATATAATGAAATACCACTTTCGGCAAGCTTTGTCTACATGACCTCATCCAGCTGGGAGATCTGCCTGCCAGGCCAGCAGAGGACCAGTCGCATCATCCATTTTGAGGACAGCACCCTGGGAAGGTAAGTGACCGGGCAAAGGTTAACTGGCAAATGGTGGGTGGAAATGAACATTGAGGGAGATGGCTCACCACCTGGCGAGGTCCTGAGACCATTAGAGCACTTTGGGCATAACGCGGCTCTCATCTGTATTATGTTTCATGCACATTTCCTGCCCTGCGGCCAGTGTTGCCATCGTAATTACAGACTCATATTCAGCTGCCTTGAGAATGCTGATGGCTGTAGAAAAAGAGCACTCGCCACAGTGGTGGGGGGAGGGGTGGGCAAATTGCAAATCTCCTATTGTGTGAGGCTGGGAATCTGTGATTTTGGCTGACTCCCCACCACAGAGAAAGATTCATATGCACACTGTGCTCCCATCAACCCTTTTTCACTTAATGTTGTTATAAAGAGGTTGAGCAGAAATGAGCAGGCAGGGGATGCTGCAAATCCAAGTGGAAAGCAGGCAGGAAACTATTTCTGGACTAAGAATAACAGACTACATTGGTCAAGACTAATATCTAAAATTAGGAAAATGCTGCCTTACAGGATTTGATGGAAAGCGTATTTTTAAGGAGCCTCTGTCCCCAACATCACCAGGACTCTATCTAAAATCAGACCACAAGCAATTCATTCCTGTGAATCAAGGCGTTATTTGTTAAAGATTATTTTTTTGGAATTGGTTTTCGTTTGATGCATCTTTTTCTTCCAAGGGGAAACATAGTAATCCCAAATATAGGAAGAAGTAAATGGCCTAGAGGATAAGACGCCCACCTCCCACCGGACCAGAGAGCTTTCATCAGTCAATCGTGTCCTTATTCCCTCTGAGCCTGCATGAAGATCTAGATGCAGAATCTATCTCAACACAGAAAAGCAGGCAGCAGGAGCCACTGGCAGATGGAGACAATGTGATAAGACTTAGAGCTCATTCTTAATTTAAGGAAACGTTAATTTTTCAAAAGTTTCAGTTTCTGAAATTGAGTAATAACATTAAATTGATTTATGCAGTGTTTCTCCAATATCCCCCACTATAGCATTCCACCTACACCTACATTCATCCAAACCTTTATTAATATCAGAGCTTATTTTACAAAACTAATGAAGAAGAAAAGACGAAATATTGCCATTTGCAACAACATGAAAGGACCTTGAGAATATTATGCTAAGCAAAGTAAGTCTGTCAGGGAAAGCTAAGAACCATATGATTTCAGTCATATGTGGGGTATAAAACTGACACTCAGACACCCGAACAAACCACAGTATGGTGGTTACAGAGGGGAAGTGGTGGAGGCTGGTAGATTAGTAAAGGGGGCTAAATATACAGTGACAGAAGATGATTTGACTTTGAGTGGTGGGCACACAATGCAATATACAGGCCGTGTATATTGTGTAGAACATTCATAGAAATGTATACTTGAAACTTACATGACCCTATTAACCAATGTTACTACAATAAATTTAGTGAAGAATAGAACAAAAAGGAAAAATGGATGTTCTCTGTCCCTACATTAATGCCTTGGAGAAAAGAGGTTTTGTTGTTGTTGTTATTTGCTTGTTTGTTTTTAGCATAAAATTCAACTGATATAAAATATTTCAACCACTTTGGAAAAGAGTTTTGTCATTACTTAGAAAGTTTAATACAAATTTACCATGCAACCCAGCAATTCCTCTCCTGGATATTTACCCACATAAAAACATATGTTCAAAAAACTTGCATGTTAATGTTCATGGTATCATTACTCATAACAGCTAAAATGTAGAAAATGATTACAGAAAGTGTGGTGCCGCCTGCATACAATGGGATGCTGCCCACCCTAAAGAAGAACGAAGCATTGATACATGCTACCACCAAGACAAACCTCAAAAACATTGTGTCAAGTGAAAGACACCGGGCACAAAACCACATACTATACAGTTTCATTTATCTAAAATGCACAAAATTGACAAATCAATAGAGACAAAAAGTAGATTAGTGGTTGAATGGGGCTGGGATGGGAGTGAGGATCAACTGTTAATGGAAATGGGGATCTTATTGAGATGATTAAAATGTTCTAAAATTGATCACGGTGATAGTTGCACAACTTGGTAAATTTACTAAAATTCCAATGGCTGGCTTTATTATATGCAAGTTATAATTACACCTCAATACAGTTGTTCAAAACATTTCAAATGACAAGGATTGAGAAGCACTATGGTGTTAAAGAAGAAAAGAAAAAAGACAGAGAAGAGAAAGAGTTGGGAATGCATATTGAGGGCAGCTAACCAAATTTATGGCCTTCCTGAGGGAGCTACTAAAGTCAATAGTGCTGGCCTTATTTTAGGAAAAGGAGTGTACAAGTGAAATGCTAACCAAGACCTAACCATGCTCTTTGTTGATGTCTCAGAGCTGCGGGTCAGGCAGCCTTGTTTGTTTGTTTGTTTGTTTAAATCAGTCATTCCCAGCAGGCTTAGATCAGGTTAGTTTATTTTTCCTTATTGATTCTCAAACATGGAATCAGATTTCTTAAAAATTGTTTGGTCTGTAATACACTCCTTCCTTTTTTCTACCAATCTATCACATCAAGACTACAGACTTTTTATTTATGTACAGAAAATTTTCTCTTGGAAGCAATAAAAATGAAAGGAAGGGCACAGATTGGGGAGACACTTGCTCAGAGACTGAAGTCAAGAAGGATATGTCCAAATCCCACCCTGTTAACCACTGATCCATACTTCATCAGTAACTTAAAATCCACATCTGGAACTTGGGGTTTCGATCTAGAAGCAATGAGTTCTGTGTCTTCAATAGGAACATAGCTCGAGGCCTTGTAGCTATGTGAAGATTGGGTAGTGAGGGTAGATGTCATCTTGATGATTACATGAAGAATTCTGACCACTTGTTCTACTGCAGTGAAATATAGAGAAGTGTAGACATTAAAATATTTGGGATTTTAAAATAAATATGGTTTAAACCCATTGCATATGAAGAAAACACATGCAGTTCATTGGAATGATGGTACTACTGGCTGATACAGGAAAACATGGATGCAGACCAGGTTGTTAGGAGAAAAGATCATGACCCAAAATGTTCACAGATTGAGGCTCAAATAGCTGTCTTAGTGGCAATTCCTAGAAGGCAGTTTGCTGAATGTATCTAGAAACACAAGAAGAATTGCTGGGCTAGAGATTTAAATTTGAGAGTCATCAATATGTAAAAGAATAATTGAAGGCATGTGATGTCAGGAAACATGTGAAAGAATCAGGAGAGAGAATATTGTGAACAGAGAAATTATGACAAAACTTTTTGTCCATCTAAGGACAGGAAATGAGAAATAGTGGCCAATCATGTAGAGACAAGCCACACAGAAAGGAGGTAAATTTTGTGCAGGCGGGGTTCAGTGTGATGCCCTGCCCACAGTGGAAGGAGCCGGTTTTACATATATGAAAATTTATTTCAATATTCCCAACCTATAATGGACACTTCTTTGGATTATTCTTTAAATTGGTTGAAACATTTTTTTTTCTGTTTCTCTCCTTTAATTAATGAGTTAAATCAAAACTTTGACATCTGTCATTACATATTTATCTGAAAGTCATAATTTTACCTCTTTAAAAATTGTCCTATCGCAAATGAGAACAATTCATTTCGCAACAATTACTCAACAATTACTAAAATCAAAAGGAAATGGAAACTTTCCCTTAGAAATAATGTTTACTAGGGGTTTTTTTTCCCTAATATATCACCAATCTCCAAGTCATCCAGGCTTTAGTCTTCGAACTTTTGTTTTGTTTTTGGAACTCAGCCACCATTACCCACTCGTATCTAATTCTGATTACTCCAGCCCAGGGACTATGTCTCTAACATTATCATAATCTCCGCAAATTGACACTTTGCATGCATCTGAGAAGAGCAAACCATATCAGTTTTTGATAGTATGAAAGTAGAATAATATCTCTCTTCCATAGTATAGCTTTCAGGACCTCCATGATTATAATAGTCCATAGATTGGTTATAAGTGATGTATGGATAATTTAGTTTAAAAGAGAATTTAGTAAATCAAGATAAAGGCTAGTCAACGAATAAGTAGTCCCCAGGAAATCCAACTTTAGAAACAGGATAAAATTAATTATGAACCAGGGCCTACGAGTCATCATATTTGGGCACCACTTGAATCCCTTGTCACTCTGCTCAAGATTTAAAGATTTTATAAAAACTTTTAACCAACCTGGATTAAATAATCATACCTTAGCTATGGGCATCATGCCCTGTGTTTGCATAAAGCCCCAGTAATTTATGTACAATGGGTAATTCTCCAAAGGAAAATAGTATGTGATTGGAACAGGGTAAGAGATAGTGGATAACTAAAAATAAAAACCAAAGTCCATTAAAATATTCATACTTTACATAGCCTTCTATCTTATTTCTCATTGCACTTTCAGTATTTCTAAATTGCACCCAAATCATTTCTGATACATGATCCTTATTATCAGGTCTTTGTATTTTTGCCCATAATATCCATTTTATTTGCAATGCACTTTCCTCAGTGATTTTATGTCTAACATTCATTCTTAGTATTTACCCTAAGTTCCATCTCTTTGATGAAAATTTTCTTCATCTGAAATATTCCTCTAAGCATCATATTGTAAATATATGATACAAGGTACTATCTTCTTTTCTTTCATCTTTTTTCTTTCTTTTTTTTGGAGTGTAAGCTACTGGTGCACAGGGACTGGGTCTTATTCAACTCTACACCCCCATACAAAGTTTAACATGGAGCTGACTACGTAGCATGTACGCAACAAATAATTGTCAAATATATGAATATAACAACAGCAAACATGTTATTCTACTAAACAGAAAAGGACTACAGAAGGGAGTCTCCTCTTTTTGCCCGATATTTAAAAAGATGTTACGTTCTTATTTAATCCATTCTGTCCTCCCTTTTAGTGCAAGACATTATGTCCAGCAATTAAGCAGTTAGAGGCAATAAGTGAGATGTTTTTCTGTGCCTTTCAGAAGCAATTGCCAATAGAAATTAGCATTTTCCTTCCACTGGAGCCCTCAGCAGCTGCAAAGAGTGACTCACTGAATGGCATGTGACACTGATTATATTATCTGGTGATAAGGGGGTCACAATTAAATAAAACCCTTTGCCAGTGTGTGTGTTGCAACTCCAACCCAGATGAGCTATCCTCCCTTTTCCCACTGAGCTAATGCAGATCTTGGAATAATGGAAGACAGACTTCTGCCACCCTCTGTCATTCCAGCAAGGTTCTGCTCCATAATAGGTGTAGTAATTCAGTTGTAATTAAACAAGACCTGATATATTATTTCCTAATGAACTCAAGTGAAGTCATCTTCCACTTCTTCCCAGTGCCTCTAATTAGGCAATAAGGACTATATCATGAGCAATAAAGATCACTTTGCTGGGCCAGTGATGAGGGATTAGAGAGCACACAGGGAGGCTCTGATGGCCCAGAGTGAGAGGCAGGTAGGTGGCAGTTCTAAATGGAACATACTCCACTCCTCTTGCCATCTGCTCCCAGATCACCTAGGTAGCAAGCGCTGATGAGGAACAAATTGAATTGAAGCTACAATAAGAAGCTTGAAGCCATCAGTCATCAGCCCAGCAATTTAAATCAGAATTTTTTTGTGTATGAGTTCTTTGTATACTTATTCTAGTGCTTTATTTAATTCCAAGATTTTCATATCCACTATCTTGTTGAATCCTCAGGAAACTTGAGTGGATCAGAATAACTTGCTTTTGCTTTCCCTATCCCATGCATGGAAAGGTCGGGATTCCAGACTTTGAAGTGACACAGTGTAGGAAGGTTGCAGCAGTCACAGATGTGCACGACTGAATGCTTCATCTAGTCACCCCAAAGATTCTGATTATGTTTGACTTCCTTGATGTCAACTAGTAGATCTGTACTCCTTGCTTCCCTTGTAGATTTTTAGGTGAGAAACGGTGTTGTCTTTCTTGACTTCCCGTCAGTCCATCTAAGGCAGGGGTCGGCACACAGGGCCTCTGGTCCTCCACCTGTGTGTGGAAACCTAGGCACTGTCTATAGCACATCCTTCTGATTCTGGATTCTACAGGAGCTGTTTTACAACTCTGTAGGTTACAGGAGGCTGAGAGCAAAGAAAAAATAATTTGTGAGTGTAGACATGCAACTAAATTCTGTATAGTGGAGGGACAACCCTCTTTCTCTCCTGTGGAAAACTTTTTTTTCCATTCACACATTTATTTCAATATTCTTGACCTATAAATATGTCTTTTCCTTAATTTTTTAATTTAAATTGGTTATAATATTTGTCTGTTTTCTCATATGAATTTTAAAAAATCTTGGAGTGACATCAGAGGAATGGTGATGTGAGAGATCCCCTTGGTCTCTCCCCTTAAATTTTCAGCACTTTGAAGAGCTATAATCCAACAAAGGATCCCTTGCTCAATGCACAAATACATCTGAGAGATCCATACATTCAAACATCTAAAGGTGGGCAACTGGGGGTGAACTAGCGGAGTGAGAAGGGAGAAGAGATCGAAGGAGCCATGGACTCAGCCCTGCAGCTCAGTAGGGATTGGGGAGGAATCAAGTTGAGGTTGGCGCTCCATTCAGCTGGGAGTGGAAGAAGTAATGAGATTTAGTGAGTATCCCTGCTGGAGGAAGCAGTAAGAGCTGAAACTGAGCCCAGTGACCTGGGCAGGGACGAAGCAGAGAAGTGCAGCCTTAGTTGTCTGGCAATTGGCATTCCAGACAGAGAAACACAACCATGAAGCCTGGTCACCTTCCCTTAACCTAGCAGAGCTCACATCCTCCTACCCTTCATGCTGGGTTGCAGAGCACATTACCTGCAAACCTGAGAAGTGGTACTACAAAAACACTTCTTTTCCCTGAGTCAAAGGTGCACTGTGAAATTCACCCCATTGTTGGATGGAGGCCCAAGGGAGATGTGATGAGGCCCACTGGTTTCCATTACTAGGAGGGCAAAACAACAAAGGAGGCAGCTGGGTTCCCCCAGCTCACCCCATCCCACACATTGGGGGTGCACTGCCAGTGGCATCTGGGTGTGGGGGACAGCACTGGGATTTCATGGATTAGGAGCCCCATTGCCTACCAAATTCCCCTGTAGGGTTGGTCCTCTAGGACTGGAAAGACAGTGTCACAGAGGAAGCTGCCACTTTCCCAGGGAACCCAGGCAATTTTCCACCATTCTACCTGGAGATCTGAAAAGCCATAGAAATGTAGATAGCTAAAAAAAAAAAAAAGAAAGAAAAAAAAGAAAAAACCTTGTGATTCAGTGCCACCTACTAGCAAACAATATAACGGTTTCTTACTATCAACATAGATGCCTAGACAGAAGGAATTCATCAAATAGCATAAATAAACAAAGTAATGTGGCAGCTCAGAAAGAAAATGAAAAATGTCCAAAAAAATAAATTTAAGACATGTTAATATATAACTTCAATAACATAGAATTCAAGATTGCAGTTCTGGAAAAACTCAATGAGATGCAAGAAAACACAGATAGGCAGTTTAATGAACTCGGAAACCAAATCAATGAGCACAATGAGTACTCTACCAAAGAGACTGAAATTTTAAAAGAGAAACCAAATAGAAATTCCGGAGATGAAGAACTCACAAAGAGGTTAAGAAGGAACTAATGAGCATAGAAATAGAAGCTGCAATCTAGAAATAGATCTGAAAGACGGAGGAAATAGAGCTGACAGATGGAGGAAAGAATCGGTAATATCAAAGATAGAAATCTAGAAATGAGACGGAGGATAGAAGAGAGAAATGTGAGCATACAAAAATTGGAAGAGCTCTATGAGACCTATCTGACTCCATCAGAGAGAGCAATAAGAGGATAACAGGTATACCAGAAGAAGAGAGGGAAAAGGGAACAGAGAACCTATTCAAGCAAATAGTTATTGAGAACTTCCTAAACCTATGGAAAGAGCTAGGTTTAGCTCTTTCAAGAAGCAAACATAACACCTAATTATCTCAATCCAGAAAGGCCTTCTCTAGTCACATTGTATTAAAACTGTCAAAAATTAATGAGAAAGAAAGAATTCTCAAAGCAGTCAGGGAAAAGAAGAGAGTGACCTATAAAGGAAAGCCCATTAGGTTATCATTGGGCTTCTCAGCAGAAACACTACAGGCTAAAAGAGAGCAAAACCAAATATTGAAACTACTGAAAAAGAGAAATTGCCAGCCAAGAATAATATATCCAGCAAAGTTATTATTTAGTTATGAAGGAGAAATTTTTTTCTAGACATAAAGAGGCTGAGGGAATTTATCACCAGGAGACTTCCATAGCACAAAATCCTTGAGGGGGCTATTTTACCTGAAACAAAGAATACAGGGTTACAAAAGTATGAGTAAGAGCACCAACAACCAGCATAAACAGGGATAATTTGTGACAACAAAAACATAAAAGAGGAGGGGGTAAACATCCGAATTTGCAAAGGAAGATGGAAAGAAAATGCATTCAAAAGAAAAAGGACTACTGTATGTAAGAAACTTTCTCTTTTATAAACCTAACGGTAACCACAAAATAAAAACCCAAAGCTACAAAATGTAACAAAAAAGGAAACAGAAACAAAAGTATGGAATAGTGCCCCCCCTAAAAAAAAAAAAAAAAACAGGCAGCAACACAATGAAAAAGAAACACTGGAGGCAGAGAGCTACTAGAAAACAAAAAGATAAAAAGACTATGGAAGATCTTCATACATCAATAATTACCCCAAATTCAACAGACTGAATTCACAAAAAATGGCATGGAGTAGCAGATTGGATGAAAAAAATCCAACCATACAAGGTCTGTCTGGAAAAAGTCCAACCATTGTTAATATGACAAGAACAGTTTGCACGACATTGCAGTAACTTGGCAGCCGAGGAGAGTGGATTGGAATGTGCATGTGTGAACAATGACAACTTCACTGTACTTGTGGGGGGGTGGTAGACACCATTGAATGAGCATGTGTACTGTGTGGCTGTTGCATTCAAAATGACCAAGTGAGTAGAGCAAGAAATCTGAATCAAATCTTGTATTAAGCTTGAACATTCCTCTGTGGAAACTATTCGGATGATTCAGAAAGATTTTGGGGACAATGCAATGAGTGCAGTGCAAATAAAAGTGTGGCATAAACACAACAAAGATGGTCGAGAATCTGTTGAAAGTGATTCGTGTTCTGGAAGGCCTGCAACAAGTAGAGCACCTGAGAATGTTGAATGTATATGGGTGGCAATCAACAACAATTGGCAACTGACAGTGCAAGAACTACTTGTAGAAGCTGATCTGGGGATTCCAAAAACGACAGTGTCCAAGATTTTGATGCAGAATCTTGGCATAAAATGTGTTGTGGCAAATTTTTTTCCACAGCTCTCGCTACCAGAGCAGAAGGAACATTGTTCTGCAGTTGCTAATGACTTGATTCAAACAGCTACCAATGAACCAGACTTCCTCAAGAAGGTCATGACTGGATATGAATCATGGGTCTACAGTTATGATCTGGAAATGAAGGCCCAGTCCTCCCAATGGAAGTGGAGTGGTTCTCCAAGCCCAAAGAAGGCACAGCAAAGTTGCAGCAAGATCAAGACCATGTCAACTGTGTTTTTTGATTGGGGAGGTGTTGTCCATCATGAGTACACTCCTCCAAGCCAAACAATTAATAAGGAGTACTACTTTAATATTTTTCATTGGTTGAGAGATGCAATAGTCACAGGCAACTGGTGACTGGCAGCTTCGTCACAACAATGTGCCACTCATGCATCATGTCTTGTGCAGAGTTTTTTGGTAAAACATCAAATCACTCAGGTGACTCAGCCCTGCTATAGCCCAAATTTGGTGCCCTATGACTTCTGGCTTTTCCAAAAACTAAAATCACCTTTGAAAGGGAAGAGATTTCAGACCATCAATGAGATTCAGGAAAATACAACTGGGCAGTTGATGGAGATTCCAACAAAGGATTTTTCAGAGTGTTTTGAACAGTGGAAGAGACACTGGGAGAACTGTGTGAGGTCTCAGGGTACCTACTTTGAAGGGGGCTGAAGCATCATTGTCCCGTGTACAATGTTTCTTGTACCTTGTATCTTCTTCAGTAAATGTCTGCTGTTCACAGTACGTGGATGGATACTTTCTGGACAGACCTAATCAGCTCAGACTCTGAGGTCAGAGAAGTTTATTTTGGGACTCTCTACTCTCACGCTGACTTCTCTTTACTCAGCTTTCCTCTCCTTCTGAAGCCCCAGTACCTGACACTCTTATGCTGTATTCTGAATGGCAACCATATCTGCCCTACCTGAAGTTCCTTATTCAGTCCTGCAAGGAACTGTCTGTGTCTCAACTGCAAAGTCAAATTTCCCTTACCAGACATACCTCAACTTCATTCATTCAGTTATTCATTCATTCACCCATTCAATCACCAATTACTGTTTTGTAGGAAGGGGAGAGGAATCTCCCTGGGGTCTCTTTAATAAGTGCATTAGTCTCATTCATGAGGGTGCTGTCCTAATGACCTAATTACTTTCCAAAGGCTCCACTTGCAAACACCATTGCATTGGAGGTTAGGTTTCATCATAATTCCAGGGGCACACAAACAACGTACTAAATGTACATCATTAGGCATCGAGGATACATTTATGAGCAAAAACAAATGTAGCCCTTGCCTTCACAGAGCATTTACTTTAATGAGGGGGTATAGCTATTATGCAAAAAGTTGAGTAAAAAAATGTAAAGTTTCCACTGTGAAAAATTCTTTATAGAAGAAATATAAAGTTCTATGAAAACCAGGAGGGAGAAATTCCACATAGTTAAAAAGTCAATGCAGGCTTCCTCAGGGAAGGGACTCTTGAACTGCTGGGCTCTGAAAGACCTGTAGGACATTACAGCTCAGTGAAGGAAGAAAAGAACTTTCTGGGCAGAACAAAGAGCATGTATAAATCACCACTAAATAACTAAAAAAAGACATAGGGGCTAAGATAGGATGAATGAAAGATGATGTTTAAGATGAGCCAAAGATATATATTGATCTTCAACCGTGACAATGCAGAGTTTTAGGAGCCATTTAAAGGGATTTGTACTTAAGCCTGAATAATGATGTTACCTGAAGGTAGGGTTTTGTTGGCTGTGGGGTGGAGAAGAGATTTAATAAGGCCAGGTTGGAGTTGAATAGATGAATTAGTGACCCATTGCAACTGAGCATGCAAAAGAACTAGGGAATAATATATAGTGCTTGTTTTGTGTCAGGGATTATTCTAAAAGATTTACCTGTATACAGTCATATTCCTGCATTTTACAAATGAGCAAGCTAAACACTGAGAACGTTTAAGTAATTTTCCAGATCTCATCATCAATGAGTGGGAGAGGACAGGTTCACACACTGGCAGTCACTACGGAGTCCACACTCTTAACAACTGTGCTTTGTTTCTTCTGGAAAATTTGGCAGAACAACCATGAATGTTGTTACTGGAGGGATTTCCCTATATCAGCAACACCCATACACACATATACAAAGTGTGTGAGGGTGTGAAGCTAAGAAAAGATTAACATGTATTCATACACTCTAATGTATCACACTCAAATGTTCCATCAGATAGTTTGAAATTACAGATCGTATCTTCTGGGACAGGGGAATATGGAAATCAGTATGACTTAAAATGTATACATTGAAGAGAATAGATCAATAGAGAAAACATGTTTACTATACAGAAGAGGTCCTTGCGGGTGAATTTCTGATTGTCTCAATGTGAAACCTCAGCAAGTACTAAAGGCCACTGGGCGTGTAGCACTTAGAAAAATCAATGCTTGCTGCATTCCACCTGGATTGGTGTTTACAGTTAATCTACCTTGAGTATCCCTCATGGGACCTTGAGATCCAGGTACTTATTAGCCATGAACTTGAATCAAGTTACTTAACCCCTCTAAACTTGAGCTTTCTTTAAAATGTATCAGTAAGATTAAACAAAAAAAACGGTTGTGGAGCTTCAAAGAGATATCATTTCTGCAAATATTTTAGAGTCTCCCTCATTGACTATTTTCTAAATTGTTACTGATTTTCTCCCCCTTTTCTTCCTCTCTACATTCTCTCTCTCCTTCCCTTCCAGGTTCCATTCATTTCCTCTTTTGACTTTTTCTAAGAATTTTACATCAATTAACAAAGAGAGAGCAGATATAGATTCCTACAGTGTTTTATTATTATTTTTATTCAAATATCTACATCTATGTTTCTTTCTCTGTTCATCTATCATCTGAAAAAATAAAACACAATATGTAAATTCCCATATTGGGTATTTGACCAAGACTGACATATTTTAAAATGAATGATAAGGGTTCTGGAGGCAGATAGAGAGACACAAAACACCATGTTCCTTATTTCTCCTAAAAAGGAGAAACAAGGCACCCAAAAAGGCCTCTGTCCATTCATTACTGTGAGCACTCTTGTTCTTTTGATCATATTTTGGTGTTTTACTAAAGTTATAATACTTTTTGAAAGGCACTCTTTTTTTTCAACAAGGCATATATATTTTACTACTGATTGTCCACTTTAGAACTATGATACCCCAAATACGACCTTTTAAGAACAGACTGTTGTTACAAGCACACTGATGCTAAGGAGATAGTGCTGTTTTGTTAAGGCTTTTTGTTTTGTTCACATGAGCTCATGAGCACTGGCATTTCATCCCCATCTTACTGACATCAGCACTGGCTGGTGATTGCTGCCTGGAAACTCCTGTACCTTCCTGGAGCTTCACCCTTTTACCATGCATTATAAATAATTGAATTAATTATTCAAGATTGGATTTATGTTTTCACCAAAGCAAACATGCTTACCCCTTCACTAATCATCAGGCCTTCCTTAAGAAAGCCTCGGCTCCTTAAGAAAGCCTCAGCTGCTGACCCAGCTGAACAATGACCCTCGGGGTTTGAGTTTATTTTAAGGACTAGCCAAGATCCACAGGATCGATTTTGAACTAAGGTGAGCTGAGCCGACCTTGAGCTCTGCTTTTGGAAATATGCAGACACTTCCCATAGTGAGATACAAGCTCAAGCATTTGCCCAAAAAGTGAAGAAAAGCCAAGAGAAATTCTGGCTACAACTATTAGTTTAAGCAATTTTTTTAGATTGATTGTAACAAGATATTAAAAAAAACTCTATTCAAACCCTAAAATAACATATTTAGCAAAAAAAAAATCACTGACATGTTACACCTGAATTTGGAAAATGGGAAATCTTTTATATCTTATCTATAGCCTCACAAGTCATATCTCAACTCAATTCTTAGGAAAAAACAACTAGAACAGGAACAGAACCACAGAAATGGAGATCACATGGAGGGTTAGCAACAGGGGAGTGGGAGGAGGAGAGAGCGGGGAAGGTACGAAGAATAAGTAGCATAGATGGTAGATAGAAAATAGACAGGGGGAGGGTAAGAATAGTAGGGGAAATGTAGAAACTAAAGAACTTATGACACATGAACATGAACTAAAGGTGGGGGAATATGGGTTGGAGAGGGTGTGCAGGGTGGAGGGGAATGAAGGGGGGTAATGGGACAACTGTAATAGCATAATCAATAAAATATATTTAAAAAAGAAAATACATTTTCAAATCACATATAAAGAACTTTCACCTAGAATATATAGAGAACTCGTACTATTTGATAACAAAAAGTCAACCCAACACAAAATAGGCAACTAATTTGAATACACAGTTCTGTAAAGAGGATAGACAAATGGCCAATAAGCACATGAAAAGAAGTTCAATATAATTAGCTATGAGGGAAATGCAAATCCAAATCACCATGAGATACCACTTCTTATGCACCGGGATGCTATAACAATTAAAAAGACAGACTATAACAAGTGTTGGTGGGGCTATGGAAAAATCGGAACTCATACACAACTGGTGGGAATATAAAAAGTTGAGGTCACTTTGGAAAACAGTCTGGCAGGTCAAACAGTTAAAAGCAAAGTTAGCATATGACCCAGCAATTACGTTCATAGCTATATACCCAAGAGAATTCAAAACACATGTTTACATAAAAACTTGTACATGAATGTTTATAGAAGAAGTATTCACAACAGCCAAAAGTTAGAAACAACCCAAATGTCTATCAACTGATAAAAAGATAAATAGAATTTGGTTTATACACACAATGGAATAAACCAGTAAGGAATAAAAAGGAATGAAGTACTGATACATGCTATAACATGACTAAACCCTAAGGACATCATACATTATGCTGAGGTAAAGAAACAAAGACTACGTATTGTATGATCCTATTTATATGAACTGTCTAAAGTAGGCAAATCTAGAGAGACAGAAGGCAGATTAGTGGTTGCATAGGGCTAGTTGATTTGAAGAAAAATAGGCAATGACTGCTAATATGTATGAGGTTTCTTTTGGGGGGCAGTACTATTTTTAAATTGATTGTGTGATGTTTGCACAGCTCCAAATACACTAAATTGAATAGGCACTTCAAGTGGGTGAATTGTATGATGTATGAATTTATCTCAATTTTATCTCTCTCTTTTCCTATATCTATAGTACAGGGATTTTACAAGGCACACATTTCACATGCAAAGTCTTCTTACTTCTTAGATTTTTCTAATTATTACCTCATTGGTGAGGCCTTCTCTGGGCTTCCTGTTTAAAAGAATAGCCCCCAACCCTGTTTCTTCCTTTACTTTATTTTCTTTCTCTTCAAACTCTTAAGTACATCAGATTTAAGAGATCATTTATTGTAAAACATTGTTCTTACATCAGAGAGATTAGATACATATTAGACTTGTCACACAGTGCGTGTGAGTATAATTGGGTACTCCTTGGTTGTATAGTTGTTAAAGTCAGTTATTTTTGTTGGTCTCCTCCAACTTCACCAGGAACATTGCTAAGTTCCTCACTGTAGTTTCTCTGCCAAGAACAGTGCCTGGACCTGGTAGCTCTCAGTGAGTATTTGTCAAATAAGTAAATGGATGGCATATGTAAGAACAGCTTACTATCCTTACTATAATATATTTACTATCATCCTGTAGCAGCAATGGAAAATAGATTACAAATGAAGGGCAGTGATTTGGCAACACTTATGCTATAACCCACCGATGAATTATCTCCCAGTTTGCCTAGCTGCTGGTTAAAGAAATAAGAACACAAGCACAGATCTTTAAAAAGTTATAAGCTCTGAACCACAATCAGTACAGTGAGTAAATTTTCTGTAAAAGTGAATTGTCAACTTTGAAATTCAAGCTTTCCTAAGTAAATGACCCTTGGCTTCCAGGAACCTTCTTCTTATTCACTCAGGATGCTTGGGAGATATGGAAGGAAGTGTGTGTGTGTGTGTGTGTGTGTGTGTGTGTGTGTGTGTCTGTGTGACTGATGGACAGTAAGTCAGGCTTTGAGACAGACAACTTACCTTTGCTGGCACAAGGATGTCCTTGAAACAGAGGGAAAGTGGAACAAATACCTGACCAGCATTTGACATTTCAACAAGGTTACCCGAATTTCATAAAAAGTAGGTGTCTTTTAGGGCTGCCATACAAAATACCACAAATGGGGTGGCTTAAACAACAAAAATTATTTTTCCATAGGTTGGGAGGCTAGCAGTCCAGTGTCAAACTGTGGGCAGATTTGGGAACTTCTGAAGCCTCTGTCCTGCCTGGTAGATGGTTGCCTTCTTGTGAAGTTCTCACATGGTCTTCCTCTGCACACACACATTTCTAGTGCCTCTATGTGTGTCCAAATTGTCTCTTTTAATAAGAATAACAATCAAGTTGGATGAAGGTCCACTCTAATGCTCCCATTTTAACTTAATCACCTCTTACTTGTCCTGTCTGCACAGTCACAGTCTCTTGTAGTGGCAATTAGAAATTTAACATATAAATTGTTGAAAGTCACAATTCAACTCATACAGTAGGACTCACAGTTACTATTCATGATATACTTCAACTCTAGGATTATGAGATTTATTTTCTATTTATCTCAAACATTTTCAGAATATACCAGGTATTTTGTAATTCTGTCTTCTTGAATCAAATCTACTCTGTCTGAAGGTAATTCATCATTTTTTAATGAATTTATATTTGCATTACCTAGTTTAGCTTTCCTACTTTTTATATACTGGAGAAACCCAGTGTTCCATTTATAATGAATTGCATTATCCCAGGTTAAAACATTAAATGCTACTGAATAATGCCAGAAATTTCAGACTCATTAATCTAGATTCTATTAAGCCTGCCAGTCTTTTCAATTCCTGCTACCCGTTCGGCTCGCTGAGAGTCATGCTATCCCGGGTTTAGTGAACCTGATCAGAAAACAGCTCAATGGAGACACATCAGTGTATCCACAGGTCTTCTTGTTTTAGAACAATGGATTTATCCAAAGAATAAAACTGCCTTTCAACTTTCTTATTTAGTAATATCTTCTGTGATTAAAAGCAAGCATTTATGTGTTAGTTTTTTATCTAGTATTTGATTAATAGATATATATATAATGATGTATGATGGCAGATGTATTTTTTAAATATACAATTTGTTAATAATCTGAACATTTGTTACTGAGAACACCAGAAGATACAGGACCTCTCTTAGAAGATTATAATAATCACGTGACAAACAAAAATTATATAAAATTAAATATAATCAATGTTACATATCCAGGTTCAACAAATAATGCAGGAAAGAGGAAAAAATAGATTTTATTAGGAATAATTCATTAAACAAAAAATTAAAACTCTCGTTAAACAGTTATATTATAGAATAATTTTAGGAGAGAATGTCAGAAAACATAAGTTAAAACTTCTGTTCTTTTATTAATTTTGTAACTTTGACCAAATTTCCCCAAATCTCTGATGCTCATTTTATAACAGGGTGCAGCCAGGGCCTCCCCCACCAAAAAGGAATGTGTAATGGGGTGCAGAACTCAGGGTGTCCAGGGAATATTAAAAACATAGGAGGTCCTCACCCCCATAAGTCTGAATTAGGGGATGGGACACATGGAGCAGGGCCATTGAGAGTTGTTCTGCATAGCAACAGTTTTGCAAACAACCTCAGGAATGGTCATTTAGCATATCTATAACTTTTAACTGGTTTCATGGACATGTTAAATAGTTGTGGCTATGCTTTGAGCCAGGGAGATGGAAGAGACTTTAACCCATGACCTAACTGGGAGGCAATTCCCCCTGGTTACAGTACCTGCATAGGAGCTTGGAGATGATTGGCCTCACGGCATGGGGCCATGCCTGCCCAGAATTACTATGGCAGCCCAGAAAAGCTGGAAAAAAAATAAGGGAATGCTGGCAGGTGTAGCTGATTGTGGGAGGAGTCGGAAATGGGGCTGCAGAGGAAGATTAGCATCAGGATTTAAACCCAGGCACGGCAGCCATGTGAGAGGGGAAACCCATGCAGCTTTGGCCATAGAGGGAGAACCATGCTCCCTTTGCCACATAGCTTAGGAAGCTGGAAAGCAAGATGTAGCAGCGATGCAGAGCTCTTTCTTAGCGGTTTGGAAGAATGCAGGAAAGATGCTGTGGGAAGGAAAGGGGTGAAAGGACTCTTGCTGGTGGGTCAGGAGAAGGTGCCATGTGGGTTTGGATTGAGAACTGGAGATCCTGGCAACACAGCTGATGGTGCTGGGAATGTGGGGGACCTGCCAGCTGAACATGGATTACTGGGAAGAACCTGTGGGGGTGTGGGGGCACCTGAGCCACAGACTTCCATTTCTTCCCCTGAAATATGGTACCCTGGACTGGGGAAAGTGGGGAAGGAAGGACTGTGTGTGTTTGTGGGTGTTTTAAGGGACTTTGGGAATTTATTGAAGACATTAAGTCATCACTCTTAAGTCTGTGTAACTTTTGAATAAATAATTCCTTTCCTTTTCACCAATCTCTGACATTGAGAGCTATAATTCCCTGGCGGAGGACAAGGCGAACCTAGTACAGGTGGACCCTGGGAGAAGGGGGTCCATTTGGGAATAGTATATCATCCCCTACGATGGGTCCATTTGGTAAGTTTTACTCCTGAAAAATGAAAATTATAATAATATCAACTCAATAGCTTGGTCTCTTCTTGAACTGTGCCACTATGATTTAAATATCAAGTATCTTGTTTGTTCTAAGAATATGAGCACACATTTTGGGAAAAATTTTAAGCACATTTAAATATTTTTTCCACTATCCTATAAAAGAATGTAAAACCATTTGTATTTTTTACATATCAAAAATAAATCAAAACACTGTATAATATAGCAAGATGTTGACAATTGTTAAAACTAAGTATTGGGTATAATAGTGTTCATTATACTATTTTCTCTGTCTTTGTTTAAATAAAATAATTTTTCTTTTAAAAAAGAGCCTTACCTTATTACCTAATGATATGAAAATCTATTTATACAGTTTTACCATAAAATTTTATTCTAAGTAATAAAACTATGGCATTTTCTATGTGGTTCTTTTTTATTTCCTTATAACCCTGTTATTGTTTTTTCCTTTTTTGGTATTAACAGGAAAAATATTTTATTTTATTTACAATTTTTTAAATTTTTTTCTTTTCCAATTTTTTGGTATTAAAAGAAACAAAATATTTTATTTATTTTTATTATGTTTCATTTTTACACATTTTCATTGAAATTATTGTGGTGACACTGATTAATAAATTATATAGGCTTTAAGTGTACAATTCTATAATACATCAGCTGTATATTGTATTGTGTGTTCACCACCCAAAGTCACACCTCCTTCTGTCAACATTTACCCTCTTATACAGCTCCCTCCTCCCTTTCCCTCTAGTGATCACCATAATCCCTCTAGAAATCACCACTGTATTTTATCTATCAGTTATTTTGTAGCTATCAGTTATTTTTTTCTTTGCTGACCCCTTCACCTTCTTTCACCTAGCCCTCGACCTTCTCTGCTCTGACAGCTGTCAGTCTGTTCTCTGTATCTGTGAGTCTATTCCTATCTTATTTGTTAACTTACTTTGTTCATTAGATTCCACATATAAGTGAAATCATATGGTACTTATTTTTCTCTGACTGGTTTATTTCACTCAGCATAATATTCTCAAGGTCTATCCATGCTACTACAAAGGATAAGATTTTCTTCTTTTTTTACGGCCAAGTAGTATTCCACTGTAAATGTATCACATCTTTTTTATCCACCTGTGGGCTGATTCCAAATCTTGGCTGTTGTACATAGCACTGCAATGAACATAGATCAATGGAGCAGAATAGAGATCCTAGAAATAAACCCATGCCTTTATGGTCAATTAGCATTTCACAGAGGAGTCAAGAATATACAGTGGGGTAAAGATAGTCTATTCAATAAATGATATGGAGAATATTGGACATATTGGACATATACATGCAAAAAAATAAAATTAGACCACTTTTCTTACACAGGAATAAACTGAAAATAGATTAAAGACTTAAATGTAAGACTTGAAACCATATAAATCCGAGAAGAAAACATAGGCAGTAAAATCACAAACATCTCTCCCAGCAATATTTTTTCTGATATGTCCCCTTGAGCAAGGGAAACAAGGAAAAATAAACAAAGGGCACTACATCAAACTAAAAAGTTTTTTGCACAGCAAAGGAAACCACCAACAAAATGAAAAGACAACCCTCTCAGGGGGAGAACATATTCACTAATTATACATTTGATAAGGGGTTAATATCCAAAATTTATAAAACTTATAAAACTCAATACCAAAAAATAATCCACTTAAAAATTGTTCAAATGACCTGAATAGACACTTCTCCAAAGAGGACATGCAAATGACCAATAGACATATGAAAAGATGCACAATGTCACTAATCATTAGAGAAATGCAAATTAAAACCACAATGAAATATAATCTCAAATCTGTCAGAATGACTATCACCAATAAAATCCACAAGCAACAAGTGCTGGTCAGGATATGGAGAAAAAGGAATGCTCATGGATTGATTGTTCGTGGGAATCCAGATTTGTGCAGCCACTGTGGAAAAACAGTTTAGAGGTTCCTCAGAAAATTAAAAATGGAATTGCCTTCTGACTCAGCAATTTCACTTCTGGGAATATATCTGAAGAAACCCAAACACTAATGTGAATGAACATATATACCCCTATGTTCATTGCAGTATTATTTACAACAGCCAAGATTTGTAAGCAGCCTATAACACTGTCTTTGCAACAGAAACAACAAAAACATTAAAATTAAAAATTTTCTGTTTTCTCTATTCAAATAAGCTCTGTCTTTAAGCTCTGAGCAGTACACAATAAAGTGACGATCTTTATTCTATGTGTTGGTGACTTACCAAGTTCGACATTGTTCCTTACCTTTTAAGTGTCCATGTTTTACTTAAAGTAAATCAAAAGGCAAATCACTGGATGTCTCAGGGCAATTATCATGAGAAGGGTCTACTTTTGAGAATTGTGCCTTCCTTCTGGGAAGGAATTTTGTTCTATCATTGAGCCCCTAATTCCCTAAAGCAGCAGGATAGGGGAATGAAAAGGTAGTGCTTTGTATGTTTGCACATATGCATACATGTATGTGTGTTTGCATTTATGGTTTAGAGCAACCTAGAGTAAGTTCTCTGTATCATTTATTTATTTGTGCATTCATTGAACACCTCTAAGTTGGCAAACATTGTTCTAGGCACTGGAAATCCACCAGTGAACAAAACATAGAATTCCCTGCCTAGCTATAACATATGCTGGAAGGGAAGGGAAAAGAGAAAATAATTAGATAAGTGAGCAAAATAAATGGCATATCAGATAGTACTAGTGCTATGGAGAAAAATAAGGCATAGAAGCGGAAAAGAGTGATTGAGGAGACAGACTATGTTAAGTGTGAGAGTGAGAAAGGTGTCACTGCTTAAGCGCAGACACCTGAAACGTGTGAGGCTGTGAATCATGTGGCCACTAGCCAACGTCTTCTCTAGACAGCAACAAGTTTGTGACAGGGCAGTGGCAGGAGCAAGAAACAGAGAGGTGATCACGACTGGAGCAGGGTGTTGTGGGTATAAAAGTGACAGCAGGACTTGGGATTTGAGGTTCTACTCCTGATCAGAAGGAAAAACTCTGGTAGTTTTTGAACAGAGAAGGATGCCTTGTTCTGCTTTAGAGAATGAGGACATTCTGAGGCTCTGAGATACCAGAGGAAGTAGCAGACAGATTATCAATACATACCTATAAAAGCATTTCACCAAGGCATTTGACGTGACTATATTGATTGAACAATTGGGTTTGCTAAAGTAGTCATGGCTGAAAGTATGTGATATTACAGATATTATTTTTAATTAAGTGCTCTACAATGTCATCTGTTTTCTGTTAATTCATACATGGAGGGAAACACCCAAAATCTCAGGTTCTGGCTAACTCACTGGTACCCTACTGGTCTCGGTATGATAATTCCTACTCAGATCTTCTCTACCCAACCCCTCAGGGACCTAGATTCCCCGGTTATACTCTCTTAGTGCACCTTATAATTTTTTCCTCTGTGGAACATGTTATAATTTGTAATTGTTTATGTGAGGGGACAAATATTTTGATGTGATTTCCTCTTGGTGAACTGAGTAGCAGATCTCTGCCAGAACTCATCTGAGACATCCATTTGTGCAAGATTTAGTATTTATAACTAATGAAATATAAAAAGAAATATGAAGGTAATATCCAGCTTCTCACATAACAAATAGTAAAGCAGGAGAGTGTCACTTGAAAGGGAACTGTCATAGGGTCTTTAATTTCCTGCATTTTTCATATGAAGGGACAGGCCTGGAGCTCAGCTCACTGTGGAGAGCAGAATCCCCCTCTACTGGAGGCTCTGGTAGCTGGACCAGCAATATGTATCTGGAGAGTATCTCATAGGAGACGTGAAGGCAGCCTACTCTTTCTTAACTTGGGGATTTGGGAATGGAGAGCAAAGTCAGGAATGTGCTGGGGACTGGTCCTGCTACTAGGTGTGCCTCTGGCAGGAGGTGGTCACATGGAGATCTGGAGAGATGCCACATCCAAATGAACCTGACAACTTGTCATAACCAGGAGGAGAGAGGGCTTGACATTTATTACCACAGCTAATTTTATTTCCTCTGTGGCACAAATGTAGAATCAAAAGAGAGTTGTCCTCTTATGGTGCCTGGTATGTTAGGGCAAAGTGCCTATTCAGTTGAGGACAAACAACTAGATGAGAGAAGGAAGCAGAGGCTCAGGGACCATCGTCAGTGAGAAATGAGGACAGGCAGAATTAGCAAGGGAGAAGATGGTGATGCTTTCCTAGAGCACTGACGTGGGCGCAAGAATGGACCATGGTTCGCCAGTCATAGCCTTCAACATTGGAACCCAGAAAGGTGCAGAATATCCATGTGGGTAAGAGGCACCCCAAGAGCCAGCACATCCCCAGGAATTCCTTTAACTCCAGTTCCAAGGACATGAGGTGCCTGAACTAAACATTCCCCCCCTCATTCCTATGGACTACATCTTAGAAAGAGCACCAGGTGTAGACTATCTGAGAAATGGAAAATTTTATTCAACAGAAGATACTACTTCAGTGAATCATAATAAGCTTCAGATTAAGTTGAACATTTAATTTTCCCCCTAAGACTGTGGGCGGGAGGACGTAGGTGAAAAAATCATAATGGTTATAGATAAAATTGAGAAATTACATTGTCTTTTCACATTCACGAGGTAGATGAGGGAACACCACTGTCCCACTACATATGTTTATCTATGTGATTATCTATTTAATGTCTGTCTTCCCAGATAAGATCCTCATGAGGAATATTGTATTTACTACAGTATTCCCAATGCAAAAGTGCCCTCAAGAGGCACTGGGTTATTTGATGAATAATGAGTAAATGGATGAATAATGGAAGAATTCATAAATTAATGAAGGCACATGAAATGACCTTTACATTATATTTTGATACAACGTTCAGATATTACTAGACTACAGCGGTGCCTAAGGACATAGAGAAGACTGTGGCAACACTTCTGCTTTACCAGAGTGTAAGGAATTGGCTTAGACACCAGGCACCAGAGTAAAGACATTTTGTTCTCAAAACCTGCAAGCCCTCATGGGGCATCTTTCAGACTGGGTGAGGCCTCTAAGACACAGAAGGGGAAAATGCCACAGGAGTTGCTGTGTTTCCCAGCTTTTGTTTCTTCACATCATTATTTTTAAAATCCTTTACTGAAAGGGAATCAATAACAAAATAATGCACAACGTTCCCTTTGTAAGGACAATGAGCAAAGGGGCTCACTGAGCATCTTCACAATTCATCTGCAAATTTTATTATTTCAGGCAGACTTTTTTTTTAGTACTAATTCTCCAAAGACATAGTTTCAGCAATTAATTCATGCTTTCTAAATTTAAAGCATACTAATGAGACATCCATCAGGGGGAGAGGGGAAAACCTTCTAAGAAACGAGTGGCTTAAAATACAGTACACATAAATTAACTCTCAAAAAATTCTCTTCTATAAATACGTCATCTCATCATGTATATATTGTGTGGGCCACATATGTTTTTTAATTCCATCATCTATTTGCTTGGAGACACATGTGTTAGTTCTAAATATGGATGGTCTTAATATGCATATGCTTATGTCTATTAGCAAGTTTTCATACAGAAATTATTCTAGGTCTACCCCACACCACATGTTGCAAACTTTACAGTGGCATGGAAAGATATCGTCTCTATGATCAAAGGATCTGCATTCTTCTGGGGGAGATGGATGCACATACGTGCTATAAACTAGTTCATAATTAAATCCTAAAACTGAGCTGTTTCTGCAGAAGTGGAAGGATCATGGGGAGCTGGGTTGTGGGAGTAACTTCACATACATGGGAATCAAAGTGAACCTTGAAAGGTAGATTGCCTTGGACAAGGAAAGAGAAAAGAGGCAGACAATTCTGACCATAAACAATTGGATTTTAGTCTAAATTTTTTAAGGACCGAGAGTAGCATGTTTTATCGAATGGGCAGAGAACTGGAATCCAAGAAAACCTGTTTGGAGGTCTGATTTGGCCACGAGACATCCTTCAGCAATAGAGCTAGAAAAATTGACCAGGAAAACAATTTTCAATTTACATAGCAAAAAAACAATTTGATTTGATTTTGAAACCACCAGTGTCATGCTCTCAGGATGTTAGCAAGAATTATAGTTGGCATTCTAGGCTTTGTAAGCAAAAATATCAGGAAGGATCCCCTTCCTCTTTGCTGAGGGAAAAACAGACACCCAACTCCAATGTCGAGGTGCTTAATACATGTGGGGAAACAAGGGGTTGATCATATGACAATTCCAATGCACTGAAAGCCATGTAACTCCCTGTAGGCCACTGGAATTTCAAGAATTCATGTGAAGTAGCATGGTGCCAAAAGCAAGATTTAGTGATGTCTTTGAAGTCTGGAAATACTTTGTTGATGTTCAAAACCTTGAGTTATTAATAATATTTCACATGTGTATAGCATGTCACACAACTTGGATATATATTCAAATCTATAATTTTAGCCATCTCTAATGCAGTTTCCTCTCCTGAGCTTTAGATATTCATTCATATATAAATGTTTTGTGAATATCAGCATGTCCAAAACTAGAGACATTAATACCTGGTCTCAATCACAACTCAATCATAACTCTTCTCTTTCTATATTCTCTAAACTGATTAAGGAAAAAAACAAAGATTCAGCTTACACCTCTCCTCCAGCCTCACTGTTGTAGCCAACCTATTAGCAAATCCCACTAATTTCATGATCCAATTTTTTTCTTAGATTGATGTTCAATTACCATTTCGCAATTTCTGTCTCAACTTTTTAGTATGGTGTCTTAGCCAGTTCAAGCTGTTATAACAAAATACCATAGACTGTGTTGTTTAAAAACAGATATTCACTTGTCATAGTTCTGGAGGCTGAGAAGACCAAGATCAAGTTTCTGGCCAACTTAATTCCCGGTAAGGACTCTATTCCTGGCCTGCAGCCTTCTCACTGTGTTCTCACATGAGAAAGTAAGAGACAGCTCTGGCCTCTCTCTTCCTTTTCTTGTAATGATATTAATATCAACATTGGGGCCCCACCCTCATGATCTCATCTAAACTTCATTACCTCTCAAAGGCTGCACCTCTAAAAACTATCCCATTGGAGAGCAGGGTTTCAACACATGAATTTTAGAGGAATAAACATTCAGTCGTAACACACGCTGTATAAGGCGCTTTCTGCTGTCCAGTAATAAATACTGCTTACCACTCACTTCTCATACTTTACATTGTGATTTCAGGCCGGCATAGTGACCCAATATTTATTCATCCTGTTGTACTTCTTCAGGATTATACCTCTTGAGACACACTCCCCACAGTTTTATCTCCTTTGCCTGTATAGTGACTTCTTCATTCTTTAAAATTGCCTTCAGAAGCAACTCCTCTAGCAAATCTTTCCTGGATCCTGTCCTCTTTCACTGCTTGCCTAAGTGTTGTTCCTTTTTATTCTCATTTCATACTATTCAGACCCCTGACTTACAATATTACAAAAAATAATATGTTCCTAGGCACCTCTTCTTAATACTCCTTAAGCTCTTAAAAATGGATACAATGTAATATTTGTTTTCATTTTTGCAAGACTAAACACATAATTTGGTGTATATTAGTTAAATGATATCACTAGAGGATCAAGAATTTATGCATCAAAGTCAGAACAGCTATACTGGAGAGTTATAAGGTAAAAAGCAGTGACTTAAGAACTGACTATTTTTGCTTGATTTGATCATGTTTGCAGTTTGTTTTGCTTGAGAGTCCTATAATAGTTCAGCCCCTTCTCAGTATTTGTAAATGAATCTCAAATGAGAATAAAGGAGAGGCAGCGTCCAGAGGCAGAAGCAAACTGTTTTAATTTAGCATTTGAGTTTCTCCTCAGGCCTTTGCAGAAAACATTGATGGTGATATCGTATTGCAACTTGAAGTGGCACGCTATATTCCAGACATTTAGCAAGGAGGGTCACTGAATTCCTCCCAGCTTTTTGATTTTCTTGGAAAAACCAAAACACTAGATAGGATTTCCTACTCTTAAGACAGTCTAACAAAAATGGTTAAAATGGGAAACTGAAGTTAGAAAGATAAAGGCTAAAATTTGTTGTCTGCCTCTTATAAGAAATATAATATTGAGTCTATTAAACTCTCCAATACTCCATTTCCCTATCTGTAAATTTTGGTTAGCAATATTTCCTCCCAAATTTATTATAATCACTAATTTTCATTAGTTTAGATAAGGCTCAACTATTGATGAAGGTTCTTGGTTGCAAGCCTCAGAAACTGACTGTAGTTGTAAGCGATAAAATAAATAGATTGGAAAAATAGAAGATACTCATAGAAATAACTAACACCTATATATTTTTAAAGATTTTATTTATTTTTTAGAGAAAAGAAGGGATAGAGAAAGAGAGGGAGAGAAACATCAATGTGCAGTTGCCTCTTGTGTGCTCCTTACTGGGGACCTGGCCCGCAATCCAGGCATGTGCCCTAGACTGGGAATTGAACCTGTGACACTTTGATTCACAAGCTGGCACTCAACCACTGAGCCACACCAGCCAGGGCCTAACACCTGTATTAGCAGACTTTGAAAACCATATTTAAGGTAAATGTTGGAAGGGCAAGAAGGAAAAAGCATAAAAACCACCAGAAACTATGGGACCAGAATGTCCCCACTGCGGACAATACACCTAGCACTCCTCTAACTGGGCATTTACTTGGTATGAAGTTTAATCTTTCTTTAGATTTTCTGTTACTAACCGCAGATTCAAAGTCTTGGGTAGGAGTACACAAGATCACTCCCTCCTTCGGTTACAATCCCTCTTCTAACCAAAACCATACTAAACACCTCCTCAAAGAGATTAATTCAAAGGACAAGTTACCCCATCAACTCTTAAATTCAGGTTTTGGGGGTAAGGACACTCATCCACTTAATTCTCTCTTGATATTTTGTGAAATATTGATTAAAGGATCTATGTAACCAATAACACAACACTTTATAAAAATATAGTGACCAAAATGATAGGAAAGCAAGGCAAAATCACTATGAATGAATGAATGAATAAATGAGTGAACACAAGGACAAAAAGGGGCTGCAAAGGATACTGCAGTGTTTCTGCAACTCTATAGCAATGGCATCACTTGGCATTTGCCCTCCACTCCTATTTAATGACTGTGTGTTCAGCACCTCAGCTGATCAGGAGCAGTTCACCAAGAGTGAGACAAAAATCTTTACTGAGTGACAGGATGTTGACTCTATTCAAACGCTGACTTCTCTATTTACTTAAATACAACCTTTGTATTGAAGTACAATGCACAGGGGAAATGTACACTAATGTGCATTTCAATAGCTTTTTGCAAACTAATCAAACCTGTGAGCCAACACTGAGATTGAGAAACAGACTCTTACTTGCCGGAAGTCTTCTTTGAGTCGCCTTCCAGTCATTACTACCTTCAAATATGCTCTCACACCTACCAAGTAACGGTGTAGATTAGCCTTACTTCTTAGTCCTCCATTAACTTTTGCCACTGCAGCAGATCCCCTAAGTTCCACTGTAACTTCTCCCCAGCAACACTGTGTTGCAGAAACCCATCTTTTTCTCCGCAGTCAGAATCAATCACCCCAATTGACACAGTGCCCTTCTTTTTCAATCTTTTTGCCTGGTTGTATGAGGAACAGTAGAGCATGTTGGTAAGAGTGAAATATTATCCTTGCCAGGTGCAAGTTAACTGCTTCTTTTGTTTTCTATTTATCAGACTAATGGCAAAACATTTGTCACCAGATGCTAGGGGCAATGCAATTTTGCTCTTGTAACAAATCTACTTTTGTTATTGGTGTTTATCATGTAATCCAATGCTATTCTTCAATGCCACATGTGTCTTTTGTATTTGGCCACATAAAGATGTAATGAGAATGTGTGGGAATCATCTCCCCTAGATCTTATAAGTCGTAACAGTTACATTCACTTCTGGGACACCCCAGGCTGCTTGGGATTTACTGTTTTGGTAGGAATGGATTTCCAGTGGTGCATGTTTACCCATTTCTACAAGCACTTACTCCATGAAGTCAACAACTCAGTTTAGTAAGCCTACTAATTATAGTATAGACATAGGAACAAGTGTTCTCAGAGCCAGGACACTAGAGTGCTGAAGTTTTATATAATTTAATTTTTCTCATATTCTTTTTAGCCTAGACATTTTGTTAAAGGGTAGGAGAAAGTTTTAGAGTTCAAATTTGGGTGGTTTTTTTTAAAGTATGTGACTCATTTCCTTCCAGGAGCTTGACAATTCTGAACTGATTCAGGTTTGAAAAATGAGTTAGAAATCTAAACATCAAAGAGAACCCTAGTGGACCACTCTTCTGTTTGTTTCCAATAACATTACGATCAAATAGTAGTCTTCAAATACATCTGCATATTAAACGATTCTGATCATCACCCTCATTCTCCATATTGGTCTGAATTCTTCAGAGAAACAAAACCAACAGAATATATAGAAAGAAATATATAAGAGGAGAATTATTATAGGAATTGGCTCACACGATTAAGGAGGCCAAGAAGTCCCACCATCTGCCATCTGCAAGCTAAAGAAGTAGGGTAGCTGATGGTTTAATTTAGTTTAAGTCCAAAGACCCAAGAATTGAGGCGGGGGAGTCGAGGGCATAAATCCTAGCCACAGTTTGAATGCCCAAGAACCAGGAATGTCAATATCCCAGGGTTGAAAAGTTGGATGTCCTGCTCAAGTAGTGTAAATTTGCCCTTTTTCTGCTTTTTGATCTATTTGGGGTCTTAACATATTGGTTGATACCCCCACCTGCACTGGTGAGGTCAATCTTCTTTACAGTCTACTGATTCAAATGCTAATTTCTTTCAGGATCATCCTCATTGATACACCCAGAACAAAATGTTTTACCAGCAATCTGGACCTAGGGCAGTCACACTGACACATAATACTAACCATCACCAGTAGAAATTTTATAAAAAGTATTTTATGTTGTTTTACACTAATTAGTTAGAAAGCTGAGGAACTTGATTTTTTTCCTTCTATCTATATTCATCCAGAAGCAGCCATTTCACCCTAGCGTAATAGAATTCCTCATGTCCCTTATACTGTTCAAGGCACCGGCATCAGAGCCTTATCCTCTGGGCCTCTGACTACATATGAATACAACTGATTTTTCAGACAAACCTTTTTTATACACAAATTCTGAGATTCCCAGCCTGAAATGGTCTAACTATAAGCTGTTCACCAGAAACTCACTTTAAATAGTCTGTCCAAAAAAAGCCTGACCATTGTTAACATAACGAGAATGGTAGGTGCAACACTGATGTAACCTGGCAGCCAAGGAGAGTGGACTGGAATGTGCATGTGTGAGCAATGAGAACTTCCCTGTAGTAGTCAGTGGGGGTGGTAGACACCACTGAGTGAGCATGTGTACTTTGTGGCCATCACATTCAAAATGACTGAGTAGAGCAATGAATCTGCATCAAATTTCATGTTAAGCCTGAATATTCCTTTGCAGAAACTATTGAGATGATTCAGAAGGCTTTCAGAAACAATGCAATGAGTGAAGCATAAAAAAAAGTGTGGCACAAACACTTTAAAGATGGTTGAGAATCTGTTGAAAGTGATCCACATTCTGGAAGGCCTGCAACAAGCAGAACACCTGAGAATGTTGGGCAAGTACGGGCTGCAGATCAGCGACTGACAGTGCAAGAACCAAAAGCTGATCTGGGGATTCCAAAGTCTACTGTCTGAGATTTTGATGCAGGTTCTTGGCATGAAACATGTCATGGCAAAATTCATTCTGCGGCTTCTGCTGCCAGAGAAGAAGGAACATCATGTTGCAGTTGCTAATGATGCTGGGAGAACTGTGTGAGGTCCCAAGGCACCAACTTTGAAGAGGACTGAGGTGTCACTGCCCTACATACAATGTTTGTTGTGTCTTGTATCTTCTTCCATAAATGTCTCTTTTTCATATTGTATGACTGGATACCTTCTGGACAGGCATAATGAAGACTATATATGTATATGTGTGTGTATGTATGTATGTATATATATATATATATGAAGAACAGGAAAATATGAATTAAAAGAAAGCAGTTGGCTACAATAATGTCGAAGGATACAGAGTTGAAAGAAAGAAAATTAACAGAATTAATGATGCAATCATTAATTACTTTATGATCACATCATTATGTAATCACTATTACATTAATGATGAAAGGTTTAATCAAAAAAAGAACACAAAGCAATCTCCAGTGTGTTTGCAAATAGCAGAACTATGTATTATGTGAAGCAGAAACTGAGGTGCTTGAAAAGAGAACTACAAAAATCCACAAATAAACTTTGAAAATTTAAACATCGTCTTAACAATTGAGGAAATGACTAGACAGACGATAATCAAGAATATAGAATAACTCAACAATATGATCAATGAAAAGAATCTACATTTATAGAACACTCCACCTAACCACTACACAATACCCATTACTTTCAAGTGCCACAGAACATTGACTTATATAGACCATATCCAGAGCCACAAAACAAACTCCAACAGATTAAAAGAATTGAAATATACAGAGCATGTTCTTTTGCCACAGTGAAATTGGTATTAGAAATAGAAATAGAATCTAAGACATAACAAGGACATAAAAGGAAAACTTAAAACTAGTAGTCCTGAGTAAATAATCACTGTCCTACCTTAAGCAAATGGAAAAAAGAAAAAAATAAACCCAAGATAAGTAGAAAGAAGAAAACAAAGATAAGTGCAGAAATTAGTGAATTTGACAAGGGGGATGTATTCTAATGTATATCTCAGTGATCACTGTGGAGGTTGGAATGAACCCTGTTGTTTAGAAGACAAGCATACAGTTGGAGGCCCATGCTGTCCATAGATGCCTAACTGTGTTCTTTGTACATACATTAGTGAAAAACTGGCATTTTGTGGCAGTCTCCTATAAAACTAAACATACTCTTGTCATATGATCAACAGTTGTATTCCTAGTGATTTACTCAAATGAGTTTAAAATGTATATCCAATTGCACAAAAATATTTATAGCAACTTAACTCATAAATGCCAAAACTTGGAAGCAAATAAAATGCCCGTTACAGGCTGAACTGTGTTCCCCCAAAACCGATATGTGGAAGCCATAACTTGCAGAACGTCAGAATGTGACTGTATTTGGATGTAGGACCTTTAAGTAGGTGATAATTAAAAAAGAGGTTGTTAGGGTGGGCCCTAATCCAATCTGAATGATGTCCTTATAAAAAGACAAACTTTGGATTCACAGAGAGACAACAGGGATGTGCATGCACAGAGAAAGACCATGTGAGGATGTAGTGAGAAGGTAGCCATTTACAAGAAGAAACTAAACCTGCCAACACCAGATCTTGGACTTCTAGCCTCCAGAACTGGAAGAAAATAAGTTTCTGCTGCTTGAGTCACTCCGTCTGTAATATTTTGTTATAGCAACCATAAGGAACTAGTACCATGTCTCTCAATAGTGAGAAGGATAAAGTGTTGTACATTCATAAAATGAAGTATACTATGTGAATTGATGGTAAAAAGAAATGAATTACCAAGCAATGAAAAGACATGGATTAATGGGAAATAAATATTGCTAAGAAAAAGCTGCATACTGTATGACATATATTATATATATACCATATATATATAATATGGTATACTGTATATATCATTATTGTATATAACATTAGCAAAAAGGCAAAACTACAGAGCAGTAGAAAGATTAGAGATTTTCAGGGGTTCAAAAGGAGGGAGGGAGACAGGTATATTTTAGGGCAGTGGAACTATTCTAATATGATATCATATGGTTGGTACATGTCATTATATATGTCAACACTATGGAATGTATAACAAAAAGTAAACTCTGATGCAAACAATGGACTCTAGCTAATAATAATATATTAATATTGGCTCAGTAATGGTAACCAATGTACCACTCCAATGAAAAATGTTAATAATGAGAGAAATGGAGAACTCTGTACATTCTGCTCAACTTTCTGTAAAAATAACATTGCTCAAAAAATAAAGTGTATTAACATTAAAAAAATAAATTCTACTCTACAAAATATATTTAATAAAACATAACTATCACATTTATTTAATGTTGAGTGAAATAATTTAAAATGTATGAGGTAAAGCTGAATGATTTTTGCAATGAAGAATAAACATAAGATGATATAATATTCTGCTTAAAAATCATTTTTCAGAATCTTAATTAATTGAATAAATCTTTACAATCATTTGTAAAGCATTTGCTCTTTTTCAAAGATATTCATTCTGTGCCTTTCTTTGCCTTCATTTTATTTATCCATTTATTTACTGTGTGTTTACATATTTATTTATTTGTTGGTGAAGAAGGAAAGAGGACATTTATATTTTTACAGGAACTGGTCACCGCCTTTACCACAAATGTGCCTCCTTGATCAAGCTGCCAGGTGTTTCTGGGATAACCTCGCATTTCTCTCTTTCCAGGTCTTCCCCATTACACTTCAGGAGACAGCCTCCTTTCATTGCTCATTCCTTTCCACCTCTTTTCTTCTCCTCCCACTCTTCCCCCACCACTCACCTTTCACCCTTCTTCCCATCTCTAAAACACCACTCAACAAGAGTAATTTTCTTTCCTTTCTTTTTTTTTATTAAGTGAAAGTAGGTTTATTAAAGCTTAGGGCAATGAGGCTACAAAGGGCCCCTGGAGATAGGCTCAGGGGGTAATCCTGGGCAGAGCTGCCACTGCCCACTGCTCCCCTGGTTGCAAGTCTCCTCTAAACCCTTAGAATTTAGGATAAAGAAAGCAATAGCATGTGCCCGAGGAAAGGGGTGTGGGCATGCTCAAAGAAAGCACACACTGGTGTCCTTGGACCTGAGGGGTTTTCTCTGTTATCTATAGGCAGGAATTTTAGGGGAGGTCACGGGGGGGGGGGGGGGGGGGGG